>JBBBDQ010001022.1:1657500-2032500 GCA_037127315.1 Ascarosepion bandense | reverse complement strand
ATTCTGATGTTCTCAAGGGTATGTGGCCCATCCAGTGGACATTGACATAGGTTAGTTCAAGTGACTTGACCTAAAGAGTTGTGAGTTCAATATCAGGCTACAGCAGTGGTGAATAAATAACTTAAAGAGTTGAAAGGAAGATAACTACATTGTTACCAGAAGTGGTATCACACATGGAATGAGAATGATATACACCAGTGATCAAAATAAAGGATTCAGTTCAAAATTCTTAGCACCTGAAGAAAGCTTGAGCATTCAACAGCTGAAACATCATGAACATGGCAATAAAAATGAGGACAATAGTCCGACCTATATAAATATTATATAATACTATAGTATAAATACTACTTCATCTCAGAAGTATAGACAAATATCGGAAAATTTTTGTTGAAAATTCTTTGGTCAAATACTGTGATTATCACTTGTCAAAACTTTTTAGACCAGCTTACTAATGTTTTCAAGTGTTAGGATGTTTTATCTGTTAAAATGATATATTTTAAACTTATTTTCCTCTTGAGAGACCCAGGCTAGGATCAATGATGGAATGACAGGATTAAAAGAAAGCAATAATATTAAAGGATTTGCAATCTGCAATCAAGCTATGATGCATTACCATAAAGGATCTAAGGGAAAATAAAGGCTTTATATTGACTATTGTTAAAATGTCATATTTTAGCCTTATGTGCCACTAGGGAGAGCAAGGCTATGATCAATGATGGAAAGAAAGTGTTAAAAGAAAGTAGCAATATTAAAAGAATTGCAATCAAGCTATGATGCATTACTATAGATGACCGAAGGGAAAATAAAGGCTTCATATTGACTATTGTTAAAATGTCATATTTTAGCCTTATGTGCCACTAGGGAGACCCAGGCTATGATCCATGATGGAATGAAAGGGTTAAAAGAAAGTAACAATATTAAAGGAATTGCGGTCAAGCTATGATGCATTACTATGAAGGATGTAAGGGAAAATAAAGGCTTTATATTGACTATCATTAAAATGTCATATTTTAGCCTCACAATATTGCATACTAATGATATGATGAATGAGGCAATGGCTGAATTGGAGTAATTTTCAAAGAGTCAGATGTTACAAATTTGAAATGTCTTCTTTTGAATCCCTCATACTATATTCATTCTACAATTCATTAGCCAGACCATTTTTAATATTTAGAGAGCAAAATATTTCTGAAATGTTCAATTGTTGGTTCTTTCCGTCAACAGTTTGGCCAATGAATAATTGGCCACCCGTCACTGAGTTTGTACTAAACCATTCTTATTCTGAAGCAGAAGTGTGTGGAAAAAAAAATACACAAAATTTTTCAAAGTTTTTTTTTTATCATTTGTTTTTTTGCTGAAAACCATTCATTGGAAAATAATATTTCTAAAAAATGCAGGTTATTACAATAGAGAAAATTTTTTTTTCCATTATGAATTTGTTTGTCCTTTATGAAGTTCAGAGGGAGGATGCAGGTTCACTCCTGTCATTTTATTTAATTCTGAGCTTTTTGAAAACTGTTTATTGATCAGTTAAAAAAATATTAGTCCTATTTTGTTTTACTTCTGGTGGATTGAACCAGATAATGTTTTGATTTCTATTATTTTATATTTGTCTGTTTGGTTGGAGATTGTATTCTAAAATAATCTTCTTAGAGCATCTTCATAATTTTTTTCTTTTCATCAAATATTGTTTTGTTTGACAAATTTTTTGATAGCCTGTGCTCTATTCCTTTGTGAATGCATTTGATTATGCTTTTGGGAGGGTTAGATGTTGTGTTTTTGTACTTTAAATTTGTGTTTGCTTCCATACATGGATAGAAATAAATAAAATTTTCAATAGGAATACAATCAAATTGAGTTATAGCTGTACTAGTAATTTAGAAAATTCCATAAAGAAACAAATCACCAGAAACCTAAATAGCAATGTACAAAACAAAATCATTCATAAGGAATGTAACTGCAGAGACAAGAATAAATGCCCACTTCAAGGACTTTGTAATACAAAAGGAGTTATTTACAAAGCAAAAGTACATGACTTAAATAGTCAAAACAAAACATATTTGGGATCAACCAAAGACACTTTTAAGACTAGACGGAATAATCATAGGTCTACATTTAAACTAGAAAACTTTAAAAATTGGACAAAATTGGCTAGCCGTGTGTCGAAATTGAAAGTAAAATATAGAAGAGACCCAGACATCATGTGGAGTATAATAAAAATAGCCAAGCCTTACAACGGTGGCAAAATATGTAGACTGTGCAAGTACGAAAGTTAGCTATTATGTTATTGTTGAGCAAAAATGAATTACTAAATGAAAAAACAGAAATTTTGACCAAGTGTAACCATACCAACAAATACCTATTAAGATCATACAATCATGGATGAAAATGTTCTAACTTCTCCTAATTTTGAAAATTGCATGTTCATAAAAAAAAAATCACTGTTATGTGAGCGTTTTCAAGAAAACAGTAAGATCAGTTATTATAAATCGCCTGAAGACACTGAAAGGTAGAAACCTGGGTTGCATAATAACTCGTTTACAAATGAAAAATATATATATATCCACACACACACACACACACACACACACACATATATATATATATATATATATATATATAAATTACCATGTAAATTACGCAAAAATAATAATACTGGCATATTGTTTAAACAGATATATTTACCAAAATTACATGAAGATTTCTTGAAATACTAAAGAGTAATTTTTTCAATGAAATCACTATTAGTTTCAATCATGGCTTTCAGACAACTTCATAATCTCCTGCAACTCTTCTTGGCAGTCTCCTTTGTTATGTTGGTGAATGCTGTCATAATCCTTGCTTTCAGTTCATCTTTGGTGTTACAAGGAGTTTTGTTGGTCTCTTGCTCAACTGCACCCCAAAAATAATAATCAGTGGGGGTTTGGTCTGGTGAGTTATGTGGGAAGATGTAAGGGGTGATATGGTCACAGAAATTGTCAGACATAGGATCTTCCAGCAGCCACTCTCTTGACTTAGGGTAGCACTTCTGCTACAAGGCACTTGATGTAGGACTTCATATTGAGTCTGTGGACCTCACTAAATGCTCATATGTGAGCTTCTTGCACAAATTCCAAGCAGTACAGCATGACATTTCCAAATTTCTGGCAGAGTGGATTAGGTCATGGTGCTGCTTTTCTCTCAGATGCTTCCCAATTGAAACTACGATACAGTGCAGGTAACAAAATAAAATAAACAATGCAAATGTGCAAATTATAAAATGGTGACAATTTACCTATCGCATACTATGTATATATGCAATTTACATGCCCATTCAGAGATTGCATCTCTGATACTAATAAAAAACCCAGTACATATATTGGTTTTACTACAATCACGCTCTCCCATTTACTTACATATCATCTTTCTGATCAGAGTACAATTAAGCAACATTTCTCTGTAAAACATAAACATATAGGCAATATCAGATGTATTTGGTCAACAATACGGTGATCCTTGCTCATACACATCGTAAGAGGAACCTTCAGATATTGGAGGCCATGTACATCAAATCTAAACAACCAACTTTTAACAAAATCACCTTTAAATCCGGACATAACACGTTACATTGCATTTGAATACATGGTTTTGTTGTCATTTTGCGCTATCACGCGGTGTGATGTCATAGAACCACATTGCAAATTTGAGCACTGCGTTTGTTATTTTTGGTAACCTATTTTTGGCTGCCTAGCGGAGTTTTATGTCAACACAAAATAAAATTGTCGGTGATGGTGGATGTTATTGTATTACCGTCTAAATAATCTCTCTGAAGATGGCTCATGTGAGCCGAAAGCTTAGAAGCAAATTAATAAAAAATTATCCAAATGTTGGAGAATTTTTGTCTTTATTTTCAACTGAAATTAAAGCCAAAATATGACGTTTAGAACGGCTCATGATTAAACATAATAGACATTCATTGTCTCTTATATTTAACAGTACATGTTTAAAAAATATATATATATATATATACACACACACACACACAGACACATATTTATTATAAATTATAATTTAGAACATGTTCAAATTACAATCTATTATGAAATGTATATTTTGTTTTGACATTGAAGGGACATTGTAGTAAATGCTATTTTTTTTTAAGGGAGATGGAAAATTTGTTTCCTAATGTTGGTAAATTTTTGTATGCGAGGTAAGGGAGGTAGGTGTATAAGAGAGAAAGTATAGAAAAGATGGACATCTCTCTTACAAAATAAAAATACACTTTTATAGAAATATATACATAAAACTAGACTTCATAGAAAAATATACATTTTAGAAGGAAAAATATTACCAACAATGTTTTTAAAAAAAAATGATTACCATAACACATTTTTGAAGGAAAAAAATAATTCTCGGCAAAACATTTTTTAATACAAAACTAGAGGACATTTTCAGTTTTCTAAAATAAAAAAGAAGAAAAACAAAAAAATTTCACTAAAATTTTATTAAATCAACCTTCTCACTATAACCCTAACTTTTTTGGAATTAAATAACCCACAGAGGTTGATATGCCATTAGACAAAACTCAAAATCTAATTAAAAAAACCTAAAATCCAACCTGGTGTTAAGTTATTTTCTACCCATTTAAATAATATATGCTCCCACTATGTATCTTACTCGGAAAAAATATTTTTCTTTAAAATTTAATTAAATAATGTTCCATTTATAACTTAAGCTTCAAACTTATAAATTAAAAATTATTTTATTAAAATAAATGACTCACATAATACTTATTTGGTTTTCTTAACTACAATATACCTTAGTATACTATAATTATTTAATTCTAATTTTAACCTAAACGTTTTAGCCACTTTACTCATGAGGTAGGACAAAATTATATTAAAAGAAAAATTCAACCTGGTGTTAAAAATTGTCTACCCCTTTCAATAATGTAGAGTCCTACTATATATCTTACCCAGAAAAAATTAAAAAGTGACATACCTTGGCACCAGACAATTCTGCTTCATTTCATGACCCAAATCTTCAACTCCATGTATACCTAATTCCCATTTTTGATTGAACAATATTGTCATACCTACAAGCATATTCTCTACCTAGCCCTTCAGTTTCTAAATAACCATGAATTCATCTTATATTTTCTAAATAAATTATTTTCACAATATATTTTAAACTATCATCTGAACAAGAACAATACTGTCCTGAAACATGTAAATTTTTATGTAGTGATCCAAAAGAATATTTTTGATTGAACAGTACTGACACACCTACAAGCATATTCTCTACCTACCCCTTCAGTTTCTAAATAACCATGAATTCATCTTATATGTTCTAAATCAATAATTTTCACAATTTATTTTAACATATCACCTGAAGAAGAACAGTATTGTTCTGAAACATGAACATTTTTGTGGAGTGATATAAACCATTGTAATAACAAAATTACAATATTAAGATCTACTCTGTATTGAGCAATCTTTATAAAAGTAAATACTTGAACAGTGGGTTTTTAATCTACGTGTTCTTTCACTTTATGTCTCTTTTAGATTAAACGAGTTAATATTCTGAAGCATAGACTATGTAATAGATATCATGTTTGGTTCTGTTTACTGTAAGCAACAGCCATATATGCCAACAAAAAAAATAATTGTGTAATTTTATCAGTTTTGTTTCTTTCTTCTGCAGTTAAATCTTCAGTACAATCTGGGAGGTTGATTGTAGGTTTTTGTCCTCGTCATCCTTTTCTCATTTTTTTATCTTTATTTCCTGCTAAAAGTGCAGTTCTCAGTTTTGTGGACAACTTTCTTTCTTGATGTTTTATCACTATAAGTTGCAGGTCTGAAAATCAACATTTCTTTGAAGTCTGTTTTGCTTGGTTAATAAGTTTCTGAAAATTTTAGAAGTCCTGTTTAAAAAAGGACTTCAAAGAAAAGGTAATGTGATGCAAGAAAATCTTATTTAAATGATTTTCTTGCATCACATTTGAGGATGGTTACTTGAGTAATAAATCATACACTTGCTATCATCTCTGTTTAACTTCTTCAACAACAGGCGCATTAAACAGACCCGCTGTGGATGGCCATGAAGAGAAGTCATTAGTTACAGCGAGATCACCTGGTCCTTCCTGTTAGTTATTATGCGAAAAATTAAATAACCAATAGAGGTTGATATACTGCTAAACAAAGACAACTGACCAAATGAGACAGTTGAAATTTGTCACTCATGGTACATACTAATGATAACAAGGAAATAATACCCACTAAATCTCTGTTGAAATTTGTAAGATGTATAATGAAGAAAAAAGATTTGAAGAATTCAACATTCAAAGGACATATTAAAGGCAAGAGAGAAATACTGAGTAACCATTCTCATGAGCTTGTGTAAATGGATGGTAGAACAAGAAAGTAAAACAAACATTGCTGATGGCTACAAAGAATAAGAAGTTGTGGAGAACCTTAAATGCCCATGTTCTGACATAACACATAAAACATATTCTTGGTGATTCAGTTTAGCACCTTGTAGACAGTCTATTATAGAGGAATATCCTTGTCCTACCCCGGAATGGATTTGGTCCGGTCTATAAAAGACTGTGACTAGAGTGAACTATGGAGCTGTCGTCACTAGACGAGAGCATACGTCACTAGACGGAAGTATTCTTCACTAGATGGATGCATACGTCCTAGGCAGAGACATTGCCTACTTGATTGTTATACCAGTTACTATTCGTTGATGCTCTTGTATTGTCTATTGGTTTATTGTACTGTGGTATAATAAATCACTTATAATCTACCTTCAGTGTTAAGTATTATTCTTGCACTATTCTTTTCCCTGATTATCCCCTCTTGGGATATATCAGATTGGCAATGAACATTTTGCACTTACGTGGGGCCTGCCAATAAATCAGATTGGTGACAAAGATTTCACACTTATGTGGTGCCCATCAATAAATCAGATTGGCAACAAAGATTTTGCACTTACGTGGGATCTGCCAATATAGCAGATTGACAACGAAGATTTAGCACTTAGGTGGGACTCACTAAAAGACCAGATTGGAAACAAGATTCGGCATTTACACAAAACTCACCAAATATCAGTTTGGTGAACAAGATTTGGAAGGTTGACGCAAAAAGACTGTGACTAGAGCGAACTATGGAGCGATTGTCACTAGCCGAGAGCATACGTCACTAGACAGAGACATTGTCTACTTGATTGTTATACCTGTTACTATTCGTTGGTGTTCTTGTATTTTCTATTGGTTTATTGTACTGTGGTATAATAAACCCCTGTTACTATATTTCAATGTTAAGTCTTACTCTTGCACTGTTCTTTACTCTGATTATCCCATCTTGGGATATATCACAGTCATAATAAAAAATAATCCTGTTTTGCTTGTCACTCCTTTAGTTTGTATGACCATTATGTCCTGCCAATACTTCATAAATAATAGACTATTCTCTTTTGATTGTGTGGAAAGAGCAGGAAAGACACTATTTTATTTCAGTGAAAATATTAAAAGAAAGAAAGTTCGAAGTGTTTAGTATCTCTTACCAATACTTCATAATTAATGGACTAATTTCTTTTGATTATATAAGAAGAGAGGAAAAGACACTACCTTTTTTTGTTGAGAATTTTTAAAGAAAGAAGCATTTTATAGCTGTTTCAGTGAAATGGAAAATGTTGTCAAATTCAAATCTTTTCATTTGATCCAATTCAGAAAAAAGCCAGTATTCATATTTGTGATCGCTATTGTAATACTTTGATAAATCTGTTATGTTCGAACATTTAACAATGGGATATGGTAATTTCTATGAATATTTTATTATCATAGAACTTGCCATGAGCTTACTCAATGATTATTTGATAATTTAAGGTTCATCAGAATATTAAAATAGGAAAAACCATGAAATTTTCATGGGCTAAAACTAAAAAAAAAAAAAAAAGTAAGAGTTTTACTTCCATATTTAATAGTTAATAAGAACTACTGAAAAAATAACATTAGTATTTTCTAATAAATTTGGCTAAATTTCCACCTGTGTTAGAGATTTTTAGAGCAAATAAGAATTTTTTTCTGAAATATTTGAATGGTTAGATTCATATTTGAGATGAGAGATTTTCTCAGGTTTACTAAGGGGTGTATATAAATCGATGTTTATAAAAAAAAAATTCAACAAATGGTTTGGGTTCAACACCAGTTTTATTTTCTTTTTCAAAATGCAAATAAAAAAACCAAAAAAAAAGAATCCAATATTCTAGATCTATAAAAAATCCAAATCCAGAATTTTATGTTTATAAAAAAAGTTTTCGTATTGTATATTTCTACCCATAATCAATTAATACCTGCTATCTAATTTTTAGGACGTTAATGTATTAAATAATCCAATAATGTCATAAAGCAAGCGACCAACATTTGAAGTACTAATATCTGCCATTAGAATTATCGGCGTAATGCATGAAATGAAAACTAGAAATAAAAAAACAAAAATAACACTAAATATTCAGTGTATCCTTGTTGTTTGTTCAAAGTATTTTTTCTTTATTCATGAAGTCACTTTTTTATTGTTCAGATTCTTGTATAAGTTTATTTATATATGCATGCACATGTATAGATAAGAAATCTTGGTTTCGTTTTATTTGATTTAAAATATCTTGTTTTGTTTTTTAAATATGCAAATGTTTTCCCAAACTTTTGTTCAGGTGCGTCTTTTCATCTTCCTGAATTCATACACAATAAACTCAAACATTGTACTTTTTTCCTTTGAAAAACATAGCTGCATAAAATTTATAAATTCTAATAAAATTATCCCTTGAAAATTGCCCATCCTGTCAGCGGGGCTTCAGAATATGCTAACTATTCCTCTGCAGGGATAAATGTCCCCCAAAGAGGCCATCTGTTTGCTGTGTGTTGCAACCTGTAATGCTTGAGAATGGGATCATGGTGATTGAGGGTTTTAGCAGTTGGGCTATACATATACTCCTAAACTCCAACACACCACTTTGGCCCTTGATCTAGACAAGCAGTTGGTGAGGCCCAATCCAATCAACTGGCTGATCACATTTAGCCCTAAGTCAGTCTAACAAAAACAAAATTTGCTGACATTTACCATATTAAAATTGATTTAGTAAGAGGTGACTGTATGGTCAATTAGACTGGAAAGAAAGGAATCTGACATGGCTGTTTTGACCTCTGAGTAAAACCCATACTTGGGTGGTCAATCTTGGTTATAACAGGCGCTTGAAACTTTCCCCACATTTAAGTATACCAGTCATGTAGCCCTGGAGGAATGAGGTTAATGGGATTTCCCCACCCATCATCTCCCCCATATGGGGCTTTAAGGTGGGGGTAGGGGAGTTTGGCTGATAAATAAGAATAATAAATGAAATATGAGCACAAAAACACCCAAGAGACTACACATTGATATAGACACACAGAAAACAAATCAAAGAAAAACATTTTGAAATTCATCTTAATTGAACCAATAGAAGACAAACTAAGAACAAAGTTGACACCTTTGAAATAGAAAAAAAAAATCTTAGTATCTCATATAACTCTAAAAAGAGTTAAAAAAAAAACTAGAGATACTACATTACTGATAGAAGTCAAAGGAAAACATGATGCTGAAACTCTACTGAGGATCACCAAATTTCATTACATAAAAGTGTTATGGTGACTTACCCATATAACACATGAACGCTTCCAAACTATATATAAGCAGTTCTGTTTTGTCAGCAGAATCTATCCCTCTAGATGGTGTAATGGTTAGCAAGCTTGTCCGCTAGAACAATTACAATTGAGTAGTGAGTTCGATCTTCACTGGGTGTCTCATACTTTTGGCCTTGTGCCACATCTAAGCTGCGCTTAGAAAATCATCTATTCCAGCAGATAACCCTAACAGCCAGACTAACAGTCATGCTAATAATCTCTCATCGGTATATTTGTACTAGTGTCTTTGTTAAATATATTCATTTAACTCTATTTTTTCTTTGTTTTTATTTCTGGTCACAACAAAAGGTAAGGGTCTACCCATACTAATTTTTAAATTCACCCAGAGATGTGGTGAGAAATGTATTTCATACTATTTTTAGTATTTATTGCTAAGTGGATAATTCTAAATGAAAATAGAATGGTTCTTTTTTAATACTGCACAATAATTTGTGCATCAAATGAACTGTTCTGGTGTCCAGTTTTTGTACTCTCTTCTCTATGCTAGTCTCTTCTTATTGGCTGGCCAAAGCAAAGGTTTCCTGTCTGACTTGTAAAATTTTGCAAAGTAAAAATAACAAAAGAAGCATTCTATTTTCATTTAGAATTATCCACTTGGCAAATAATAGTAAAATTAGTAGGAAATGCATCATTTCTTTTAAAAACTGGGGTGGCCTAATAATTATGGTGAGAAGTGTGTGTGTGTGTGTGTGTGTGTGTATATATATATATATATATATATATATATATATATATATAAAAACTTTAATCCAAAGTAAATCCCAAAGACCCGATCCTAATTAATATTAATGTTTTAACATTAAAAAATGATCCAGGTGGAAGGCTGAATGTAATTAATATTTAAATTACAGAGCCAATTATAAATAAAATAAATTTTGAAGTTCAAAATCGTTGTATGATCATTTTTACATGAAATCCCTAAGAGAGATTTCACATATCATCGGCAACTTTGAAACTCAAAATAAAATAAGATATTATCGGCGGAGGTTCAAAAATTTACGTCACAGAAAAATCTAGATGGGTGGGATTAATAACAATCAATGTCTATTTTTAGATTTTGGGCAACATTACTTTTAGATTGAGTTGTAAGTGAAAAATTTAAAATTTTTGGCTTTGTCAAATACATATATATAATTCTATTGTCTTTCTGAGACTAGCATATCTTTTTTAAAAACAAAAATATTGATTTTTTTTTTTGTTGTATTTATATAGGTTCATATTGGTATTTCTGGATTCATCAGAGAAGGAGACAGCACTGTTGCTGTTCCAAATGCCACTGTGCATGTCCATGGAATAAACCATGATGTAAAAACATCTAAATTTGGAGACTTTTGGCGCTTATTGGTTCCAGGCACTTATGATGTCACTTTTACAGCTGAAGGGTAAGTATTTATAAAATCTTCGTCTCCTAATCTCATTTCACTGTTTTTTTTTTTAATGTGGATAATGGGAAACAGTTGTCTTAATATTGATAAAATTTATAAATGAACTCAATCTGGAAAGGTTTAAAAAAATTTATTCTAAATAATTCTGTTTTTCCTTTGTCAATTGATTTTAAGCAAATATTTATTTAATATCAAGTACAAGATGATGTTTAATAACATTAACTAAAAGAAAAAAAATGTACCAGTCGTATAAAAAACTAGAAACCCATGATAGAAATATTTTAAGAAATATCTAAGTGCAACAGTTGTTTGTATGTGTGCGGGTATATATATATATATATATATATATATATATATATATTCATTACTCTATTTCTATATTGAGCACTGTTTTCAATTAATGTTTTGAACATTGTTAATACTTTCTTTGTTTTTTATTCACTTGGATATATATATATATATATATATATATATATATATATATATTTAAATACTTTAATCCAAGCGGAAAAAGCAGGAAGGTAAATTCCAAAACCCGATCCTAATTAATATTAAATTTTAATATTAAAAATGATACAGGAGGAGAGCTCCATGTAATAAAAATTACAGAGCAAATATAAATTAAATTAAATATTTTTCAAAGATGTTGAATGCACATTTTGACATGAAATCCCCGAAGTTTAAGGAGAGCATTTGTTGGTGAGGTGACATGTTATCCCCTTCGGGGATTTCATGTCGAAATGTGCATTCAACATCTTTATTTAATATTAATTAGGATCGGGTTTTGGAATTTACCTTCCTGCTTTTTCCGCTTGGATTAAAGTATTCAAATATATATATATATATATATATATATATATATATATACTAGCAATAAATCCCAGCGTTGCTCGTGTGTAATGAAAGCTTTAAAACTAATCTATGGTCCTGGAGCTCAGACTCTTTGGATGTTGGCGCGAAAGACTAAAATGCAATAGTTGTTTCCAGTTAAAGCAAAACAGTAGACTGAAAGAAAAATGAATGGATGGAAATCAAATTTTGATTTCCTGGTATCGATATCAAATAAGTTTTTTTCGTCAGTAAACTGAATTTTGAAGGCTAAATAAGTCCTCTGAGTAAATAGTATCATGGCTGAGACTAAGAACTACAATTATACCTACTTAGAGCCAAACATGAAGCAAAAACTAAAATAAAAGGGCTGAAGAAAAATACAGACATACAGGCAGATAAACAATGTCCAGCATCCTAATTTTGGAAAGTAAATTTTAATAGCCAATGTGCATTGACAAGGAAGATTTTTTATGCAAAAATAAATGCATTTTCATTTTCTTTTCATCACCTGGCTACAGTTTTCAACTGAGTATTCAACCTGTAGTTTCCAAAGAGTTAGAAAGATTTTTTTTTTCACAGTTACTATGAAACCTGTGAAGAGATGTATGTGTTAACATTGTTCATGAAAAAAACAAAAAAACTGTTTTCTTAATATTTTTCAGTTACAAACCAGTGACATACACCAATGTGACGGTACCTAAGGGGGCAAATGTCAAGACCGTGGTGAAAATGTGGAAACTGGAATCAAATAAAATAACTGAGTAAATATGAACAAGTTATGCTTGTTTCTATAACATTTTTTTATTCTTTGAAAGATTGTTAAAGTGTTGTATGTGATTCACTCAAAATTACAAGCAAGTTAGAATAGTCTGAAACCATCTTAAACGATCTCTTTGCCATTATTACTGACTTTCTAACGAGTCTTTCTTTCATCTTATTTTTAATGGTAATAAAATTCAAGATAATATGGATTAAAAAGAAAGTGAAATTAAGAAGAATAAATATTAAAGATAATAATAATCAACATTGGTTAATCAATTTTCATTGTTTGGACTGTTCTTATCTTTTTTGACATATTTTCAATGTTTTGGCTGATATATGCTCCAGCGTTCAACACATGATTGGAATTTAGGACTGAACTCTTTGTTATTTCCCAGAGTGGATTGTTTTAGTTCTATAAGCGAGGTTTCTTCCAGGTGTCTCAGTATCAGTCTATATTTTTGAGATGATTTACAGTATTCGGACTATTGTCTTCATCCTTGTTTGCATTTGTACAACGCTTTGGCCGTTGTATGCTCCAGCCTTCTTCAGGAATTTTGAACCGAACCCTTTATTACAATCACTAGAGTATATCATTTTCATTCCTTGAGTAGTAAGGCCTCAATTGGAAGTCATGAGTTATCTCCCTCCAACTCTGCAAGTTACTTGTTCACCACTGCCTTTACCCTAGTACTACAGAAGGATCCTGAGAATATCATAAACAAAACATGTGGGTAACAACCAAGTTGTAAAGAAAATGGAAACAAAACTAATGCTTATACATAACTGCAAAAAAATAATAATAGTCTATATATATATATATATATATATATTATCGATTTTCTGCACTATTGTAAGAACTGCAACCTTGAAACTTCTGAATATTGTTTCTTATGTCTTTGTCTATGAGTGTATTAAATTTGATTAAAATCGGACCACTCCTTCTATAACCTAATTTTTTCGCTTATCGATTTTCGATATTTATCGGGGGTACCTTGACACAAAACCTACATAAGAACACTCGCAGATGCTTATAGTACAACTGTTTAAATTTTCAAGAAAATCGGTTCAGCCATTTTGGAGTCTATAGATAACGGACACACGGACACACACACACAAAGTTTCATTTATAAATAAGTTTAGATTTTTATGTACTCATTAATTTAAAAAATTCAGTAAAATCTTCTACATAATTTAATGTTTTATTAAATTTTAGAAATGTTGATTTTAAATCTACTAATTTGCTCAATATTCTGATAATAACATGTATGTTTGTCTGTACTTAGAAAAATGGGAATGTTTATACACAAAAAAAATTCAAATTTTTAAAGAAAATATTCAGGTTTGATATACTTTAGCATTCATGATTAGTAAACATAGTTTTCACTTAATATAATCTAAATGCATGGAATTAGTAAAGCATTTTAAAAGATTTAAATGTTTATTAATTATTATAATAAAGTTTTTTAAAAATGAAACAATTTCTGTAAAAATTTATTATTCATAAAAAATATCTTTTTCTTAAGACAATAGTGTCCTTAATATGTTATTTATAAAATCAATTAAAAGTTTTTCTAATTAAATAATGTCATAATTTTATTGCCTTCTTTATTTGACAATTCAGAAAAGATTTTCAGGAAATAAGTAAGTTTTAAAACAAAAGAAATTGATTTACATTCTCTAAGGATTTCTGCTTTTAACTAATATAAATATTAAATGGATTAGAATGTAATTTTTGGGAAATTTCAGAAAATCAAGTAAGTAGGGTTAACAGATGTTATGACTAATAAATTATGCTCTCATTACAATTGTGCTCTTTAGAGAAGAAAATTTAAAAAACAGTTACCACTTATGCGATTTGCACATTACTCTTTAGTCATGAATTGAGTTTTTCTCGGCGGTTTGCATGTATATACACCTCATATATATATATATATATATATTATGCTAAAATTTTCTTCTCTCTCAGCCATGCACCGATAACTAAAGGGTAGGCACTTTGACTGATACCAAATTGGTCGAGTTTCAATCCCGGCAAAGCAAGTGAATGTCTAGCCACACTGATGAGCTGTGATACAGTGAAACAGGCTTGTATGTGAATGACTAATATATATATATATATATATATATATATATATATATATAAATGTTTGGCGGTATAAAATTTGTACACTACTTTAAAAAAAAGAAATTTATTAACAGTCTCAAGAGCCCTTTCATCCAACATCTCATCAGGAGAAAATTGTTGGAATTATAAATCAAATGAAAAGAACAGCAACGAAAATGAAGAGCAAAAAAAAAAGGGGGGAAACTCGTTAAATTAATTATACATAGAAGTATATATATATATATATAATGAGGGGAGGAGAAATCGCATGTAAATAATTATTCAGAGACAGTTAAAATAAAATATCCCCCAACAAATGAGACTTCAAAAAATTCTTCTGCCAGCAATGAGAAGGCTTCCGTAATGATATACAGACTGATGATATATATATATATATATATATATATATATATATATCAAAATTTTGTAAAAAATAATATTTAAAAATAATTTCCTTCATTTGTGAAGAAGACCTAAAAATTTCATTAAAATGTGACAATTATTTGATTTTTGCTAGAATTTCTAAAACAATGTGTCTTTTTTGTTACTTAAAAAAAAAACACTGAATTTTCCATAGTGAGCATTGGTCTACCACTGACATAAGAAAAACAAGATTTTTAACCAAAATTTTTAACATACAAGAAAGGATGAAAAAAAAATGAATAAAATAAAAAAATACTTTGGTTTTTCCTCTTCATAATAACAAACATTTTGAAAATAAAACTTCATTGTTATTAAGTTTGAGGTCTTTTTTCATCAGGCTATGCTGTTTTTTCAGTGAATTAGTAGAGGTACTAATAATAATATTATCTTGAATTTATTATTATTAGATGAAGCCTTGTTAACCATTATTCATTTTTGACTAGAATTACTTTCATTTTCATTTCACTTGCTTTTTATTACATTAGTAGTATTAGTAGTAATATTATCTTGAATTTTATTCTGATTAGATGAAGCATTGTCAGCCATTATTCATTTTTTACTAGAATTTCTTTCATCTTCATTTCACTTACTTTTATTACATTAGTAGAATTTGTAGTAGTAATATTTTGAATTTTATTCTTATTAGATGAAGCATTGTCAGCCATTATTTATTTTTGACTAAGGTTTCTTTCATCTTAATTTCATTTTCTTTTTATTATATTAGTTGTATTAAAAGTAATATTATGTTGAATTTTATCATTATTGGATGAAGCATTGTCGGCCATGATTCATTTTTGACTAAGGTTTCTTTCATCTTAATTTTACTTGCTTTTTATTACATGACTAGGAGTAATGAATTTTATTAGATGAAGCCTTGTCAGCTGTTATTCATTTTTGACTAGAATTTCTTTCATCTTAATTTCACTTGCATTGTATTGTATTACTAGTCTTAGTTGTAATATTATCTTGAATTTTATTTTTTTTAGATGATGCATTGTCATTATTAATTTTTTATTTTTAGTTAAACCATCTTAATCTAATGTCCATCGACTAAGAGAATATCTGATAAGTTGTGTAAAAACAAAAGAAATAAAAAACAATATATACCAAGACAAAGGAAAAAATTTTAAAAAATAAAGGTGTCCAGATGTTGATTTTAATCTGCACATTCTATTGTCTCTACTCAACAATACATGAGATTTTTAATTATTTTCCTCAATGTGTAATGGTTTGATCATTCTTCTCCCTGTTACATCTCGTGTCCATTCTTGACAAAATACAGCCTCCTAGTCTTGGCTTACACGCACACAGCAACGGCCATGACCACAGTCACTTAATGGCAATATCCTACAAATAAGCCCATTATCAGCTTTTATATTTGTACTTCTGAAGAACTGAACACTTCTGACAGCAAGGTAACATGTTGATTACAATCATTTCATTGCATGGTTTTCTTTTTCGTACTTATGGTCAACCTTTACAATGAAGCTATCCTAAGAGATTAGTTATTGGCAGGCACAATCTTGACAATATTAGATACGCAGATGGCACAGTGTTGACAATATTAGATATGCAGATGGCACAGTGTTGATAGCAGGCACATTAGAAAAAGTTGTAAAGGAAAGCAAGAAGAAATGTCTAAGCATCAAGTGTAAGAAGGGAGAATGCATGGTTTTCAGCAAAAGAAACAATCCAACATGCAAATTAGAAATATCAAAATTAAACAAGTACAAAAATTAAAATATCTAGGAAATGTTTTGACAGCAGATTGCAGGTGCGATACAGAAATCTGAAGGAACATTATGATAGCGAAAGATCCCTTCCAAAAAGAAAAGAGTACAGAACTTGTTATGGGGAAACACACCTATTCCTCAAATAATGGACCCTCCCTCCTAAGTTCTTGGGAAGTTCTTAGGAGTTCTTCAGAGTTCTATTGGAGTTCTTCAGAGTTCTATTGGAGTTCTTCAGAGTTCTATTGGAGTTCAGTAGAACTACTAGGCAGTTGATATTAGTCAGCAGTTAGCTGAATACTAAGGAGTCAGCTTTCAGTGGAAGATTACCAAGTTCCTAACATTTTGGGTGAGTTAAGTCGATTAGCAACCGACAAAGCCGATAATAACCTTCAGTGCGTATAACCTTCACTACTTCACAACAGAACTGTTATGTAATACCTATCCTCCTATATGGCGAGTCCTGGACCATCTCATCACAGATGGAGAAGAAACTTGAGGCAACAAAAATGTGGTTCTACAGAAGGCTGCTGAGAATAGAAAAATGGAAATGAAAGTAAGCAAATGAAGAAAAGAGTAAAGAAAGGAATGCAAGAGAAGGAAGTCTAGAATGAAAGCAAAGGAAGAGACGATTGGTGGAGCTAAGAAAAGGAGAAAAAAGGAAAAGTAAAAGAAAGAAAAATAATTGGAAGAAGAAAAAAGAAAGAAAGAACTGAAAAAGATTTATTACCTGATGATATTTTTTCACCTGTTAGAAACAAAGAAAAGAATGTTGAACTGCTATGTAATAGCAATCCTCTTATATGGCAGTGAATGCTGAACAGTCTCCTCAAAGATGAAAGACGAAGCAACAGTAATGTGGTTCTACAGAAGGATGCTGAGAATACTATGTGATAAACTTTTTTAGAGAGAATGAAAACAAAATTTTATACCTAGCATCAGAAAGATAGAGTTGAAATTTCTAGGGTGTATGAGGAAAAGGGGCTCAGAAAATATGACACTTACAAGACATTGAAGGGAAATGAGACAGGAAAGCAGTGCATAACCTAACGAGCTTGTGTAGATGGTTGTCGGAGAGATAGCAAAAGGAAAAACTTTACTAAAGCTACAAAAGACAGGAAGTTGTGGATAGCCTGAATCATTGACATTCTGAAGGGACATGGCACATTGAAGAAAACAACAACTCAAAACAAGGCAGTTGGAACAGAAACCCATTTTAACTGTACATGGTCATTAATAGTCATTAACAAATTTATGATTTTGATCCTCATTGGGTACTTCATGCATGTTGCCTTACCAAGCTTAGCTTAGAAAATATTATCAGTTGTATTGATATGGTTTCAATTAGCAAAATGGTTTTGAAAACAGTACTTCAGTGGGTTTGATTTTCACATGGTACTTCCTTGGGATGTGCATTGTGGTCCAGTGGATATTGACTCAGAACGAGAAATCGGAGAGCCGAGTTCGAATTCCAGTTGAATTCGTTGCAATCATTCACGCGCAAATACCCTTGGGAAAGGTATTAATCTGTCTCTTCCCTCCAGCTATGGGTCAAATAACAGGACGGATTGGGTTCTATAGCCTTGGTTGGCAACCAGTCTACTGCAGAAAGCAATGGCAAGTTACTGTGGGATAATCTTCTGCCCAGTCAGTAATGTCTCTTTCAAGACATGATCACCCATGCGTGTATCACATATGGCACTTAACTGACTGACTTCCTACTCATGCTGTTGTAACTTTAAGCTAAACTTAATAATTATCTGTTTGCCTTGAAATTAAAACTTTGTACAAGACCACAGGATGTGCGTTGTGGTGCAGTGGATATCGGCTCGGAACGAGAAATCATAGAGCCGAGTTCGAATTCCAGTTGAATCCATTGCATTCACTTATGCACAAATGCCCTTGGGAAAGGCATTAATCCGTCTCTTCCCTCCAGTTATGGGTTAAATAGCAGGACAGATTGGGTTCTATAGCCTTGGCTGGCAACCAGTTTACTGCAGAAAGCAATGGCATCCTACTGCGGGATAATCTTCTGCCCTGTCAGTCATGTCTCAAATAGACATGATCGCCCAAGTGTGTTTCACGTATGGCACTTAACTGACTGACTGACTGACAGGACCATAGCTATCAATTCCCGCACCTGTAATCAATAGTGGTGGTTTGTTTGGTTTCAACAGCTCACAAATTGGCAGATTTTCCAATTCATTGTGCATCCATAAATTTGAGGCCTGATATAAAAGATTCTTCAACTGTTTGTTCGACTGAAATAAAATAACTGTGATTTCCACAAACGATCAATAATGACCTAACACCTGTTTAGCATTCAACATCTTGTTTATTATAAGGATAAGAAAAAAAATATACTGAGACTTATAGCAATAAGTTATTCCGATACTATACTGTGTTGTAGTAATTGTGTCTGTGTGTTTGGTCGTTCATCAATCTGAGACACTAACCATTAACTTGCTGTGATTCTGAGATATCATTTCAGCATTCCCTGCAATATAAGAGAATTGATATTACATAGCAGTTTGGTACTTTTTTCTGTGTTTCAAACAAAATTTTCCTGCTTCCTAATTCTTTGCTTAGCTTTTGGAAGGCACCATTCCAGTGCCTTTTTGGGTTTTGGTTGTTGACCATGTCCACCATAGTTTATGAATATAGAATACAGTGCAATACATAATCTGTTCAATGAAACAACGTCAAAGATTAACACTCACAAGTCATACACTCTACTGAATCAGACTATATCACCAATACTCGGGAAAATATGGTCGCCTTTTATACATGTCGCATTGAATATTTTGAGCCTTCTGATTGGTTAACCTTTCTATTGGTGAGTTATAAAATGAGTCAGCTCATGACTGGCTCACTAGTATACAGGGCTACCCAAAACCTCCAACATTGTTATCACATTTTACATCCTCTATTGAAGCACTTATTAAACTTTTATTCTGGTATAATGTTATAATTGTTACATTTTATTATTACTTGTTGTTGTTAATCATTTATTGTACCTAATTTTTTAACTAATTTTAACTAATTTTAACTAATAAGTTTTCCTATATAAGTAAAACATTGCATTTTATGTTAGATGCTGTTCAGATTTCAGGTGTCTGTTGCAGGTATTTAGAACTTATTTCCTATAAATTAGAAGGTGGAACATGCTCTGTATTTGTGATTTTTTTTTTTTAATTTCAGCTCAGACGCTCATTCAAACCGACCCACAAATAAATCAAAACCTCCTTTGGAAAACCTTAATTGGTTGATAGAAGAAATCGACAAGCTTCATGATGCAGAGCATCGAACTGACCTCAAATTCATTGAGCCAAAAGAATTTATTTATCACCATTTTCCAGAGATGGAAACTTTCTTAAACACCTGTCGAAAGTTATGTCCAAATATTACTCGTCTTTATTCAATTGGAAAGTCTGTTGAAGGTCGAGACTTGTGGGTCTTGGAAATGACAAAAGATCCTGGAATTCATATTCCAGGTATGAAAAAAACCAAAATGCTTTCATTTTTTTCTTTGTTTCTATTTATTTATTGTTTATTATTTTCTTGGGAGTGGGAGTGGCAAACTTTAAACAAATATTTTCTGTCTGAATTTATGATGAGGAATTATCATTCATTCATATTAGTGCATTTAGTGCAATCATTTTATTGGTGCAATTAGTGCATTTTGCACCACTTTTGAGGTCACCACTCCTCTTCATCTCACAACTGTAGTTCACGGTGACGTTCAAGACAGAATAATAGAACGGCTTTCAATTTTCAATTGTTTTAAAAACCTACATTTTGAATTTTAATGAAACCAAAATCATGTGAAACTGGATTTATGTATTCTTTTTTTTTCTCAAAAATTAACAAAAGAATTAAATATTATACTTATAAACAGTTTAATAAGTAGTTTTTAATATTTTAGTTATAAATTATCACGAAGAGAGGAAGGAGAGAGAAAAAAACGAAGAGAGGAAAGGGAGAGAGAAAAAAACGAAGAGAGTATAGGGAGAGAGAAAAAACGAAGAGAGGAAAGGGAGAGAGAAAAACGAAGAGAGGAAAGGGAGAGAGAGAAAAAAGAAAGAGAGGAAAGGGAGAGAGAGAAAAAGAAAGAGAGGAAAGGGAGAGAGAGAAAAAAGAAAGAGAGGAAAGGGAGAGAGAGAAAGAGAGAGGAAAGAGAGAGAGAAAAAAGAGAGAAAGGAGGGAGAGAGAGAAAGAGAGAAAGGGAAAGAGAGAGAGAAAGAAAGAGAGAAAGAGAGAGAAAAAGAAAGAGAGAAAGAGAGAAAAAAGAAAGAGAGAAAGAGAGAGAGGAAAGAGAGAAAAAAGAAAAAAAGAAGAGAGGAAAGAGAGAAAAAAGGAAGAGAGAGAGAGAGAGAGAGAGAAAGAGAGAGAGAGAAGAAGAAAGAAAGAGAGGAGAGAGAGAGAAAAAAGAGAGAGGAGAGAGAGGAAGAGAGGAAAGGAGAGAGAGGAAAAAACAGTGTAAATACAAATACTTACCAACTATTTTTGTTAGTTTAGATGATTTATGCATTCTTTTTTCTCAACAATTATCAACAAAAGAATTAACCTCTATATATTTATTAGATTCGTCTATCCTGAAGTTTCATAGGTAAACTTTTGCACAAGACACGCTGTATATTTTGAAAAAGGTAGTATTGTGCAAAACCTTGCCAGTTCCTTTTGCCCCAGGCATGTTGAAGTTACTCTGTCCCTCCTCTCAGAGGTGGATTTGTTTTTAAAGTTACCTTCTTCTAGCCTTTGTCAACAAAGGTTTAGAGAAAATGGAAACAAAAAGGAAATTTATACTTAACAGCAGAAAAAGACAAATAAGGTTTTTAGGGAACATAATGAGGAAGGAGGGCTTGGAGAATCTGATACTCACAGGGCTGATTGAATGCAAGAGAGACAGAGGCAAAAATACATTATCTACTTAATCAGCTTGAGTAAATGGATGGTGGAACAGGGTTAAGGAAAAATAACAGAAAAACAAAATTTATTAAGGGACAGGAAGTTGTGGAAACCCAAGATTGAGGACATGGCACATAAAGAAGAAGCCTATGTTTAAAGAGGGAGGCCCAACAAGGCAGACTATTTTTCTGGTCATTATGATTAAGTCTTCAACAAAATTGCTCAAATCAACTACCCATAGCTGTGACAATCAATACTTTAAAATGGAGTACACAAGGCCATGTACTTTACTTTTATTGCTTCTTAATGTTTATTGGTTTAAAATTCTATTTTTTTTTATTCTAATAAGACCCAAACATATAAACTGGATTTATACATTTTTTTGTCAAGAATTAAACAGTTTATTTGCAGAAATAATTTTATATTTCCAAGTTTATAAAATTATATGAACCAATTATGATTCAATATTTTTTATTTACCATATCTATCTATACCCTTTTCTACACAAAGTAGGTGTCGAGGTTTTTATTTGAGAGGAGGGAGAAGAGATGGATTAATATGTTTCCCAACAATATTTGTGCATAAGGGAATGCAACAAATCCAATTGGAATTTGAACTTGGCTCTCCATTTTCTCATTCCAAGCCAATATCCACTGCACCACAACACACATCCATCTTGATAAGATGGTAAATAGTAAATATTGCATTGTAGTTGGTTTACTTACATGAAAATACTCTTGGGAAAGATATTAATCTGTCATTTTCCCTCCCACTATGGGTTAAATAGCAGAGTAGATTGGGTTTTATAACCCTGGTTGGAAACCAGTCTACCACAGAAAGTAATGGCAACCTACTTCAGGAAAATCATCTGCCTAGTCAGTCATGTCTCTTTCAAAACATGATCACCCATGTGTATATCACGTATGGCACTTAACTGATTGAGTAGGTTCACATATTTTTATAAACTTGCTTAAATATATAAAAATCCAGATATATTATTGTTACATTTTTTTGGTTTTTTTCACCAAATAATAGTCTCATTGATTCTTGGCAAAGTGACTAGTATATATGCATTATCACCATAAGACTCAGGTTCAAATCACATCAAAGTTGATTTGTTGAGGTCACTTCTTGATGATGTTGGCTTGGGAAGACAAGCTCAACATTGCAGCCTGAAAACATTACCATAAATTCACCCAGGCCTTGTGAGTGAAATCATTTCATAGCTGACAATGGTTGAGCTTGTAACTATCACAAGTCAAGCTGATGGAGGGTTTGAGCATACTGGCTTTGTTTGAACTGCTGATCATGCAAGACAATATAGTCTCTTGTAGAAACTGTTAAGGACCAATCAATGTAGTTGCAATATAAACCACAGGTGGACCTTTTGGTTGAAGAAACAAAAATGTACCTAAACAGGTATCTGCAACAGGTTTAGTATTGAACCTTGTGCTAGCCCCTGAATAGTTTTTTAGATGCCACTTTTCAGTTCTGGTGCAGTGGATATCGGCTCAGAACGAGAAATCGGGGAGCCGAGTTCAAATTTCAGTTGAATTCATTGCATTTACTTACGTGCAAATATTCCTGAGAAAAGGTATTAATCCATCTCTTCCCTCCACTTATGGGTTAAATAACAGGACAGATTGGGTTCTATAGCCTTGGCTGGCAACCAGTCTACTACAGAAAGCAATGGCAACCTACTGCAGGATAATCTTCTGCCCAGTCAGTCATGCCTCTTTCGAGACATGATTGCCCAAGCATGTTTAACGTATGGCACTTAACTAACTGATTGACTGTGGCTAGATGAAAAAAAAAAATGATGTGATCAAAATGTGACCCCCCACTCTTCGATGTCATGTCAGAACATCATGGATGATGAAGAAAAGTTGAAGGTATCATTATGCTTTATTCATATGCTTCAACAGTGAGACAAGAAACCTGCTACTAGAATTTGAACATGAAGAGGAAGCAATGAGTGTCAAATAGGGTTCCCTTCTCATTGCACTCACTGAGGTGGATTGTCTTGTTGACCAAAAAATTTCTCTTTTATAGAGCTTGAACTCCTCCCTCTTTCGAACTTACTCAGGAAAAGTTATGAATTACAGCTCCCATCTGACACTCTACCCAGACTTAAATCTGATCAGAGATAGATAAGAGTGACACTCCCCAACTGTTGTGACCGATCTGCACTGATAGCTGATTTAATATGCATTATTGTATATCGCTACACAGAAATTAGTTAATCACCCTAGCAGATGGGGGTCCTCAGAAAATAAACAGCTAGCTATCATGATTACATGACCATAGACACATCTGTATAATAAAAATAAGAAGAATGATGTCATCCAATTTTGACCCTAATTAACTGTTATGCTGTGGAGAACTACGATCATGGCTGGGTCATAAAATACTGGGTCATAAAATACTTTTATGCTGCACTTCCAAGTGTGCAGCATAAAAGTTAATCACAGTGAATAATTTTTCTATCATGTCTGTCGCAAAACTTACACAATGTTTTTTAACTTAGTTTTTGTTTATTTTAGCTAAATATAAAAATATTATTTTACAATTAAATCATTTAAAATTAACTTTTATATGCAAATAAATTAAATTTCAAAAGTTCTACTTATATTAATTTCTTAATTTCTTCACTAAAATTGACTTTCTTTAAGCTTTCACTTCTGTTTTTTTTTGTAAATAACACATTTTTAAACTGACATTTTTTAAATAACGCATTTTTGTTCTTTTTCAGAATATTCTTTTTCTTTTTTCTTGTTATAAATTCTCAAAAATTAAAGGCAGGCACAGATCTTTTAAACCATTTTATCAAATTAAAGTGCCTTTTTAATCTTTTGAATTTTTATCCTTTATTTTTTTACTTTTTTTGAGTCATGTTTTCAATCCATGCCTTTAACTGCAAGAAAACCTTTCTGAAGATATTTAATTTACATTATCCAATATGGTAGATGTTCTGTTTTATTGGATTGTTAAAAAGTTCCTGTTTTTTGGGTCACTCTGTACAATCCAATGAGCAGTGTTAAAATCACTATCCATACTGTTTATATTGTATTGGACCATCCTTGTCTTAGGTGAATATTAGTATATTAAAAAGACTCAGATAATTTCTATGTGGTTGTCCTTATCCAATATGGTAGGGGTTCTGTAGTGACGTATTATTAGTTGTTTGCTTTATTTTTCTTGAACTATAAAAAAAATGCCGTTTTTGCCAGTGGTGAGATGGTAAATAAGAAGGATTACAAAACTATTTTCTTCTGAAGAGATGTGCATATAAACAGTTTTTGTTGGTGCCCTCGGGCACTGATTTCTCTCATTTTTAATACTTTTTGACATTTTTCTTATTTTTAAATCACACATTTTTGTTCTTGTTCATATTACCCTCCTTTTTTTCTTGTTATAAATTCTCAAAAATTAATGACAGGCACAGAAATGCAGCCTATATGATTTTAATTGTTTTTAAAATCTTTTAAATCATTTTATCAAATTAAAATTCCTTTTTAATCTTTTGAATTTATATAATTTTTTTTTTTTTTTTTTTTTTTTTTTTTGAGTCATGTTTTCAATCTATAGCTTTAACTGCAAGAAAACTTTTCTGAAGATATTTGATTTTCATTTTGCCTTCCTAATTGATTTTCTATCTTTCATTTGCAGGTAAACCAGAATTCAAATACATCGCCAACATGCATGGTAATGAGGTTGTTGGGCGTGAAATGCTCTTGCTATTAGCTCAAGTGCTTTGTGAAAATTATGGCAAAAATCCTTTACTTACTGTCATGCTCAACAACACAAGAATTCATCTCATGCCTTCTATGAACCCTGATGGCTTTGAGAAAGCCAAGGAAGGTTTGTCTCTCTCTTTACCACATTGAGAAAACTTTTCACTGTTTTATTGTATTTCATTCTCATTCATATTCACAAAAACTGGGAAAGGTCCATTGCATGTTCACAAGGAAAACAAAAGCTGAAATTAAGCCACATTGTGGTATAAAAATGTGAATCCTGTTTCCAGTATATTTGGTTGTTTATTCAGAGATTTACTTGGCACAGTTTGGGGTGGGGTAGTAGATAACACTTGAAATAACTTCTGATAATTTTATCATAAGACTTATGGACCTGCTATTCTCTTTGATCAGTAAAGACTCATTCTTACCCCTCCTCTGCCCATCACAATGTGTGGCTCACAGCTTGAAGCAGTCCAGAATTATCTGCCCATTCTGTCACTCAACAACTGGAACTTTCTAACTTTCATTCTAGTGACACTTGCTCCTGAAAGTTTTTATTCATCTATTTTACTTCTTTTCATAAAGTGGGTGGCTACTTAGAAGATATTACTTCGTAGACGTTACTGTTAGTCATTTGAGAGAATAGAAGCGAGTTAGTGTGTTAGGAGGTGTCTATTGACTTTACATTTAAACTCCTGGAGATTGTAACTGTCGGGGAAACAAGCATGTGGAAGGGAATTCCACAGGCGGGAAGTGCGAGAAAAGAAGCAGTTGGAGTAGAAATTGTGGTTACATTTTATTGGTTTCACTGTAAAAGGGTGGGACCTAGTTGCTAATCTAGTATCTCGTGCAAGTTCATACCTAGAGAGCACCAGTGATCTAAGTTCATTGGAGCAGAAGCCATGAAAGTATTTATAGAAGAGGCACAGGGAAGCCACGTCATGGATAGTTTATCAATTATTAGTGAACAAAAAAAAAAACTTGGCAAACATATTTTATAGAGCATTCTGAGTGAGATAGTTTGAGATCTTCATGAAAACTAAATTGAATTTCTTAAAGGTGTTGAGTTGAAAATCAATTTAAAAAATGTTGATAAAATGTTAATTTAGTATTGTTTTATTTTAAAAATGAAATCAGTTTTATTTTGAGCCATTTTATTTGAATGGTTTCTTATGATGGCTTATGATAGTGGGAAATCAGATAAAAAATATTGATTTGTTGTTACTCTTAAAATAACTGTTTTCTAATGACATACTCTTTGGGTCAATTGTTGAATCAATTGAATCTGTTCTTGTTGAGAAGTAACTAACACATTACTAGTGACACAAATGGACTAGTCTAGAGAGTTAAATAAAGAACTCCAAGTCGTCTAAGAGATTCTGTTGGAGTCAGTCTTCAGAGTATTTTTTACAGATATAACAGCAAATGTCTAACCAAGACTTTATATTGTAACTGATAGAAACCAAGTTATAACAATTCTTATGTTGGTGGATCAACTTATTTCAATCTCTTAATATCAATTGATTTATTCTAGCCTGTGTTGATTAACTGATTCCAAGGGCTTACGGCCTATCATGTTGAATACACCGGTTCTCACCTGATCACCGAAGTTAAGCAACGTTGAGCCTGGTCAATACTTAGATAGGTGACCACTTGGGAATACCAGGTGCTGTAAGCTTATAGTGATGGATGTACGTTGTGGTGCACTGGATATCGGCTCGGAAAGAGAAATTGGTGAGCTGAGTTCGAATTCCAGTTGAATACGCTGCATTCACTTAAGCGCTGGTACCCTTGGGAAAGGTATTACTCTGTCCCTTCCCCCCAGTTATGGGTTAAATAACAAGAGTAGGACTTGGGGACCCTGCTCTTAAAAACAAATTCCAATGAATCCTGATATTTGAAAAGAAAAATGTTGTAAAAATAAAATAACCTTACCCAAAATCATTGGTTATGACCTTAAATGATCCCATAAGGATTGATAGGTCGTTAAACCTTGAAACAAACAAACAAATTAACTGATTCCAAGTTATGTTGATCAATCCTAGTCTTTTTGTATTGACTGGCTGATTCATTCTACCTGTGTAGCTCAATTGAACTTGGTTCCATTCTTCCTGTGTAGATCAACTGACCTTGATCCCATTCCATTCGTGTAGATCAACTGACCTTGTTCTGCTCATGTAGATCAACTAAATTTTACCCCATTCTACCCATGCAGTTCAACTGGCCAATCCCAGTCTGTCTGCGTTAATCAACTGGTCTGTTACTATGAACTGTGCTATCCCAGTCTGTTCATATTGATCCCCTGACATTCGTCTGCTACCACAAATTATCCCAGTCTTCCCATTTTGATCAATCAATCTCAGTCTGTTTCAATCAACCAATACTGGCCTCTTTACTGATTCTTAATTTATTTCCTATTAATTGATATTTCCTGTATTTTAATCCCTTCCTACTTTTCCATTTAGTCAACTGAATCACTAATCTTCTTTCTGTTTTTTATTTTCCTTTTTACTAAAAAACAAAAAATAGGTGATTGGGAAGGAATCAAAGGCAGAACAAATGGCAACAATGTTGATTTGAACCGTAATTTCCCAGATCAATTCTTAAAAGGGAAAGAAAATGAAATAGCAGAACCAGAGACAAAAGCAGTGATGAAGTGGCTAAAATCTATTCCATTTGTTCTTTCGGCAAATCTCCATGGGGGTTCACTTGTTGCCAATTACCCATTTGATAGCACAAAAGACGGTAATTCAGTTTATAGCAAGTCACCTGATGATGCCATCTTCTTGCAACTGGCCAAGTCATACTCTTTGGTAAGTGATTATATATTTATGAACTGAGTCTGGTCATACACACACTCATACAAAAATGTATATGTGCATGTGTATAAGCACTAACATTTCTTTTAAACAACTTTAATTAAGTATTTGTCTATATTTCTGAAATGAGGTATTATTTACACTATTTACATTATTCAGACTGTTGTCTTCATCTTTGTTGCCATTTGTTGGTTAGTTCTTGTGACTTGACCCAAAGAGTTGTGAGTTTAATACCAGGCTACAGCAGTGGTGAACAACTTAGAGGGTTAGAGGGGGGATAACTCATGACTACCAAAAGAGGATCTACACAAGAGATGAGAATGATATACCCCAGTGATTGTAATAAAGGGTTTGGTTTGAAATTCCTAGCTGCTGAAGAAGACCAGAGTGTACAACAGCCGAAACGTCGAACAAATGACAATAAAGATGACGACAAAAGTCTGAATAATGTAAATAGTGTAAAATTTCATTACATATAGCAGGCAAAGGAGAGTTAATTAATTTGGTAAATTTTCATTTTAAATCCCGTCGCTTTTCCCCTTCAAATTTATCCGAAATAGCATTATCTCTGTGCAAATGTATATGCTGAACTCAAATCAAGTGTTAGTTATTGAAGAAACTTACCTTTTTTTATCTAAATGTCAAAAAAAACAAACAAACTATATCTTGCACTTTTTCTCTTCCGTAACTCTCACAAAGTCATGTAATTAACTGCAGAATGACGGACTGCGCATGTTATTGAATTTTGGCAGATTTTTTGTCAATTTTTCTTCATTTACTGATACTTCCGGTGATGTACTTCCGGAAATTAAAGTAATGCACAATTGTATTTCTACGCTTATTGCTCTCAAAACAGGAAGTACATCACCGGAAGTTTTTAAGTAAAGGATGAAATTCGACCAAAATTGCTGCCGACGTAGAACGTCATTCTGCAGTTAATTACATGACTTGTGCGAGATATAGTTCGTTTTTTTATGAACTTTCAAAGCAAAAAAGGTAAGTTTCTTCAATAACTAATTGTTGATTTGAGTTCAGCATATACATTTGCACAGAAATAATACTATTTTGGATAAATTTGAAGGAGGAAAAGCTGTCGGTACCTAAAATGAAAATTTACCATTAATTTTTCCAGCATCCTTACTTTTTTTTTTTTGTTTTTTTTTGTTTTGAATCTTTGGACAATGAAAATTATGGAAAATTTCTGAAAGATGTAAGGAAGTACAGAAATTTTTCATAATTTTAATTGTCCAAAGCACTTTCGGCCACTTCTTTAACCGTTTTCAAGGTGGTGATGTTAGTTTTGCTTCATGTTTTGACTGTTTAAGTTGTATTTTATATTTATGTTTTGATTAGAAGCAATTTTGTTTCTTGTCGGCATTTATTCCGAGCTTTCACTTTTTGGGCATGGCTGAAATTCATGAAGATCTTTCCTATTTCTAAATCTTTTCACTTTTTTATTTTTTTTTCAATTGGAGTAGATAGACTAACCTATCGCCCAGTTCACACTCCACCCACGTCTATTGAACAGGTGAAGAGGCTCATCCCTTGTTCCCTGTTTAGGATGTGATTTCTAGCTTTCTCTTTTCCAATCTTTTCACTCTTTTTTTTTTTTTTTTTTTTTTTTCAATTGGAGTAGATAGACTAAACTATCGCCCGGTTCACACTCTACCCACGTCTATTGAACAGGTGAAGAGACTCATCCCTTGTTTCCTGTTTAGGATGTGGTTTCCAGTTTTTCTCTTTTCCAATCTTTTCACTCTTACGTAGCCCCCTGCGCATCAGTGGCATTTTCGCCTTGCTTGGGATGATATGATTTAAAAAAAAAAAAAAAAACTAAACTAAATGAGTGACTGCTCAGGGATCCCAGGTGCTGTAAGCTTTAATCTGCAGTTTAATGGAATAAGAGCTCTGAATTGGAAATCAAAGAGCTGCATTCCAATTTCAGTTATGTTTGTATTTACTTATGTGCAAATACCCTGGGGAAATCTATGGATTCATCTCTTCTCCTCCAAGCTATGCGTCAGTTAGTAGGACTTGTGTCTGGAAATCTTGAAAAAATTCTTAGGCAGAGCTGAAGGAGACTACTACCACCTTTAAATTTATTGTTTTTCATTTTATTTTTTACTTTTTTCAATGCAGTTATTTCAATTACACCGTAAACTTTTCGATTGACAAAAAAAATTTGGAAAAATTTCAATATTTAAATGATTTTAGGGCTCAGTTTTTCATACAACCTTATAGTAAATTGATCCTCGATCTTTGGAACCACTCACCAGTATGACATTAACACCACCTGTAAATTTGTTGATTATCATTTTTTTTTTACTTTTTTCAATGATATCTTTTCGATTAAACCCTAAACTTTCTAATTGACAAAACAATTTGTAAATATTTCAACATTTAAACAATTTTGGTGGGGGTTCAGTTTTTCATACAACCTTATAGTAAATCGATCCTGTGTAATTAACTTTTTTGCTTGTGCATATTCAACAACTGAATCCTTTACAAAATTTTTGAATAAAGCCATTCTTGGAGTTTCTGAGGAAGATGCCATCATAAGAACTAAAGAAAACTTGATAAAGACAAAAATAAGAGCAACAACTCGTCCAAAAAAACATAAACAAAGTGACACCAATGCGAGTGGTTCCAAAATGCAGGATCGATTTACTATAACGTTGTATGAGAAATTGAGCCCCCACTAAAATTGTTTAACTATTGAAATTTTTTCAAATTTTTTTGATAATCAGAAACTTTATGTAATAATATATAAGACTACACTGAAAAAAGTAAAAAGAAATAAAAAACAACAAATTTAAAGGTGATGGTAGTCTCCTTCAGGTCCGCCAATTCTTATAATCTAAAAATGTTTCCTGCTTTAATAAATCATAAAAAAAACATGAATTATTATCTCCTGTCTCTTTGAATCCTGATCTTTTATTAGCTTACTAGCAGTATATCCCAGCGTTGCTCGGGTGAAATGAAAGCTTTAAAACTAATCCATGGTCCTGGAGCTCAGACTCTTTGGACGTTGACACGAAAGACTAAAAAGCAATAGTTGTTTCCAGTTAAAGCAAAACCGTAGACTGAAAGGAAAATGAATGGATGTAAGTCAAATTTTGATTTCCTGGCATCAATATCAAATAAGTTTTTCTCGTCATAAACTGAATTTTGAAGGCTAAATAAGTCCTCTGAGTAAATGGTATCATGGCTGAGACTAAGAACTACAATTATACCTACCTAGAGCCAAACCCAAAGCAAAAACTAAAATAAATGAAAAAAATACAGGCATACAGGCAGATAAACAGACGCACACACAAACATCTTGCCTTATATATATATATATATATATATGTATATATATATATATATATATTATCGATTTTCTGCACTATTGCAAGAACTGCAACCTTGAAACTTCTGAATATTGTTTCTTATGTCTTTGTCTATGAGTGTATCAAATTTGATTAAAATCGAACCACTCCTTCTATAACCTGATTTTTTCGATTATTGATTTTCCATATTTATCGGGGGTACCTCAACACAAAACCTAGCTAAGAACACTTGCAGATGCTTATCGTACAACTGTGTAAATTTTCAAGAAAATCAGTTCAGCCGTTTCGGAGTTTATAGGTAACTGACACACACACACACACACACACACACAGACAAAGTTCCATTTAGAAATAAGTTTAGATCTCTACAGTAATGTTTTGGAAGAGGCTATTTTACCAGTTCCAATAAATAGACAGACCTGCTTTTAAGCTTATTTTACCGCTCTCAATAAAATAGATCCCCAGGCTATTTTGCTGGTAAATATTTTTATTATAATAGCAGATAATGTTAAAAATAACAATACATGGATTTAACACAGAAGTTTATTTATTTTCACCATCAATTGTTAAAACATAATTCTGAGCATCTTTTGTTTTGTTTTTTGTTTTTTTTTATAATCGTGTCGCGTAAAGCAAGGTATTTCACTGCCACTGTTGAGCAGGGGGTTACATAGGAGGTAAGTTATAAGAAAGAGTGACAGGTTACAGGGGTGTCAGGAAGAGGGTAGGAGAAGAATGAAAATACTGATGAGAGAGAGAGGATGCAAGTTAGTGAGATAGATGACTATTGACTTTACATTTGAATTCTTGAAAATTCTAGCTGTCGAGAAAGCGAGTCAATGGAAGTGAATTCCACAGGTGGGAAGTGTGAGAGAAGTTGCTGGAGTAGAATTTGCATTTACAATTTATTGGTTTTCACAGTAAAAGGGTGAGACCTAGTTGCTAATCTTGTGGCTCGAGCAAATTCATGTATGGGTGGTACCAGTGAGCTAAGTTCATCTGAGCAGAAGCCATGAAAGTATTTGTAGAAGAGACAGAGGGAAGCCACATTGCACTGAATTTTGTGCATGCATGTTGTTTTTTTAAATTCTCAACTGCACAGTATAGTAGGGTCAGTTGGGCTTCATCTACAAGAAAAATAGCACCATGTCGCAATTTACTCAACCAGAAATTTGGGAAAAGCATGCTGTACTGCTTGACTTTTGTGCCAGAAGCTTCAGTAAAGTTGTAACCTAAAAAGGTTTCTGAATAAGAAATAACCAAAACAAAGGTTGGCAAATGAAATAGTAATCTATATAAGATCAACAAAATATAATACCAGCTGCATGAAGTAGATAACCACTGCTAGGGGTGAACTGCTAGAAAGCAATATAAACCCCTTCACAATTGTGTCCAGCATATTTAAGAGCATTTGGACATACCCATTAATGTTCATAGGTACGTATATAATAAATACAAACATTTCAGAGTGTTTGGATGTCAATCCGATGACAGTGCAGAGGATTCAGAAAGATATGTGTTTAAAGGTGATTATGAAGGTACAGTAGCTCAAGAAACTCACTCTGATAAGAAAAAATCAACCAAATGTGTTGATGAGGGCCTCAGACTCAACACAGAGGCTTACATCAAGTACCTTGAGGAGATAGAGCTGCCCTGGGTTAATAGAGTGGCTACTGGAAGATCCTATATTTAGCCATAGGAGTCTGCACCATGCCATACAAGCAGGAGAACCCACTCATGGCTATCAGACAATTTCTGCAAACACGTCACCCTTTACATCTGGTCACCTTACTCCCAAGACTTCAACGCCCATGATTATTATGTGTGGGGCACAGTTGAGTGAGAGACTAATAAAACCCTTTCTGACATCAAAGATGAACTAAGGGCAAGGATAATGGCAGTATTCACCAACTTAAACAAGAACACCACTCAGAAAGGTTACAGGAGATTCCAAAGTTATCTGGAGTTTGTGGTTGAAACCAATGGCAATTTTATTGAATACTTTTTAGTATTTCAAGATATCTTTGATAATTTTGGTAAATATATATGTTAAAATGAGATGTCAGTGATATTTTCATTTGCAAAATTTAGATTTGGCCAATTTCAGTTTTTTCTTTTTTTTTTTTTTTTTTTTTTAGTTGATCCCAGCCAAAATTTAGATTTGGCAAATTTCAGTATTTTTTTTTTTTTTTTTTTTTTTTTTTTTTTGTTGATCCCAGGCAAAATTATTGTTCTGTCTAGGTATTGAGCACTTTTCTAAGGAGGTAGGTGTTTGCCTTAATTTGGGGTTATATAAAGAATTAAAAACAAATATAAATTAAAAAGAGAAATTTAAAAAAATGGTGTTTAAGAAAAACATTAAAACATAGATAAAAAGGAGTAATGGATTGAAAGGAAGTAGAGAAGATCATAGAGAGGGGGAGAGTTTATAAATGGTAAGTGTACAGAGTGGGGAAGAATCAGAATTAGTTAAAATTTCGGCATTAAAAGAATTAGAGTGGAGTGAATATATGGAAATATAGTAGCTAATTGTGTTAAACCTATATTATGGAAATTTAATTTGTTTTTATGCCAACATTTAAACATAAATTCATTTCTCTTATTAAATGTTTTCAACATATCTCTCACTGCCTCTAATTGGATTAGATAGACTAAACTATCGCCCGGTTCACACTCCACCCACGTCTATTGAACAGGTGAAGAGGCTCATCCCTTGTTTCCTGTTTAGGATGCGGTTTCCGGTTTTCTCTTTTCCAATCTTCTCACTTTTTTATTTTTTTTTTCAATTGGAGTAGATAGACTAAAATATCGCCCAGTTCACACTCCACCCACGTCTATTGAACAGGTGAAGAGGCTCATCCCTTGTTCCCTGTTTAGGATGTGGTTTCCGGCTTTCTCTTTTCCAATCTTTTCACTCCTATGTTGCCTGCCCCCTGCACATCAGTGGCTTTACCGCCTTGCTCGGGGTGATATGATTAAAAAAAAAAATAGCTTTGATTGTTGTATTTTATTATTTGAACTTTTCTTCTAAGCATAAATTACACTTATCTGTAAGACTATTAGAAGTATGTGTGAAACCTATAATTTTCCAAACTATCTTTGGGCTTAGAACTTCAATTCCCAAAATTTTCTGGAAAGAGCTGTCTGGTGTTTTAGTTTATATATATATATATATATATATATATATATATATATATATATATTTAATAATTATCTTCTTTCTGTTTCAGGCTCATTCAACAATGCACAAAGGTCATCCATGTCCTAATACGGATGCAGATGAATACTTTTCAGGTGGTGTTACAAATGGAGCTATGTGGTATAGCGTGGTTGGTGAGGACTCTTAACCTAAACCTTTTTTTATTTCTTGTCTGTTGAATATTTCAGAAAGAATAGATAAAATCATAACAATAAATGAAACTCACTCACATTATTTACCATTGGACTAATATTCTCAACTTTGTTATAATTACAACATTTCAACCATTATGCCCTCTAGTCATCTTCAGATGTCCCTATACTGAGTGGTACAGATATACTCAGATCAAGACAAAATCAATAACAGGTTCTATCTTGGACATTGAGCACTATTACTCATAATTATAGCATACCTTAAAACTATATTTATATAATATATATATATATCCGAGTGGGTATTCTTTCAACGCCCAAAACATTAATTTAGTTATAGTTAACTAAATAAATATAAAGGAAAAGGATTTTCCAGTACCTTCCATTTCACCTGATGAGGCATTGGGGACCCAGTGCTGAAACGAACGTGCCTTCATCACGATTATATATAGAGAAATTATGTACATGTTCTAAAGTATAATTTATAATATATATATATATATATATAATTCTCTTCTGCTTCAGGCTCTCTTCTGCTCATTCAACAACACTCAAAGGTCATCCATGTCTTAATATGGCAATACCTATAACAGGCCTGGTAACCATGTAACTGGAGTCCTTGACTGGGTGTAGACATGTGGGAACTTAAATTACTACTAAATAACAATTATTGTGAACATTTTTAGCAACAAGCTTGTTATTAAGATTCAGTAATTAGTTAATTAGCTACTATTAGCAGCTATAACAATTGTCAATTTATTTCCATAAATACAAATGTACAATAAAAAAGAACTGACTCTACTCAGTAAATGCACAAAACAAACATTTTATTAAGCAAAAATTAGAAACATTTTACATGATATTGCAGAAATATTATGTTGATCCATTTATACTAATTGAATATAAGGGATAGAAAATATTAAACAGTCAGAAAACAACATTAAGATTTTAACAAATTTTCTATCAACAAAATCTGAAAATACTCTAAGTAAAAACACAATGTAATCTCAGACAAACAATAATTTTGATCATTTTTGGAGAAGGAAATTACTGGAAAATAATTGAAACTCACCTGAAACGAGCTGAATGTGCAATGCTCCATATGCCAATGACATTTCCACCAAGCCTCTCTATGGCATATGATTTCATTGAATTTCTTTAAATGTCTTCCTCTCGAATTCACATTTAAATTAATTTTGGGTCGTCAGGAGAGAATGTGCACCATTTCGGGGCCTTCCTCTCAACGGCTTCACTTGCACACAGGCCCTCTTCATTGATGTGAGGCCCCATTATAACAATATACTAGTGTATTGTAAATATACTAGTTCAAATTATAACAATATTTTGTAGCAGACCGGAATTAGTTAATTTTATTAATTACTTAATAACCATAACTGGAAAATCTTCAAATTACTATTATAGATCATAAGAGAACATACTAAGAGAAATTTTCCTTATCCTCCGAATATGAGCAAAGGAAAATGGAGGTGATTAATTTTATTAACTAATTATTAACTGTAGCTGGAAAATCTTTATCTTTAAAAAGAAAGCAGGGACTAAAAATAACACCTGGTATTTCTCTATTATTGTAAACCCGGAAAGAAGAGAAAGAAAAGAGAAATGGATTTGTTTTCGATTTCGGCCCATAAAGACAAGTGTCATCCTTGAACCTAAAAGATAGATTCAATTGTTATTTTTTTGGCCGGCAAAAGAATCGAAAAAGAAGACCAGGGAAAGAAGGAGGAAGAAAGAAAAGACTAAATTAGTTTCAAGACAGAAACAATAGATATCGGTTTCAGTCACCCCAAAGAAAGCTGACGGTCATTCTAAACATAAAGGAAAGATAAATTTAATTGTTATTGTTTCTTGGTAAAGGAAAGGGAAATTTCATTTTGGGTCCAATGTCTGGCTGGCATGACTCCCATGAAAAGAATTAAAGATAACAAATGTTTTGATTCTGAGTCAAGTAATTTAGAGAAAAAGTATTTTCACTGACATCAGAGTAAAACTGATAAGGCATTCTTGTCACTTGAAAATATAGGTAAGTCAGAGAATGGATATTAAAAACAGGTGCATAGAAATTATTATTTGGGTAACAATGTCAGTGGACCCTTGTCAACTTGTTTTGGTCGAAGACAGTTAAAAAAGGTTAATGCTATTGTTTTAAGGGAAAAAAAAATCCCCGAAATTGTTTCATGAGAAAGTAAAAATTTTCAGAAAGAGAATTTGGTTAAGTCAAGCCCAGAAAAGGGGTATAGGGAGATGACATCATAAGATCAAGAGAGATTCCATTGGTCCTGTGAACAAGCCCCGAAAGGGGGAGATGACTAACAATTGACGTCATGGAAAGAAGACTAATCCCATTGGTTAAACTACAGGCAACAACGAGTAGCAGCTAACCTCAGGATTTTATTGGTTGCTGAGACGAGGGATTAGACACCCAGCGACCATCAGCCCCACACCATGGCATGTGCATAAATACAGGGTTCCAAGGGACCAAAATCAGTTGGCCTCGAGTTGGATCGGAAGAGAGTCCGAAGTTGGCCTCGTGTTGGTGTCAAGTTGGCTTGAAGAAAGTCCTAAAAATGTAACGATGAAGATAGGCGCCATGTTGTTGGGCGCCAACTGCAGAGCCTGCCGGCCAACCAGAGATAAAGACAAACAAGAGATTTTGCAGTCAAAGTTTTGAGGTGCAGAGATCGACGGAGAAGTTTTGAGGTGCAGAGATCGACGGAGAAGTTTTGAGGTGCAGAGATCGACGGAGAAGTTTTAAGGTGCAGAGATCAACGGAGAAGTTTTGAGTTGCAGAGAGCGACAGAGAAGTCAAAGTCGGAAGTTGCAGAGATCAACAGAAGTGGCCTGATGCCAGCTAACCAGAGTTACAGAAAAGAAGAGACGAGAATTTCCAGACAGAGTTTTTGAGACTGACAACTGAATGCAGATTTCAGTTGCAAAATGAGAGTTGCAGCTCGCGTGGCAGAGAGTTCGATTTCCTGGTCCAGAAACGTAATGACCAAAGACAGTTCCCAACCGAAGAAGTAAAGAGACAGATGATTGCCATGCCGTTGGGTGCTGACCGTAGAGAAGCCTGTCACCAATCAACCAATCAGCATTAAGAGACAGGCAAGAAGAGAATTTTCAGACAAGTCTGAAATTGCTAACTGAAAGAGAATAACCCAGCACTTCGGCAATTTCCGTAACATTCTGGAAAACAAGCAACAAGTTGACTAGTCTTATATAATGACTTAAACTTCTGTTCGAAGCAGCGAGCGGCGGCCAGCCAGATTCCTTGTTATTGCTAAGGAGAATAATTCGATTTACCTAAGAAACATCCGTTCCGCTACCAGTTGATAGAAGGGGGATGGGAAATTATCCCAGAAGAGCATATTGTGTGTATTCCACTTAATTTTCCGGGTGGTGGCATATTTGGTGCTGTTTAGACCAAGAGACTATTGTGTATAATCTGTATATAAAGATGTTATTTCACAACACTTCAGACATCGGTCCACTTATTTCCTTTGATGTTATATTTCTTTCTTTTATTACTCAATTGTGTGCACACTTCCAGGCTTGGTTTAGTTCGGCAGAGAGACAGCTAGCGAAAAACTCACGTGACTGCCTTGTGATTAATCAACACAATGTGGGACAAGGGAGAAAACCGTGACAGAGTCAATCTACGACCAGCTGGCTGGATCAAAACCAACAGCGACAAAGGCCCGGGAGGTGTCACAAAATATCAAACAGCGAAATTAGATTTATGAAAAAAAACAACAAACCTCATGTTCTGATGCAACATGAACCTCATTACACATACATGATCAGTCATGTCATGCCATCATGTTTGCTGAAACGCTCCATGGAATATTTCTTTCTTCTATATCCACAAAGAACTGTTTGCAAATACTTCTATAAGGTGTTTTATACTTTTGGCCCAATTATGGCCTTTGATTCAAATTTAGCCGAGAAATTGGTACAAATTTGTAAAATTTATTCTGTAATTTTTATCTCATTGACAAGTAGTAATTGATGCCATGGGAATGTGAAAAAAAAGTCACTGAAACGATAAGATTTCCTTAAAAAAATAATTGATACCATATAATTGCTTAAAAGATAAATATTTGATATCATATGATTGCTTAAAAGATAAATATTTGATATCATATGATTGCTTAAAAGATAAATATTTGATACCATATGATTGCTTAAAAAAATAGTGGATATGATATGATTATTTTAAAAAAGTTGATACAGCTAACTGCTTAAATAGTTGATACCATATAATTGCTTAGAAAAAGTTGATAGCATGTGATTGTTTAAAAAAATAGTTGATACAATATGACTGGTTAAAAATAGTTGATGGCATATTGTTGCTTAAAAAATAGTTGATACTGTATGATTGCATACAAAATAGTTTATAGCATATGATTGCTTAAAAATAGTTAATACCATATGATTATGCAAAAAATTAATACCATATGATTGCTTAAAATATGATAGCTTAAAAGTGGTTGATACCATATTATTTTGTAAAACATAATTGATACCATATGATTCATTAAAATATAGTTGATAGTATATGATTACTTAAAAATAGCTAATACATATGATTGTTAAAAAATAGTCGATACCATAAGATGGCTGAAAAATAGTTGATACCAAATGATTACGTAAAAAAATAGTTGATACCACATGATTGCTTAAAATAGTTCGTACCATGTGATAGCTTAAAATAGTTCGTACCATGTGATAGCTTAAAATAGTTCGTACCATGTGATAGCTTTAAATAGTTTTTACCACATGATAGCTTAAAATAGTTCCTACCACATGATTGCTTAAAATAGTTCCTACCACATGATTGCTTAAAATAGTTCCTGCCACATGATTGCTTAAAATAGTTCCTGCCACATGATTGCTTAAAATGGTTCCTACCACATGATTGCTTAAAATGGTTCCAACCACATGATTGCTTAAAATGGTTCCTACCACATGATTGCTTAAAATGGTTCCTACCACATGATAGCTTAAAATGGTTCCTACCACATGATAGCTTAAAATAGTTCCTACCACATGATTGGTTAAAATGGTTCCTACCACATGATAGCTTAAAATAGTTCCTACCACATGATTGCTTAAAATGGTTCCTACCACATGATTGCTTAAAATAGTTCCTACCACATGATAGCTTAAAATAATTCCTACCACATGATTGCTTAAAATAGTTCCTACCATGATTGCTTAAAATAATTCTACCACATGATTGCTTAAAATAGTTCCTGTACCTACATGATTGCCAAAATAGTTCCTACCATGATTGCCAAAATAGTTCCTACCACATGATTGCTTAAAAATATAGTTCCTACCTACATGATTGCTTAAAATAGTTCCTACCACATGATTGCTTAAAATAGTTCCTACCACATGATTGCTTAAAATAGTTCCTACCACATGATTGCTTAAAATAGTTCCTACCACATGATTGCTTAAAATAGTTCCTACCACATGATTAACGCTAAAATAGTTCCTACCATGATTGTTATTTTCAAATATTCCTACCACATGATTGCTTTAAAATGGTTCCTACCACATGATTGCTTAAAATGGTTCCTACCACATGATTGCTTAAAATGGTTCCTACCACATGATTGCTTAAAAATGGTTCCTACCACAGACGCTAAAATGGTTCCTACCACATGATTGCTTAAAAATGGTTCCTCCCACATGATTGCTTAAAATGGTTCCTACCATGATTGCTTAAAATGGTTCCTACCACATTACGATTGTTTAAAATGGTTCCTACCACAGTTTAATGTTTAAAATAGTCTCCTACCACATGAATAGCTAAAATGGTTCCTACCACATGATTGCTTAAAATGGTTCTACCACATAATGATTGCTTAAAATGGACCTCTTACCACATGATTGCTTAAAATGGTTCCTACCACAGATTGCTTAAAAATAGTTCCCACTTACATGATTGCTTAAAATGGTTCTCCATTACATGATTGCTTAAAATGGTTCCTACCACATTGCTTAAAATTAGTTCTTACCACATGATTTAAAATGGATCTAACACATGATTGCCTTAAAATGGTTCCTACCACATGATTGTTTAAAATAGTTCCTTACCACATGATTAAAATAGTTCCTACCACATGATTGCTTAAAATGGTTCCTACCACATGATTGCTTAAAATGAAGTCTCTTACCACATGATTGCTTAAAATGGCCCTTACCATTTGCCAGTAAAATAACTTACCACATGATTGTTAAAATGGTTCTTACCACATGATTGCTTAAAATGGTTCCTACCACATGATTGCTTAAAATGGTTCCTACCACATGACTGTTTAAAAATAATTCTACCATGATTGCTTAAAATGGTTCTCACTGTTACGATTGCTTAAAATGGTCTTTACCACATTGCTTAAAATATCTCTTACCATGATTGCTTAAAAATGGTCTTACCATGATTAAGCTTAAAATGGGTTCCTACCACATTGCTTAAAATAGTTCCTACCACATGTAAAATGGTTCCTACCTACATGATTGCTTAAAACAATTCTACCACATGATTGCTTAAAATAGTCTTACCACATGATTGCTTAAAATGGTTCCTACCACATGATTGCTTAAAATGGTTCCTACCATGATTGTTAAAACGGTTCTACCACATGATTGTTTAAAATGGTTCCTACCACATGATTGCTTAAAATGGTTCCCACCATGATTGCTTAAAAATAGTTCCCTACCACATGATTGTTAAAAATATTTATAGCCATAAAAAAATAAGTTGAAACTAATTCATTACTTTAAAAATAATAGTTGATATTATGATTGCTAAAAATAGTTGATAATATAATATAATTTCTAAAAATAGTTAAAATCTTTTAAAAAATTATTTGATACCATATCAGTGCTTAAAAAATAAATATTTGATACCATATGATTACTTAAAAATGTATAGCTGATACCATATGATTGTAAAAAAATAAATAGTTGATACCATATGATTGCTTAAAAAATAAATAGTTGAGACCATATACGGTTTCTCTCTCTCTCTCTCTCTCTCTCTCTCTCTCTCTCTCTCTCTCTCTTTAAAAATGAAGAGCTGATACCATATGATTGCTTAAAAAATAAATAGTTGATAGCACATGATTGCTTAAAAAATAAATATTTGAGACCATATGATTTTGAAAAAAAATAGCTGAAACCATAATATTCCATAAAATAAAAAAAATATTGTTGATACCATATGATTGGGGGGGAATAAATTTAAATTTTATTCAGTTCACTCCTGACTTTAAATGACCCATGAGGAGTTGCTAAGCCGTAAAATCAAACAACCAACCAACATAGTCTAGTTTGTTTTAGAGAAGATGAAGAAAATACTGTTTTTGCTATGACAATAGATATCATAAGTACACATAATTTAAATAATAATAATAATAAAATCAATTTACATTAACAGAAACACAAAATTAACAGGATAATTTAAGATAATCAATTTATTGTATATAAAAAAAGTGGGAAATTAAAAAAGTATCTGGTAAATGTTTCTCTGAATTAATAAGTATGACATTTTTAATGTAGATTCATGAACACATTTTACTTCTTGAAAAAATATGCATTTTTCAGATTGTTTATGTAGTCATAATTGTTCATGAAAATTTTCATCTTAAAAATAAAATTCTAAAATAATTTTAAAACTTTTTGTAGTGATTCTTGAGTTGCCTTAGACAACCAAGCAAATAAACGATAATTAAAAAAAAAAATGATCTGGCAGTATAATCCCATGATTTTTTTTGTATTGAAATGATGCATTTCAGTAATTAGCAAAAGTTTTTGTCAAAGAGTTTCTAGACGTTTTCAATTTAATATATATATATTTTAGAAGTAGTACAAACTAATGGGTTGACAGTCAATTGATTGTAGTGATTTACTTTATTAAGAGTGCTCAATATTTAGTAGAGTATTATACAATTTTATACCTGGCACATTTTTGTGTTGGGTAGGAACCCAAATCATCTCTCAGTTGCGTCTCTGTTCTTGAAGATAGAGTACGACTCAGTTGTAGCTCCGTCCGCGAGAACAGACATGCAACTGAGAAAAATTACACTGGTCCCAAGGAACAGTTTCCCATGGCTGTGCCACCCCATTGTACCAGAGGGGTGGACCAGGTGCTCATCTTCGAGACCAGCTCAACCAGTGGTTGAGGAGAATCATGAATTTTTGTCCCTCTGCCCATCCATACACAGTCAGGTCCCCATCTTAAGACATTGTGTCACATCTCGCTCCAGTAGAGAAATAGGGTAAATATCATTATGCATGGTAATATTTTTATTATAAGATCATAATAAAAACATATCTTGTGTTTTGATACTATCTTATTAGCATTCAACAGGCTCCAAAGGAGAATCTGTAATGTGATTGGTCCTGAATTAGCAGCACAACGCCAACCACTTTATCATCGGCCTGACATGGCTTCCCTCTGTCTCTTCTATAAATATTTTCATGGCTTCTGCTCTGACGAACTTAGGTCACTGGTGCCCCCTCCACAAGAATTTACTCGGGCAACCAGACAGGCAACAAGGTCTCACCCTTTTACAGTTAGATCAACCAAATGCAGGCGACAATTCTATTCCAGTAGCTTCTTTTCTCATGCTTCCCGCCTGTGGAACTCTCTTCTATATACTTGCTTTCCTGACGGCTACAACCTCCAGGAATTTAAATGCAAAGTCAGTTCCCATATCTTATCCACTTAACTCCAGTCTTTTTTTACATCACCACGTGTATCTTGTTCTTTTCCTTTCTGTCTCACTCTTGTGTTAACATTCTTCTCTTGCCCTTTCTCTTTCACTCCATGTAGCTGGTTTGTCTTTTTTCCTGCCTAAAACTTTAACTCTCTTATGTAGTACTCTGTACATCAGTGGCAGTACTGCCTTGCTTGGATGAAATGATTAAAAAAAAAAAAAACCTTGTCAGGCCGTGAAATATTTATTCTGTTAGGAATCATTATATAGAGAAGCTTAAAACCAACACAATTTTTTTCCAAATCCAGACAAGGTGGGCGGATTTTTCTGGGGTTTTATCATGTATGGTGCATAACTAACTGAATAGCTGATACAAAACCTGTTGATCAATATTGTGACACAAATTTTCAAAATGGCTAATTTGATCTTTCTAAAAATTGTACCAATTCACTATTTTGCACATTCCTAACATAAGCAGAAGTTTTATTTTTATTTTTTGATTTCATTCATGTCTAAATCATTTGTATATATGTAAATAAGTTTAATTTTTTACTTAAAAAAATAAAGTGTAAATAGTTTTCTATAGAAATATATAATAGTAACTAACAAGAAAATAGATTTCATTATGAAAGCGTTCAAAATGTCCAGTATAACTATGAATATATTGATTTCGTTTTTTAAAATCTGACTTAACAAAATCAAGTGTAACTCGTTTTCTATAGAAATATATTATGGTAAACAAGAACATAGATTTAATTATGAAAGGGTTTAAAAAGTCCATTGTAACTATGACTATGAAGCTGTAGGGAGCTAGTTAAGGTTTATTGGATTCAGCCTTGTGTCAGACATAACCGAACTCTCTACAGCTTACAAGTTTTATTCAGCATTATCATCATCAGAATTATCATCATCAGAATTATCAGAAGGTTAGTTGTTAGCAGGTTGGAATGTGTGAATAAGTGTGGAATAGTGTGGAATAATGTAAGAATAAAATATATATTTTTCATGTTAAAATAGAAATTTATTAAAAGGAAAGATTAACATAAATTGTAGGAGTTAAAGTACAATTAAAAACATTATTAAGAAGTTAAGGGTAGAGTTCGTGTTCAGTGATAAAGTTATGGGTATCAGATTTGTAGAAAATGTTAACAGTAGTAATTGTTGAAAGAGTATATGCATACATACGTATGTATGTATTCAGTAAGAATATCTTTGGATGGAGAAGAAGTAGAATATCTAAACTTATTTATAAATGGAACTTTCTCTGTGTGTGTCCGTTACCTATAGACTCTGAAATGGCTGAACTGATTTTCTTTAAAATTTACACAGTTGTACTATAAGCACCTGTGAGTGTTCTTAGCTAGGTTTTGTGTCAAGGTACCCCCGATAAATATCGATAATCGAAAAGATTGGGTTAGAAAAGGAGTGGTCCAATTTTAATCAAATTTGATACACTCAGAGACAAAGATATCAACGATATTCAGAAATTTCAAGGTTGCAGTTCTTAGAATAGTGCAGAAAATCAATTATATATATAAAAGGCAAGATGTTTGTGTGTGTCTGTTTATCTGTCCGTATGTCCTTTATACAAATCCACAATTTTTATCCGATTCTCACCAAACTTCACACAAATATTCTTTAGGCTGAGTCTGAGCTTCAGGACCATGGATTAGTTTTAAAGCTTTCATTACACCCGAGCAACGCTGGGCTATACTGCTAGTGTATATATATATATATATATATATATATATATATATATATATACTACTAGTACTTGGCAACATTATGATTGCAAAAGAAATAAGGCACTGTTAAAGAACAAACACACTGCAAGGGGTTTAATAATTTAGAGTAAAGAGAATGAACTGAGGCAAAGCTGCCTCTCTACTGTCTCTCTTTTCATGAGTGTGACAGTAAGGAATTTTATATATATATATATGTGCGGATGACTATATATACATACATATATATATACATATATATACAGTCATCTGCAGACAGATCTGTTTCACTGTATCCCAGCTCATCAGTACAGTTAGATATCCGATTGCTTTTAGCCAGGATTAAAACCTGACCAAATTGACATCAGTTGGCGATTCTACCTCTGAGCTATGGGCACACAAAAGAAGAAGGCAGACTTTTAGCGTGTTATATATGTGTGTGTGAACAGATGCACATCAATATATAAATATTTATCAGGTATTGATAAAACAGTAATCAGTGCAATATAACAGAACGAAAAGTATACATTGATAAATATTATCCAACATTTTAAGCATGACTCGGAGCTTCATACATTATTCCATCATCAGACGTTTTTTGAATTTTTTAAAAAAATGTTCCGTTCATAATATGCACCTGATGATTGCATAATGTATGAAACTCTGAGTTGTGCTTAAAATGTAGGATTATATATATATATATATATATATATATTGATAATAATATTAACTATAGCAACAACAATACCAATAGTAACCAAAGTAACTCTGTCGAAACTAGTATTAAGCTATAATTTAAATCATCTTGTACAACCCACCGAGAATGTACTCGGAGGAAAAAGAAGGGGAAGTAAAAAAAAGAAACAAATGAAATACATGAACAAAAAGTCAAATACTCGTAAGAAAGAAAAAAACCCCAAGACGAAAACCCTAACACTAAAGCGCTCAGTACGAAAGTAGAGCAAAGACAGAAAATCTGAGCAAGAGCCAGATTTTCTGTTGGTTCTTGCTCAGATTTTCTGTCTATGTATGTATGTATGTATGTATGTATATATATATATATATATATATATATATAATGGTCTTTATTATAGTAGAGAGGATTATTATCATTTCCATCTTTTTATTATTCATTTATTTTAGTTATTATAATTTTTAACTCTTTATTATTACAAATTATTTTAATTTATATCTTTTTATTATTTTGGTTGTAATTATAATTTTCAAGTTTTTATCTTTATTATAATAATTTATAGACTTTTTATTATTTTCATTATAATTTTTATTTTATTTCAGTTATTATAATTTTCATATTTTTATTATTTTGAATTTTATTATTATTATAGTTTTCATTTTATGATTATTTTTAATATAATTATTATAATTTTTTCTTTTTATTATTATTTCATTTTTGTGAAATTTTCTATCTTATTTTTAACCTACACCTCCATCTTTCTTTTACAGGAGGCATGCAAGATTGGAACTACTTACATACAAACTGCTTTGAGATCACCCTGGAGCTTGGATGTTATAAGTACCCACCAAGAAAAGACCTCGGTAAATACTGGCAGGCTAACAAATATCCACTGATAGTTTTCATGGGTCAGGTAAGCTCAGATGATTATTAAATTATTTAAGAAAATCAATGCCCAGTCAAATGCTCAAATATTTGTGTCAATTAAAATCAGTGACTAATCTGAATTTGTTAAAATATTGTTAAATTCATTTAAAAATGAATGGCCTGTCTTAACACTCTGTATTAAAAATTAATGGTTAGCACAAAGTTATTAATATTTGAATTATATTTAGTGCCATCAATTTAATGCTACTTAAAGATTCTTGATAAAATCTAAAGAATCCACAATTTTATTGGTCCTGACCTGGCATCTTGGTTTCAGTCAATTTCCCACTATCATAAAGTAGTTTCCCTGTGGCATTTCTATAAATACTTTCATGGTAACTGTTTGCATGAACTTTCCTCCATGGTACCTAGACCTTATGAATTGAAGTGCAGTGCTAGATTGCCATCTAGGTCTCATAATTTTACAGCTGAATTGGCTAGATTAACTGTAAGTTTTATGCTGACAGTTTCTTCTCTTGCACTTCTCACTTTCAGAACACTTCTGTTTTCATGCTTTCCAGCCACCATTATACCTAAAAGTTTCTTTACAGCTAATCTTGACCTTCAAAAATCGAACTGCTTTGTCAGTCGTTATCTACTGTCTTCTTGACTCCTCCTCTTTTATTGTTTTCACTCCTTAATAATGTTTTTCTTTTTCGTATTTTTTCGCTATCATTTTAGTGTAGAGTCTACAGCTATATCATGTTGAATACACCGGTTCTCGTCTGATCACCGAAGTTAAGCAACATCGAGCCTGGTCAACCAATAGATGGGTGACCATTTGGGAATACTAGGTGCTGTAAACGTAAGGACCAAAAATGATCCACCAGTCCTCCAGGTTTGGGGGTTGGGTGCAGGGCTAACAACCCTGCCCCATAAAAAATAGTTTGTTATGGAAACAGTAACAAAAGTTACTGCCCTACACACTATTGGGTGTAAAAGGGGTGAGGTGATGGTTGTAGTGTAGCTTCCCTGTTTTTTTTCTATAAATACATTCATGGTAACTGTTCTGATGATCTTTTCTTTATGGTATCTAGACTTTAAGTGCTGTACTAGATTGGCAGCAAGGTCTCATTAGTTTAAAGTTGGATTGGCTAGATGTAACTGAAAGTTATATGCTAACAATTTATTTTCTCACATTTCTTGCTTGTGGAACTCTCTTCCAGCTCTATAATTTCTAGTCAACTTTGCATTTAAATTTTTGAAGTCCAATGTCAATCAGTATCTACTCCCCCTCAGATTACTTTTCTGTAGTTCTTGCTTCTTAGTAATGTTTCTGTTTTCTAATTCCAGTAATCCCTTGTGTCTTATTGGATGTACTGCCATGATTTAAAAATAAGTAATCTAAAAATCAGCAGCCTATGTAAATTGGGCAGTGCTTCAACCATTTTAAAATTGGTTGCCAGTCACAATGGGTATTGAGTCATTTAAAAATCTGTCTACAGTCCAGATGGTGATTAAAAAAATTCCATGAATTCCACATGCGTGTCAGCTTGTCTTCATGTTTAATTCAAAAAGGCTACTCTCGTCTTTAAAGAAAAGGGAAGTAACTCAATATTTTAGGCAAAAGAAATTAGCTTCCCCTAACAATTATACATTGGTTTAAAAAAAAATAGTTTTATTTACATAAATTTCCTCCATTATGTTTTCTTTATTTCAATGTTTGATATGATCACCAAAGTTAATCATGATCAGTACTGAGATTAGTGATTGCTTGGGAATACCAGGTACTGTAATCTTGGATGTGCAGCTGGTGTAATAAGTTTGAAATAGGAAATCAGAATGCCAGGTTCTAGTTTTCATCAGGTTTGTTATATTTACTTGGGTGCAAATACCCTTAGGAAATGTATAAATCCACCTCTTCTCCCCACAGTTATGGGTTAATTAGTAGAGCTTATATCAGTAAATCATTATCTTCAAAAAAATATTTTCATGATCTAAAAGGATTTTCTTGCTTTAAATACTCTTCAAATAGTTAATAAGTCATATGTAGCTTTGCCGTGTCTTTTCTATAAATAATTTAATGATAACTGTTTGGATGAACTCTTTACTATGAGACCTGAACTTTATGAAGTTATAATAAAGCAGTATTAGACTGGCAGTAAGTTCTCATCAATTCACAGCTGAAATGACAAGCTGTAACTGTAAGTTCTATGCTAAGAGCTTCTTCTATAGAGCTTGTGGAACTCTCTTCAGGCTTTTTGCTTCCCAGTGAATATTGATCTTGGTACCTAGAATTTATGAATTTAAGTGCAGTGTTAGAATTTGTTGCATTCACTTACACGCAAACACCCTTGGAAAAGTATTAATCTATCTTTTCTTTCCAATTATGGGTCCAATAACAGGACAGATTAGGTTCTATAGCCTTGCAGTAATTACATTATATTGTCCTCATCTTTATTGCCATCTGTATGACGTTTCGGCCGTTGTACCAGCCTTCTTCAGGTACTAGGACTTTCAAACCAAGCCTTTTATTACAATAATAATAGTTCAAATAATGTAAATACTGTAAATACTACCTCATCTTAGAAATATAGAGAAATTCTATAGCCTTTTGTTGGCAACCAGTCTACCACAGAAAGTAATGGCAACCTACTGTGGGATAATTTTCTGCTCAGTCTGTCATGTTTCTTTTGAGACATGATTGCTTAAGTGTGTAGCACGTATAGCACGTAACTGACTGATTAAAATGGCAGCAAGTTTTTATAATTTTACAAATGAAATGGCTAGATGTAACTGTAAGTACGATGCTAACAGTTTCTTCTGTTGAACTTCTTACTTGTGGAGCTCTCTTCCGGCTTCATCCATTCTAGGTATGAATCCACCTCTTTTCTCCCCCAACGATGGGTTAATTAGTAGGACTCATATCAGTAAATCATTATCTTCAAAAAAATTATTACAATTTGAATTTTTTTTTGCTTTAAATAGCCTGCAGAAGGTTGATAAGTTATAAAAAAACAAAGTCAAAAAATGCAATGTTTAAGTCAGAAAATATTTATTTCTAACTTGATGGTCCTTATCACAATCTACTCACTAGATTTTCATTTCTGAAAGACTGTTTTGTTTGCGTTTAATATCGATTCCTTCAGATTAATTTCTTTATTTTTATGACAATGTTTGGCCCACTGTATCCTGTAGTTTTCATTTCTTATCTGCCATTATTTTTTGCACCTCCTTCTATATGTGCAATGTCCCTTCAAGAGATAGGTGATCATGGCTCTCCACAACTTCTTACCTCTTGTGACCCTTTCATAGTTTTTCTTTTTTGGCTAAGACTAATGCCCTCCCTATTCTGTCATCCATTCAAACAAGCTCATCGGGTAAATAACTCATTGTCTCACCTATCAAGTTCATTAAGTATGTCATGCATTGCTTTCCCTTGTCTCTCTTCCTCTCTGTTTGTCCTGTGAGCATCAGGTTTTTCAAGCCCACCTTCCTCATTCAGTCAGTTAAGTGCCATACGTGATACACGCTTGGGCGATCATGTCTCAAAAGAGACATGACTGACTGGGCAGAAGGTTATTCCGCAGTAGGTTGCCATTGCTTTCTGCGGTAAACTGGTTGCCAGTCAAGGCTATAGAACCCAATCTGTCCTGTTATTTAATCCATAACTGGAGGGAAGAGATGGATTAATACCTTTCCCAAGGGTATTCGTGCGTAAGTGGATACAAGAAATTCGACTGGAATTTGAACTTGGCACCCCGATTTGTTGTTCCAAGTCGATATCCACTGCACCACAATGCACGTTTACATGTCCTAAAAACTTCAGCTGCCTTTTCCTGATGTTAAATATCAATTTCCTTCTTGTGTCCATCCTCTTCAAAACCTCGTCGTTGCTCACACGTTCTATCCATTCATTAAGTATGTCATGGATTGCTTTCCCTTGTCTCTCTTCCCTTCTATCAGGTTCTCCAAGCTTTCCTTCCTCATTACATGTCCCAACAACTTCAACTGACTTTTTTTTGATGTTCAGTATCAGTTTCCTTCTTGTGTTCATCCTCTCCAAAACCTCATTGTTGCTAGCATGTTCTGTCCATGGCCTCTTGAGCATCTTTCTTTCGTCTTTGATGAGATTGTCCAGCATTTGCTGCCATATTGAAGGACAGACATCACATAACAATCCAGTACTCTTTTCTTTGTTTCCAGCAAAATTTTCCTTTCTCTTAATACTCTACTCATCTTCTGGAATGCATCCTTCCAAAGGTGTATTATCCTGGCCAAGGATGCAGAATTTTCACTGATACCAATATTATTTAAACTGTCTTCACTCTTTGTTTATTATTTTAAAAAATGATGATTAAAACTGTAATAAAACCTAAACATGGAAAAGTGTATTTATACATTTTCTTTGTTCTTGGGAATTTACAGCAAAAATAATAAATATTTATTATATTTATTGGAATAGTTGGCAAAACATTGACTAATTGCCAATTGATTCAAACTATGCTAAACTGTGATAAACTTAGTAAATGTCATTTTTTAAAATCCTGTCTTGAGGCAAAATTTTTTGTTTTCATTTTTGGACCAAATTATAACTATTTTCCTTTTTTAAAAATCTTCAGATACATAAGGGTGTCCGTGGATTTGTCAGTGATCAAGTAACTAACAAGGGCCTTGCAGGTGTAACTTTGACAGTGGCAGGAATAAACCACACAGTGGTCACTGCCAAAGATGGTGATTATTGGAGACTTTTGGTGCCTGGAATTTACAGCATAACAGCATCAAAGCCTGGGTAAGATGCCTTCTTTCTTCAGTAATTTTTGAATTGAAAATATCTTTATAGTAGCTTTATAACTAACTTAGACAACATTGCCTTTGTAAGGAATACCAGAAGCTGGATTATTTTGAACTAAAAATTGTTAAAATCTGACTCATTAACTTCTTTTAAAACATTATTTTATTAATTTTCATCACCATAATTAGATCAGCCATGTCTTGACCATTCGAGTATGAAGGACCTCCTGATCAACAGAGCCCAAATAGTGTTTTTGAATAACACACTTTTCCCTATTCTCAAAATATACATACCTGCTCTGTTTTGTTTCCTAACATCCTTCATGGCTAAGTAGTCAAGGTGTGTCGGATCTAATGACGATTTTTTCTTTATTGAAAAGTTTGAATCCTGCCAAGGGATGTATATTTTCCTAAGAAAATTTCTCAAATATTCAAACTGATATTTATATATAAATCAGATCAATTAACGCCTTCCTCTAAGTCTAGTGGTCACAGGTTCAAATCCTGTCAGAGGATGCATATTTTTCTAACAAGATTTCTCAAGTATTCAAGCTGATACTTATATATAAATTAGATCAATTAACGGCTTCTTCTAGGTCTAGTGGTCGCAGGTTCAAATTCTGCCAAAGGATGCATATTTTTCTAACAAGATTTCTCAAATATTCAAGCCAATACTTATATAAAATCAGATCATTTAACGGCTTCCTCTAGGTTTAGTGGTTGCAGGTTCAAATCCTGCCAGAGGATGTATATTTTCCTAACAAGATTTCTCAAATATTCAGGCTAGTAGACGTAAATAAATTTAATGTACTGCTAAATAATATAAACAGAGCATCTACTCAACTGTGAGTAGTCATTAAAAATAACATTTAAGCAAATAAATTAAAAATATGTTGGAATTAATCCATTTTCTTAAAACTTGTCTTTGTTTACATTAGGATATCAAACAGAGCAGACATGTAACACATCAGTCAATAAGTCCCGGCCTGACACAAAGATGGCGCCACTCATAAAAAATCCCTATGATTTTTATGAAGTACTAACCTTCAAATGGCATGTGACAAAATTTGGGCCCAATCAGATTATTAGTTTACAAATTACAATTATTTGTGAAGCTACTGTTGAAAATTTTCAAAACAATGGGAAAATCTGGATTTTGTGTGTTAATAAAGCATTGCTTTTTGATGGGAAAAATACTGTTCAAGCAAAGCAATGGTTTAATAAGTATTCTTCAGACCCTGTTTTGTTGGAAACAACGGTTAAGAGGTGGTATGCTAACTTTAAACGTGGTCATACAAACATAAATGATGCTGAACACTCAAATCGCTCAAAGTCAGCAATTGTCCCAGAAAACATAAAAATCCACAAGCTCATTTTGGTTGATTGTAAATTGAAACTGCGTGAGATAGCAGAGGATTTGAAAATATCAGAAGGCAGTGCATTCACCATTTTTCATGAACATTTAACAATGAGAAAGCTGTGTTCAAAGTTCACAGTCAATCAAAAACAACAACATGCCAACAATCCAGAGTGATGTTTGTAACTGTTTTAATGCAACAAGGTAGAGTTTTTGCATAAACATGTTACAATGGATGAAACATGGATCCAACACTTCACTCCAGAGTCAAATCAACAGTCAACTGAGTAAACAGCAGCAGGTGAAAGCCATCCAAAGCAACCAAAGACGCAAACATCAGCAGGCAACGTTTTTGGCCTTCATATTTTGGGATGCACAAGATAATTTGTTCATTGATTACCTTGAGAAAGGAAGAACCATCAATGGTGAATATGATATTTCATCAAGACAACGCACTGTGTCACAAGTCGATTGTAACGAATACAAAACTACATGAATTTCACTTCAAATTGCTTTCTCATCCGCCCTATTCTCCAGATCTGGCCCCCAGCAAATGGCCAACCTCAAAAGAATGCTCCAGGGAAAGACATTTGGCTCCAATGAAAAAGTGGTATCAGAAACTGAGGTGTATTTTGAGGTCAAACACAAATCGTTCTACAAAAAAGGCATCGAATTGTTAGTGCTGGAATCAGTGAATCACTCTAGAAGGAGACTATGTTGATGAATAAAGTCGAATTTTGCCTATAAGCATTTGTTAAGCCCGGGATAGAAGATCTAAGGGAAAATAAAAGCTTTATATTGACTGTTGTTAAAATGTCATATTTTAGCCTTATGTGCCACTAGGGAGACCCAGGCTATGATCAATGATGGAAAGAAAGGGTTAAAAGAAAGTAGCAATATTAAAGGAATTGCAATCAAGATATGATGTATTGCGATAGAGAATCTAAGGGAGAATAAAGGCTTCATATTGACTATTGTTAAAATGTTATATTTCACTTTGACAATGCTGCTTTTGTGAATATTATGACATTGAAAAGAGTTCCAGATTTTAAAGAAAATAACCAAGTAAAGTAATAAAAATCATCGTAGATATCTAAGAAATATTCTACTTGAGATATCAACATTTTGTTAATTTCATATGATTTTTTTTATTTCAGGTACATTTCCAAAACCCACCAAGTGCAGGTGACATCAGGAGCTGCCACTGTTCTAAACTTCACTCTTTCCATGCCTGCCAATATGAAGTGGTCCAAGAAATATGATTTCGGCATCATCAAAAACATGTTTGCTGAATCCTATCTTCTCTTATCCCAGATTAGAAATGAAATCCAAGACCTTGCAGCTGTTAACAATGACATCATGAAATACAATGAAATCCAAGATACACCCTTAGAGCCTGTTCTTCTGGAAGTTCATCTGACTGCTCTGAAGAAGACTCCTGTTGACCTGCCGAAACCTCATGTTGCTCTGATTGCCAATCTTAATGGTGATGAGCCTGTTTCAGTGGAAATACTTATTAGACTCATCCGGCATTTGCTCGTAGGTAAGATCCTTGAACAATACTTGATGACAAGCAGGAGTTTTTCTGTATGTCTGAATTTCTGGGTTGAGGAATTACCATTATTTAAATTGTTTACGTGCAGATTGCTGTTGTCATCATGTTATGATGTTGATAGTTTCTCATTCGGCATTAATCATATGAGTGACTAAACTCTCCTTTATCTCAGGTACGTCATATATATATATATATATATATATATATATGACGTATCTGAGATAAAGGAGAGTTTATATATATATATATATATATATATATAGAGAGAGAGAGAGGGGTATGACTATGCTACTTATTATCAGCTAACCAATCCCACTACACCTCCTGGAACCTTTTAGTTGACCTCCTGAGTTGACCTCCTGCTTCTCTTACATCCACTTCCATTTCAATGGTTTCAAGAGGATTTCTCTCTATAGGAGATCTCGGTCTACTTCTTGATCTATTTATTTCTTGATATGCATCTATTGCTTCATTTTCTGATTCCTCAGAAAACTCCTGCCTGCGCACTCATTGTCTCTTCTGAGCTATTATCCTATTCTTGTGTTTCTTCATTTAATTCTTCAATATCTTCAGTCTCCGAGTCTTCATTATTTTGGCACCACCTTAATTGGTCAGCATGCACCAATAACCCTCTGCCATTCTTGAAAACCATGGCTGTATTTTGTCCCTTCTGCATTATGAATCTTACTATTTCTCTCCTCTCGTAATTATTATACCATATCTTCTCATTCATTGAGTAAGACATTGTTAAAGGTGCTCTTATCTGTCTTCCAATTAATGTAGACGGACTTTGTAATCTTCCAGCATGAGGTATTGTCCTATAACTCAATAGTAATCTTGGTAGAAAATTTTCGATCATGCTGTGGGGTGAATGCTTTTAAGCCCCTTTTTTATGGTTTGCACCATTCTCTCCGCTATTCAATTTGATTGCAGGTAATAAGGAGGGGTTTTATACGGTCTTCATCCAATGTTTCTTAACCATGTACATAGGTTCTCATCACAAAACTCTGAAGCATTATCGGTTTACAATGTCATCGGTACACCATTTTTGGCAAAAACAATACATAGAATTTGTTGTACAGCCTCCGATTTTCTATTTTTAACCCTAAAAACTTTGGGCCAAGCTGAAAACACATCCACCAATATCAAACACAATCCTATATGGCATCGCCACATCATAACGTTTTGGCCGTGCACTCTCCAGTTTTCATCTGTTGCTTGTTGATCCAGGAAACCTTTAGGGAATATCAAACTTAACTGCAAGGGTATATTGTTCTCATTCGACTGATTATGCCTCAGGATATCTTGTCTAGTTCTTGTTTCTAGTACTGTTCAGTTATTGCTTTCTCCTTGAGCTACCCAATGCAGGGATTGAACTAAGAAGTCAGTCAGTTAAGTGCCGTACTGATTCACACTTGAGCAATCATGTATCAAAAGAGACATGACTGACTGGGTAGAAGATTTTCGTACAGTAGGTTGATATTACTTTCTGCAGTAGACTGATTGCCAACTTAATCTGTCCCATAGCTGAAGGGAAGAGATGGATTAATACTTTTCCCAAGGTTATTTGCATGAAAGTGAATGAATCGAATTCAACTGGAATTTGAACTCGGCTCTCCAATTTCTTATTCTGAGGCAATATCCACTGCATTACAACACACGTCTTTAACTCACATTTACTGTCACCAAATCCACAAGGAATTTTTTTTTCTTTTTAAAATCATCATAAGGAATATTTTCTGCCATCAGCATGGCTGATGCTAACCTCCAGAAGAATAACATTGTGCCAGACAATGTTTTTTCATCAGAATCCATCTTACAGATTTATGAATCTATTATTCATCTGTACATTGAATATTGCTACCATATCTGGTCTGGTGCTCCTACCCTGTATCCTGATATTCTCAACAAAATCTTGACCTGGCATTTCCCTACCACCATGACATGGCTTCCCTTTGTCTTTTCTATAAATATTTCCGTGGCAATTATTCTAATGAGCTTTTCTCCTTCATATCTTGACCACATGAATTTAAGCATATTATGGGATTGAAAACTAGGTTCTCCGTTTTACTGTTCAACTACCTAAATGTAACCATAGATTTTATTATAATGGTTCTCTTTTTCTCACACTTACCACTTTGATTTTCTTGTTTCTCTGCCACCTATGATCTTCAAAAACTTAAATGCAATATGAATCGCTATCTTCTGTCTTGCTGAATGCTTTTCTTTTGTTGACCTTTCTCCTCATTGACATATTCTAATTCTCTTTCAATTCCAATAATCCCTTTCATCTTAGTGGCATTATTACCTTGCTTGAGGTGAAATGATATAAAAAATCTTAAAATTATAATGCTTTCTGATGCAACACAATTCTCTCAATAGGAAACACTTTTTCTGTTATGTCTTTCTGAACAGAAAGTGGGGAAAACTTTAAATCTTAAAATTTGCTTCATGCTTCAAAATAAAATAAGTGAGAATAAATTAAAAGTTTACCAATTTTTTTCCTTTTTTGAAAGAAAAATCTAGTTCTTATTTAGTACTGGTCAGTTATTGTCCGCCCTGTTTCCAAAAAGTCAAAGTCCAGGGATTAAACAAAGCAGCACTTCAGGTGGAACTCGGAGATACAACTCATTGCTAAAGAATTTGGAAAAATGGTCAATTTGCTGCACCATTCTGGCTATCCTCTACCTTGAGAAAAGCCAGATCAGGTCGAAAATGGAGTACTGTTGCCATATATAAATAGGAACTTCATTTTCCAGTTTCAATAGTTCAAAAGCACCTCTGCGTCCTTGTGAGTAATGAATTCTTTTCCACCCTCCAGCCCCTTTCCCTACAGATGAAATGTTGCAAGCATCTTGCTATTCAATCGCTATTTCCAAGTAAAGTGATCAGACAAACTACATTCCTTAGTTTCATCGCCTCTTACTTGACAAATCAATCACTTAAATAAACATAACATTGTGAGAATTACAACAAAGACAAGGGCAATAGTCTACATGTAGATAATAGGGTTTTTGTCTATAACCTTTGCAAGCTGTCAGCAAATATGACTTGGTCATATGTTAGGGTTTCAGTATTTGTTCATACTCTGTGTTTGATAATCAAATTTGAGGACAAATAATTAAACCAAAGAAAGTAAGAAAATTACTAATTAACTTCTAAGTCAGCATGACTGAAACTATTTAACCCATTAGTGCATAGTGTCCAAGTTTTTAGAGTGGGAGAGGTATCTAAAATTTAAAAATCTGCCAGCCATAAGGTTACCATTAGCCAGCAAGGTAGATTAGGCAAAAAGACTGAAAATTATAAAGGAACGTTTTACAAATTTTTTTGTTAAGTTTTTTATCATTCTTATTATTACAGAATATATGATAAAACTCCTCAGGAAGAGAAAGTGAGCTAGCAAATTTTAATTTTGAAAAAGGGATGAAACCTTCAATTTTTATATTTTTTAAATGTTTAGGTGATTTTTTTTTTTTTTTTTAATCATTTCACCCCGATGTGCAGGGGGCTACATAAATGTAAAAAGATTAATTAGAAAAGAGTGAGGAGTACAAACTAGTTAGAAAGGAACAATAGAAAGCTGAGAAAGCAGGTGCGATGACAGATACATAGGTGGAGAGAAAGGGAAGGTTATATGGGGGTGGGGAGAGAGCTAGAGTCCAGTGGTTAGTAGATGAGTATTGACTTTGCATTTAAATTTCTGGAGGTTGTAGCCGTCAGGAAAGCAAGAATACGGGAGCGAGTTCCACAGGCGGGAAGTGCGAGAGAAGAAGCTGCAGGAGTAGAACTGTCGTCTGCATTTGGCTAACCTGACTGTGAATGGGTGGGACCCAGTTGCCAGTCTGGTTGCATGAGTAAACACCTGTTGAGGAGGCATCAGTGACTTAAGCTCGTCTGAGCAGAAGCCATGAAAGTATTTATAGAAGAGACAAAGGGAGGCCACATTTCGACAATGGGGAAGTGGCTGCAGTCGAGCTGCCAGATCAGTACCTATCACATTACAGACTCTCCTTTGGAGCCTGTCAAGAACACTGAGGAGAACGGCTGGAGCACCTGACCATAAATGGCAGCAGTACTCCATGCACGGATGGATGGTTGACTTGTATATATGAAGGATGGATTCAGGTGGAAAAAACATCCTGGATTGACATAGTGACCCAACCTTCTTAGCAGTAGATTTTGCTATGGATTCAATATAATAAATCCCTAAATTTTGGCCTATAGTCTGTGTATATGTGTGTCTTTTGTCATAAAATGGTTGATATCAAGATAGAGCAGAAAAAATAAAAACCATGAAGAGTTAAGACATCAAAATAATGCCTTCATGAAACTGAAGTCAGTATGACTGAAACAACACTGCCCTGTTGAGTGAAAAACCTCTCTACATTAATTCATACATTACAGGCCAAAGATTTCAAGCCATTCTCTGAATTTAAAAATTAATGGGTTTCATAACTTGTCTGTTTTAATTAACTCCTATTAAATTAGAATGCTGGGACTGATGACATCAATTTTTTTTCTTTTGTTAGAGAGGTCATTACCTAAAATTTAAAATCTGCCAGCTACAAGGTGACCATCAGCCAGCAAGGTAGATGAAAATTTTAAAGGAACTTTTTGCAGTAATGAGTCAGTTTTGTTGTTATTATAATTATTAAATATATGATAAAAATATTAAGGAAGAGAAATTCCTTCTAGACTACAGTGAGCTCATAAATTAGTTTTGAAAAGGATACACAACCTTCAATTTTTAAGGAATTTTTTCTAAATTCAGAAAGTTGTTTTTTTGTTTATAACTTTTGCAAGATGTCAGCAAATATGACTCAGTCATTTGTTAGGGTTTCAGTTTCTGTTCATACTCTGTGTTTGATAATCAAATTTGGGGACACATTCTGGATTTAATAATTAAATGCCAGCTACAAGGTTACCATTAGCCAGCAAGGTAGATTAAGCAAAAAGACCGAAAATTTTAAAGGAACTTTTTGCAATAATGAGTTAATTTTGTTGTTATTATTATTAAATATATGATAAAGACATTAGGGAGGGAAATCCCCTCTGGACTAAAGTGAGCTCATAAATTAGTTTTGAAAAGGATACACAACCTTCAATTTTAAGGAATTTTTTGAAATTCAGAAAGTAGCTTCTGAAAAATGGTGTATATCAACAGAAACTGATATTTATTTTTGTAATACAAAAAATATGGCATAAGGCCAAAAATGTGGATGGGGCAGGCTGGTCTTCATTTGTCTTAAAATTACTTATCTTGCCACAATTGCTGACCCAAGCAAGCTATACAATATTCCTTGCACCAAAACATCACATTCTTACTTACCATATTTACTACAAACACCATAATACCTCAAAGACACTATAAAATCCTAACTAGTCCCATATGTACAATTTGTCTGTGGGGAGTGGGGAATAAATCAACGACTTTAAAAATACAAACCCCTATGAATATTTATATCAACAGAAACTGATATTTATAATAATTTAGAATTTGTTTTCAATATGTTTCCAAAATGTGTTTATAAGGTCTATATCAATAAAAAAAGAACAAGAACGTTACATTGAACAACTCAACGTATATTGATTTATATATTTGAAAATTAATTTTTTCAAAGGCTACAGAGCCAGTCACTCGGATATTTCTCACCTTTTGGAATCATCCCATATTTATATCTACCCTGTGTTGAATGCTGAACAATACTCTAAAGCCACTCCTGGAGACTGCTCACCTCTCAACCATACTCGACCTCCACTTTACACTTTGCTGAACTCGGTAAGTTATATTGAACTTTCTATTTTGGCTAATTTACTAGCCCTCTGTAAAATGAGAATAAGGTTGGATAAATAATTTTAATAATAACAGTCATCTATCAAGCTGATCAGCTGTAGTCTAGATTATTGGGCCATTATGAATACCATGACCTTTTCATTGGCCGCTAGTGTTTAGGATTAACTCAGCCTACTCAGGGTTTTGAATTAAGAGTTTTTCTCCAAGTTACAGACCATGAATGCAAAGCGCAGGTATTATATCAGTTATTATTGTCCTCTCTGAAAAAAATAGGTTTTCCATAACACCTTTCAATGAAAACTGCTAATCTTTAGGAAGGCTAAAATAAAATTTTATATTTTCAAATTTAAAATGCACTCCAGAATTTTAATCAACTAACGTGTCCTGAAGTAAAAAAAAAAAAAAAAAAAAAAAAAAAAAGGTGAAGAAACACTGATTTAAAGTATCATTAATTAAACAATTATTTCTATCTAAATTTCAGAGATTATGAATTAATTTATTTATTTTGTCTGATTTATTTAAACTGTTATCCCCATCTTGGTTGTTATGGTCACAATATTTGTCTTTTTTGACTTTTTCTGGTACCTGTCATATTTGTTCATGATTTTGGAAATTTGAACCCTTTATTCAATCTATAAGATAGAATATTCTCATTATGCTTTCCTTCCAAGAGAAGATAACTAATTTTGACCTTCATCCTTGTGATACTGCTTCTGGTTGTTCCACTGATTCAAAATATATGAATTCCACTGATCCTGCAGTTGAAATCATTACTCAGGTAACTGGTAGCACTTACCCACTCAACCATTGTCCTGTCAAATTCCAAGAACATTATTGCATACAGAAATCACATAAAAAAAACAAACTAGAAACTACAATGATGAAGCCCTGTGACTGTAACAACCAATAAAAATCAGTGTTGAGTGTTTTCTTTGGTTTATAGTTTATTCTTATATTGATTCTTAAAAAAGTGCCCACCCTACTGACAAATCCAACGAATCAAAAAATATATTGTTCTACCCACTAACTCTGTCACAACTACAAGTGAAGAAAATTTCTCTAAAACTCAACATAAAATTTGTTACAACTACATCTAAAACAATAAAAGACTTAATTAATACAAAAACAATAAGCAAAGGTATTTACTCTATTATCTGTAATAATTGCCTCAAGGAATACATCAGAGCAACCCCAAAGAGTTTAAATAAAATATACGAACATAAGGGGGATATTTTACAAAACAACACATTAAACACATTAGTTGTTCATCATAATGAGACTGACCATAAGTTTTATATAAAAAATACTCATCTAAAAGAGAAAATAACTAAGATGAAAATGCATAGAAAGGGCTTTATTCACTAAAACAGCTACAGTAAATTTGCATCCAGGTTCTTAAAATGTTTCAATTTTCTCATCAGATCTTCTTTCACAATGTGTGATATTTAAAAACAAGTGATAGGAGCAGAAAGAAAAAGAATCTAAATGAAATTGGTTGGATTATAAAACCAAAATATATTTTTAAAAAAAAATTTAATTTAAAATTTCCAGTGTCCTTTATTTGTGTGCATGTGTAGTCACATCAACGTAAGCATAAACTTAGTCTGATGATGCCCTAAAGGACGAAATGGATCTCATGAAAACTTTTTCTGCTTTGTCAGACATCTTTCCCAAAAAATTTATTATTTTGATTGTCATTTTTTTTCTCTCTCTCTCTTTCGCGCAGACTTCCTCAATTATACCATTTTTGATGAAGGTTTTTTCAAAGCATAAATTTTCTCAAGTCCTAAGCCTTGAAGCTGGTGGCAAGTTTGTTGTGTAAGTAATTCTTTTTGAATGATTCTAGTATTTTTTTTTGTTTTGGTCTGAGCCTACTTGATGGCGCCATGTAATTTAACAACTTTGAAAAAGGGCTGAGTCTGTTGGATTTCTTGAAAAGTAAAAACAAAAAGGGTTCAAATATTTAGCTATCATCTCTACATCTACAAAGACTCAAACTTTGTTTCAGTTTTTCAAATCTGTAAGTCCAACACAGGCATATTGTAGTAACTGTCCATTCCTTAAGGTTGTACAGGAACCTGTAGTACCATTATATTCCTTGATAATTATGTAATATGATGCCAGAATTGACTTTGCACTTGATGTCACACCAGATCAGTAAAAAGGAAAAGAAAATTGGGTGAATCAGCAGGTTAACCTGTGAACTGATCTCCTACTCACTGGATGTGTGTTCACACTTTACCTGTTATAACAATGCTCCTAACAATGTAAAAACATGGTCAGCACAGCTGTAACTAGGTCATGCATGCATGGCAAAAAACTGTATTAGAGGTAGATCTATAAACACCCACCCTAGAGAGTAAAGTTTTTTTTCATATCCAGGCAAGATGTAGAATATTAGGGTTGAAAGATTTTCTTGTTTTCATTAGTAATGTATGATGATAACATTACAACAGGATCCACCAGTTTATTGTACTTCTAAGGCAAATTAGCATGGGGCATATTCCCTGAAAACAAACTTTATGAACACCAACCAATAATCAGACAGGGAATCAGAAAACTATTAAAAGAGGTCAAGAGAATTAAATAGTTTGTACTGGACATATAAGACTAACTCCTGTACAAATAGTAAGAACTGAGGATGTATCTCAAAGTAAACACAGTAAATACTACAAGGTCACAAATATGAAAACATTGTTTAAAGATGTTGCCTCAGGAGAGTATGAAAGGTAGATATATAAACACCCACCCTAGAGAGTAAATTTTCATATCCTGGCAAGATGTAGAATGTTAGGGTTGAAAGATTTTCTTGTTTTCATTAGTAATGTATGATAACATTACAACAGGATCCACCAGTTTATTGTACTTTTAAGGCAAATTAGCATGGGGCATATTCCCTGAAAACACACTTTATGAACACCAAACAATTTTCAGACAGGAAAACAGAAAATTATTAAAAAGTGTGAAGAGAGGACACTATTCACTTCATATTAGGCATCCAAGACTGACTCGTGTACACATGTTAGGAGCTGAGGATGTACCTTGAAGCACCCATTCTAATCATAGATTGTGAATTTAAAAGCTATCAGTTTAAACATAGTAAATTCTACAATATCACAAATATAAAAAATATTTGTGATATTGTAGAATTTACTATGTTTAAACTGATAGCTTTTAAATTCACAATCTATGATTAGAATGGGTTCTTCAAGGTACATCCTCAGCTAGTGTAATGATATATATATATATATATATAATGATACATCCTCACATAGTGTAAATGATATTGCTTCACGACAGATAATAGGCATTCTAAAAATAAAATAAAAGAAGGAAGAAAATAGGGATTTTTAAATTCCTTTAAAAATTGTTTATGTGTGGCTATATAAAGAGAACTGGCTTAAATGATTCAAATTAATTAATTGTAGCTTCTTCTATGTGCCCTGTCGACTTCAGGATGTAGGCGATCATGGCTTTCCACATCTCCCTATCCCTGGTGGCTCTTAGTATGCTTTCTCCTGTTACACCATGCAACCCTTGTTCCATCATCCACCTGATTAGGTCCTTCAAATATGTTATCTGTGGCTTTCCCCTGTCTAATTTTCCCTCTGTCTGTCCTGTTAGTATCAGGTTCTCCAAGCCCTCTTTCCTCATTGCATGTCCCAGGAACTTCAGCTGTCTCTTCCTAATTGTAGCTTCCAAAGTAAATTAGCATAGGACATATTTCTAGAAAACAAACTTTCAAGACAAATTAGCATTTTGTGTGTGTGTGGGTGTGTTATAATCCTTTCACCTCAAGCAAAGCATTACTGCCACTGGTGTGCGTGGGGTTACAGTAAGAGGTGAGAGAGGAAAAAAAGAAAATGTGAAGGTACAGGGGACATCAAAGAAAGGATAAGAGAAAGAGGGAAGTCAAGAGGATAGAAAATGGCAAGTGAAGTTGTACTTAAACTTTTGAAGATTGTAGCTATCAAAGAAGTCATCGTCATCTTGCAGCCTTGGCTGAGATAGAACCCACTACACCCCTCCAGTATTCCCTGTGCATTTGGAACCCTGGAGCAATTTGTAGCGAAATTCATAATCTTGTCAAATAGCTGAATACTTGATGCTTCGCCAGAGCTAGCAAGGGTGTTTTTTTATTGTTACACCAACACTTGATGGGTTGCCTCCAGGCCCCATCCTGTTATTTAAACCATAACTGGAGGGAAGTGACGGATTAATACCTTTCCCAAGGGTACTAGTGCTTAAGTGAATGCAGGGTACTCAACTGGAATTTGAACTCGGCTCACCGATTTCTCCTTCCAAGCTGACATTCGATGCACCACAACGCACATCCGTCACTGAATGCTTACAGCGCCTGGTATTCCCAAGCGGTCACCCATCTAAGTACTGACCAGGCTCACATTGCTTAACTTTGGTGATCAAACGAAAACTGGTGTATTCAACGTGATATGCCGTAAGCAAAGAAGTAAGTATACAGAAGGGAGTTCCACAGGTGGGAAGTGCAAGAAAAGAAACTGACGGGTAGAAGTGGCATTTATATTAACCTATTTTGATAGTAAAACAGTGGGACCTAGTTGCCAATCTAGTAGCACAAGTAAATTCATGTGGACAGGGCAACAGCGATTGAGGCTCATCAGAACAGAAGCCATGAAAATATTTGTAGAAAAGACAAAGGGAAGCCACATCCTGTCGGTGAGAAAGTGACTGAAGTTGAGCTGTCAGATTGGAATTGATTCCATTGCAAATTCCCCTTTGAATTTTGTCGAGAACCGAGATGAATTGCAGGAGCACTTGACTAGATATGAGAACCGTATTCAATGCTCAGATGAATGATAGATTATAAATCTACAAGATTGATTCTGATGAGAAAAATTTCCTGGCCCGACACAGTGACCCAACCTCGTCAGTGGTACAAGACATATTCCAAGAAAACAAACTTTATGAACATCAACCAAAAATCAGACAGGAAAACAGAAAACTATTAAAAGAGCGGGAGAGAACACTGTGCTAGAGTTCGTATTGGGTGTCCAGGACTGACTTATACACATGGTAAGTGCTGGCGATGTACCTCCAGACACCCACTGCAATCATAGATTGACGGTTAAGCACATTCTGATTGAATGTTAATACTATAATATCAGAAATATAAAAACATTGGACAGATGATAGGCTTTCTAAGAAAAAAAAATAGGTTTTTAAAATTCCTTGAAAAATTGTTTATGTCTGGGTATAAAAGGAAGACTAGTATGAACAGATTCAACCTCACAGATTAATCTATTTAAACTAACAGTATAGCCCAGCGTTGCTTGGGTGTAATGAAAGCTTTAAAACTAATCCATGGTCCTGGAGATCACACTCTTTGGGCGTTGGCACGAAAGACTAAAAAGCAATAGTTGTTTCCAGTTAAAGTGAAACCGTAGACTGAAAGAAAAATGAACGGATGTAAGTCAAATTTTGATTTCCTGGTATCGATATCAAATAAGTTTTTTTCATCGTAAACTGAATTTTGAAGGCTAAATAAATCCTCTGAGTAAATGGCATCATGGCTGAGACTAAGAACTACAATTATACCTACTTAGAGCCAAACCCGAATCAAAAACTAAAACAACAGGGCTGAAAAAAATACAGACATACAGGCAGATAAACAGTCACACACACAAACATCTTGCCTTTTATATATATATATATATATTATTGATTTTCTGCACTATTGTAAGAACTTCAACCTTGAAATTTCTGAATATCGTTTCTTATGTCTTTGTCTAGGAAAATATCTAATTTGATTAAAATTGGACCACTCCTTCTATAACCCGTTTTTTTTTATTTTGATCTTCGATATTTATCATGGGTACCTCAACACAAAACCTAGCTAAGAACACTCGCAGATGCTTATAGTACAACTGTGTAAATTTTCAAGAAAATTGGTTCAGCCATTTCAGAGTCTATAGGTAACGGACACACACACAGACAAAGTTCCATTTATAAATAAATTTAGATTTAGATTAGATGAATTGTAGCTACCAAATAAAACACCTGCAACTAAAAGGGAAAATAGAAAAGTAATATGTATAAAGACAAAAGGAAAACTTATCCAACGCTTTTTGTACTCTGATGGGTTTTTTCAAAGCAAATATAAGGATTTTATTTTGCAACAAGTATTTATAAACAAAAAGTCAATATGTTTTCCAATTTTTTTAAATTTAAGAGATTAGATACTCATCAGGTTAACTGAAATGCCTGGCTAAATTATGGAGGAGGCTAAGTGACATTATTTAATGTCTAATAAGTGAAAGTGAGTAAATGATGTTGAATATTCGGAAAATGCATCCCGCACAAACTGTCTCCAGAGAACCTGCGATGTGTTTCTTGTTGCGAATCTTTGCTTTCATCACACCATTTTTGGGTAGGCTTGTCACAGGTGATGAGAAGCGCCATTTTGCCCCATCCTACATATTCTCCAGACCTAGCTCCCTTGGATTATCACTTATTTCGAGGATTACAAAACCATTTAGACGGCCTTAGGTTAACATCACAAGAGGAGATTAAATACGAGTTAGATTCATATTTCACATCAAAAACTAAAGAATTTTACAAGTGCAGCATTTATAAGCTCGTTGACAGATGGAATCAAGTTATAGAGAGCAAAGGTCGTTATTTTTATGAATGAAGATTTTCAAAAACACACAGTTTTTCATTTCCAAGAGGAAATTTTAAATTGGCAAAAACTTTTGCACCGTCCTTATTCTTGCCCAACCTTTGTCAGGATCAGTCAAGCTTATATATGTGTTTTAAAATCTTTTATTTTTTTTCGTTCAGGTTACCTTATGAGAAAAAGGTAAAAGATATTTATGGCCAGTTGACTTCCTCCACTCCAGACGATGACATCTTTCAGATGCTCGGAAAATCTTTCAGTACAGTTTTTGCTACTCACAAAAGCTGCTCAACTACAGCCATTCAAGGAATCATCCGTGGGGCAGACATAGTTTTACATTCAGCTTCTATATTAGACTATGTTTATGAGAAGTTTGGAACTTATATGGTAAGTAAACAGTGGAGAAAACAGCAGTTCACTTTTAGGTACAATTTATCCATGTTTACCTGTGTTTTCATGTAGAACTGCAACTGATGATTTTTGGCAAGAAAGGGATTGTCTATGGTCAGGATTTAATAAAGGCCTTTATGCCAAATTATGGATTAAATATGTACAATGAAATACTAGGTTGTTACACATGAAATGACACAATTTTTGTTTAGTTATTGCTCCTTAGTATATAAAAAGAAGTGACTTATTTCCAATGTAATTGATTACAATTAAACAATGTTGAGTAATGTTATTGTATATGTACAAACTGGGAACGAGACACATTTTTGCATTGAATCATTAGATGCAGTGAAAAATGGATACTCTTTGACAACAATAAGAGAGTTGGCCCAGGGTTTAGATGCAAGTGAATTACCAAAACAATACCCTAAACTGCACCATAAGAAGTTAATGATTGCTTTGTGGTGGTCTTTCAATATATAATATCAATCAGCTAAGTTATATATATATATATATATACACACACACACATACACACACACACACACACACACATATATATATATAAAAAATAAACTTAGCTGATTGATATTATATTCAGCACCCACTTAAGAGTTTTATAGACAAAAGTTTTTTTGCAACTGTTCAGTCCACTCATCAGGAGATATCAGCAATAGTCTGCCAATTTTCTCATTTTCCATATTTACATACTAAGTTAAAAACAATAATAATTTATATGCTTTTTATTGGTGTTAGGTTGATTTTGGTGAACATTATTTTTGTTGCCTACTTCTATAACACTAGTTTCCTAATGTTGATTTTTAAGGGCTTCTTGGTTGGGCCAAGAATTATCAGCACCTCTTCATTGGTTAATTAAAAAAAAAAAGAGAAACTTGAGTTAACCAAATTATGTATTCTCACAATTTGAATCTCTTTTCATTTATAGATTTCAAGCCATGTGAGTTGCTGCAAATGCCCACCTGTTTCACATCTTGCGGATATTTGGCATGATACCCTTGAATCCCTTATGGAATTCCTGAAGAAGGCTAACCAAGGTTGGTTATGAGCTTCACTTCAAAGAGCTCTTTTAACTTATTTTCCTTGACATCTCATTTTAAAAGATATATTTACCAAAATGACACAAAAATATCTTGTAATAGTAAAGAGTAAATTATTTAATAAAATTGCCATTAGCTTCAAACACAGCCTCCAGATAAAATCTCCTGCAACTCTTTTGGATAATCTCCTTGTTTAAGTTGGTGAATGCTGCAATAATCTTTGCCTTTACAAGGAATTTTGTTAGTCTCTTACACAACTGTGACCCCCACATCTTGCAGTCTGGGGAGTTAGGTGTCCAAATGTAAAGGGTGATGTGGTTGCAGAAATTGTCTGACATCCATGACTGGGTTCTCCTGCTTGTGTGACATGGTGCAGAGTGCTGTTGCCAGACATAGGGTCTTCTAGCAGCTACCCTCTTGATTCTCAAGGCACTTGTTGAGGCTTCCTTGTTGAGTCTGAGGCACTGCAGTAAGATTAATGGAGGCATAATATTGCCATCACTAGTGATCACTCTAAACATTTTCATGTTTTTTTTTAATCATATCACCCCAAGCAAGACAATTTACTGCCAATGGTGTGCAAAGAGTTACATAGGAAGAAAGTTATGGGAAAGAGTGACAGGTTATAAGGGGTGTCAGGAAGTGAGTAAAAGAAGGATGATGATACCGATGAGAGTGGAGTGGATGGAGAAAGGAGCATGAGAGAGGATGCAAGTTAGTGAGACAGGAGATGACTATTGACTTGACATTTAAATTCTTGGAGAATATAGCTGTTGGGGAAGCAAGTAAATGGAAGTGAATTCCACAGGCGGGAAGTGTGAGAAAAGAAACTGCTTGAGTAGAATTTGCATTTACATTTACCAATAGACTCAACTAACTCTTTCCATATCCTCTGCACTGTCCTTAGATTGACACACAAACACTCTGAAATATTCATATTGGAGCTTCTGACATGAATGCCAAGCAGTAGACCATGCCATTTTCAAATTTCAGATGTGAATTTTGTCATGGTGCTCTTTTTCTTACAGACTGTGCCCAACTAACCCTACTATACTGTGCAGTCGACAAAATAAAAAACAAACTACATATGTGTGAAATTCGTTAAACTGCATCCAGCAGCAAGGCCTCTGACTGGGAGGTTGTGATTAGCATGGAACCACCTCTTAATTGCTGTTGTTCCCAGGTCCCCACTGACCTGGAGTAATAGCACCTGTTAGGGTCCCAGCTATGGGCAAATGCTAATTCCCCAAAACTGGAGTCAAAACACTATGAAAGTATAAAAATACATAGACTTTTATAGAAATATATACATAAAATTAGACTTTTATAGAAAAATAAACATTTTTGAAGAAAAAATTATTACCACCAATACATTTTTGAATACAAAACTAGAAGACATCTTCAGTTTTCTAAAATAATAATAAAAAATTTTCATCAAAATCTGACTTAATCAACTTTCTCACTATAGCTGAATGTTAAAAAATGTTATACTTTAAAACCCTACTTTTTTGGCATTAAATAACCTACAGGGGTTGATATACCATTAAACAAAACTCAAACTCAATATGTGTAAAGTATATAAAATGGTGACAATATACCCATCGCACCATGTATATATAATTTCTATAGATTTCAAGAGATATATCCTGTCAAGGAACAATATGAACATGAGTGGATTTTTGTAAAGTTAATTACAGATTCATCCACTTGACATTCCTTCTAGAATCAAATAGAAATTATGAGTTGTTTGTACTATTTGAATCTATAAGCATTTACTTGGCTAGTGTGTAGGTTAATATTGGCAATTTATATTTGTATCTATAAACATTTAGTTGGCTCAGATAATCCCTAAACCATATAATAATTACCAATATGCATTTATTTTTATACTTCCTGTCCCATCTGTTGTTAGAAGGAAGATAAATTATTCAATTTATGAGTGATTACTTCCCTTAATCATTTTAATTATCAATACAAATAAAATAATTATCTGCAATTTTGTCTAAAAATCAAACAAATTTAATCAGTTTCTTTACTCTTATGCTTCATAAATTGCAGTTGTATTTGTTCAAGCTTTTCATGTGAGGTACTCAGATACCTTTGTCTATTAAGTGATTGTGCTGTTTCAAGGCTTTGTCATTATTGTCTTTGTTATTCTGTTGCTAATCTTTTTCTTCTGAGAGATATTTTGATTTCACTGTTATATTAAGCATATAAAATATTTAATACAAAAAGATATTCTGCCAAAAGCAATTTATATATTACCAAGAGTAATCAATGAATCAGAGATACCAGTGAACACCTAAAAATATAAAAGGAACAGATTAATGTAATTGTTCTTTGTAGTGAATTCTTTACAGCACAAGTGCACTCATTGAATTTATATTTGAGTTTATGAATATTTAGTTGGTTTGTGGAACAGGTATATAGTGGTCATTTATATTTGAGTCTGTAAGCATTTTGGTAATTTAATTTGGGAGATAGTGATTGCATCTCTTGCAGAGGGCTTACTATCTCATTTGACAGGGCATACAGAAAGGGAATCAGCTTGCATAATGATATCGGGCCAAATTTTTGGTTTCTGATGAAAATTTGAATGTAAATTGTCTAATGCCTGAATACTTTCGAGTACTAGAAAATTAAATAATTTTATTAGGTGTTTTCCATGAAAAATTGGTTTTCAACTGTGAATTGATTCATTCAGTTTCAATTTTTCGTGTGAAGAATAATGTCAGTATATTTTGAGTGTGATCACATTTCTTCTCAAGTGTTGTGAGTTCAATCCCAGGATCAGGCTATGAAGTAATATACTCTTGTTTAGAGATGGTACCACAGAGAGTAAAAACAAGGATTATCCAACACACATAATATCTTGTATCAGCTGAATGGCAAGAATATATTTGACCGAAATGCTGTCTAAAACTTTTACTAATGGAGATGAGAGCAATCAGTACAAAATATAGGAAGTTGTGGAGAGCCATTTTCTTCCTCATCCTGAAGGAACCTAGCTGAATGTGTCATTAGGCCAACTTGAAAGAAATGAGTAGAGGAAAACTGTGATGCTAATCTTCCAAATAGGGAAAGTCTGCTTGCTTTGAAAAGTAGCATTTGAAATCCTGGCTTTCATTTATGCTATGAATCTCGGCATGTTTGGAATTCTAAACTTGTTAAGATTCCAGTTTTATGAATAGGAATAATGGAAATGCTAAAAATGTCTTTTCTGGTAACCATGGTAATCACCAAGGAAACAAAGTCTGACCCCCTCCCTTGCCATCTCCAAATGCAAATATATATTTTCAGTCATATAAATCATATAAACCCAATACAAAGTTCATACTTGAAATTTGATACCCAACACTGGATGATTAAATAACTTATTGGTATAATTGCTGCATTCATTATTAGTTTTTTTTTAGTAGAATGGACATGCCCCTTCCTAGATTTTTTTTTGTCTGACCTCCAGGTTCATCCCCACTCCCCCGGCCAACCATTATATGCTATAATGTAGAAATCTTGATTTATAGGTCAAAGAACCCAAGTTAATTCAGATAAAGTTTGTCCTTTTTGATAGCTGGCATAACATAAAATTAAAACTTGATGAAATTGACAGTCATGTTAATTACAGATTAAATTGCATTGTGGCCATGGAGATTATTTGTGAATTATATTGCCATTGTTACTACTACTACTACTACTACTACTACTATTACTATTTGGGAACTACAATCAGCAGCAAGGCCTCTGATTAACAAATTGGAGGTTTTGAGGAGTATGGAACCACCTATTAATTGCTGTTGTTCCCAGCTCCACTCTGACCTGGGGTGGGAGCACATGTTAGTCTTGGCTGTGGGCAAACAAGGAAAATATAAAAGTCTTTTTTATAATAACAGTACCACTAATGCAGCTTTATATGAAAAAAAAAAAAATGACCACCAACACATTTTTGAAGCAAAATGACCAACAGTGCATTTTATCTGGAGTTGAAGGTATAGAATTGCATCCAAAATAAATTTAGCTGAAGCCATAAAATTATGTCCAGTATATTTAGATTTCATCATTAAATGACCCATACAGGTTTTGATATATTGCTAAACAAAACCAACCAACTATTCTTTGGGAAAACTAATTTAACTTTATGAAGTAAAGTCTGACTATTGCAAGGTTGGAGGATGTAATAAAGAAGTTTTAAGAAAACTAGAATAAAAATAAAAACATACTTAGAATCAAAAATGAATTGTTTAAATTTCTAGGACATATAATGAGGAAAGAAAACCTGGAGAATCTAACACTCATAGCAAGTAACCAACCTGTATAAATGGATGGCAAAACAAGGACTGGAATAGATTGTGAAAAGACAAATCTTAGTAAGAGCTACAAATGATAGGAAGCTGTGGAGAGCTATAAAATATTTCTTAAAATCATTCCTGGAAGTTTTATATAACTGTAATGTGAAACTTAAGAAAAAAATCATCCTCACATTCATTTTGCCTCTTACGCACTTTAACCAACAATACCTGTTATAGCAAAATGAGCAACAATACCTGTTATAGCAAAATGAGCAACAATACCTGTTATAGCAAAATGAGCAACAATACATTTTATAGCAAAATGAGCAACAATACCTTTTATAGCAAAATGAGCAACAATACCTGTTATAGCAAAATGAGCAACAATACCTGTTATAGCAAAATGAGCAACAATACATTTTATAGCAAAATGAGCAACAATACATTTTATAGCAAAATGAGCAGCAATACATTTTATAGCAAAATGACCAGCAATACCTTTTATAGCAAAATGACCAGCAATACCTTTTATAGCAAAATGACCAGCAATACCTTTTATAGCAAAATGACCAGCAATACCTTTTATAGCAAAATGACCAGCAATACCTTTTATAGCAAAATGACCAGCAATACCTTTTATAGCAAAATGACCAGCAATACCTTTTATAGCAAAATGACCAGCAAAATACCTTTTATAGCAAAATGACCAGCAATACCTTTTATAGCAAAATGACCTACCAGCAAAATACCTTTTATTTTATAGCAAAATGACCAGCAATACATTTAATAGTAGAATGACCAACATTACATTTTATATGTCGTTGAAGGCATAGGATTGCATCCAAGATATATTTAGTTGAAGCCATAAAATTGTGTTCAGGTTATTTAGATTTCGGCCTTCATTACTTATAATCAGAAATGAATGGTTGAAATTTCACAAGAATAGCTCATGATTTCTCCAAAGTCAGTTAACTTCAAATTTACTGGTTAGCAGCTGTTGAAGATGTTTGATGAGAGATGTAAGATAGTTATTTGCTGAGGATACCATGAACTGAAAATGTGAGCAATGACTAGGTTTTGGGGAGGATGGAAATGAAAATCAAACTAAGACTTAACATCTGGAAAAGACAGCTAAAGTTCCTTGGACATGTAATGAGGAAGGTAAGCTTGGAGAATCTGATACTCATGGGAGAGATAGATGGAAGAAGAGACAGGGGAAAGCAAGACATGACATACTTGATGGACTTAAGCAAATGAATGGCTAAGCAGGATTTGGGAGGGATAACAAGAGAAGGAGTGTTAAGAGCTACAAAGGATAGGGAGATGTAGAAGACCAAGATTGCTTACGTTCTGAAGGGACTTGGCACATAGATGTTATAAATAACCAATCAGTATTGAGAAGTGGGTTTACACCTAATCAGAATTTGATAAACAAAGAAATTGTAATGTGGATATAAAGTGGGAGATCAATTCAATATTATAATCAATACATGAATTGATCCCTCATTTTGTGACCATGCTAGCTTCTACACATGTTTTAGTTTTATGGACTGAAGCAAATGGATGGCTAAGGGCTTGGGAAGAGTAACAAGAGAAAGGGTGTTAAGAGCTACAAGGTATAGGGAGATGTGGAGGGCCATGATCAGCTCCGCCCTGAAGGGACACGGCATATAGAAGTTATAAATAACTAATCAGTATTGAGAAGAGGTGGATTCATACTTAATCAGAATTCAATAAACAAATAAGAAATTATAATGCGGATATAAAGTGGGAGATCAATTCTATATTATCATCAATATATAAACTGATCCCTCACATTGTGGCCACACTAGTTTCTATACATATATATTCTAGATTTCTGGACTTGAGCAGATGGATGGCAGAGTAGGGTTTGGGAGGAGTAAGAAGAGAAAGGGTGTTAAGAGCTACAAGAAATAGGGAGATGTGGAGGGCCATGATCGGCTATGCCCTGAAGGGACACGGCACATAAAAGATGAGTTATGAATAACTAATCAGTATTGAGAAGAGGTGGATTCATACCTAATCAGAATTCGATAAACAAATAAGAAATTATAATGCAGATATAAAGTGGGGGGGATCAATTCTACATTATAATCAATATATAAACTGATCCCTCACATTGTGGCCACACTAGTTTCTATACATATATATTCTAGATTTCTGGACTTGAGCAGATGGATGGCAGAGCAGGGTTTGGGAGGAGTAAGAAGAGAAAGGGTGTTAAGAGCTACAAAGGAGAGGGGGATGTTGGAGAACACACATTTTTCTCACAAGATTTCTCAAATATTCAGACTGGTAGATAGAAATAAATATATATGATTTGAATATATGGCTCAGAATCTGACAAGATGAATAGAATAAGTAAAGAACAAATAGGGAAAAAATGTCTTTAATCTAACATGATCGCCCAAAGCGTGTATCACGTATGGCACTTAACTGACTGATTCAGCGAGCTTGATCCTCACTGGGTGCGCCGTACTTGCATCCTTCTCCCACATATAAACTGTGCATAGTTCTGTTGTTTTAACTTTGGTGGTTGAGTGGTATATCAAGAAAAATGGTGTTGAGAGCTACAAAGGATAGGGAGATGTGGAGGGCCATGATCGGCTATGTCCTGAAGAGACTCGGCACATAGAAATTATAACTAATCAGTATTGAGAAGTGGATACATACCTAATCAGAATTTGATGAACAAAGAAATTGTAATGTGGATATAAAGTGGGGGTTCAATTCGATAGTATTATCAATACATAAATTGATCCCTCACTTTATGACCATGCTAGTTTCTACACATTTATGTTTTAGTTTTATGGACTGAAGCAAATGGATGGCAGAGTAGGGTTTGGGAAGAGTAACAAGAGAAAGGGTGTTAAGAGCTGCAAGGGATAGGGAGATGTGGAGGGCCATGATCGCCTACGTTCTGAAGAGACACAGCATGTAGAGGAAGAACATTAGTTGTTATTTTAATGGCGATTATCTCAAATAAAAGAGAGGAATGAAATTTCAAACAATATTTTATTGCTATAGAAAACAAAACAGGAAGGATAGGAAAATTAGTCAATGGAACTGTGTATAATGGAGGTCACATCAAGGAAGAGCTAAGTTTGAATTCCTGTTGAGTTCATTACATTTACTTCTGTGCAAATACCCTTGGGAAATTTTTTTTTTCCTCAAACACTATCTATGGGTAAATAGCAGGGCAGACTGGGTCCTATAGCCTTAGATGGCAACTGATCTAGAAAAAGGATAACTCTGAATTCAAAACTTCAGTGGTCGGTGACTAAACTGGCTCTACCACCAGACCCTGATCTGATGAAAAGTGGTAGGGGAGTAAATGGAAACCCATTAGCACAAAAATCAAGGGAGATTGAAATCCTTGGAATTAACAGTCATCTGCCCTAACTATGGGTTAAATAGCTTCACCAAACCACAATTGGCCAAGTGTAGTAAGTACAGCTATAAGCCTGTCAGTCGGAGTGAAAAGAAGACTTGATTTGAACATGTGGTGTATATAAAGTCCTACTGAAGATTTGAGAGACATTGGAGAAGAGATCTTGTTGTTTTCTAGAATCATCAAGTGAGTGGATGAGCCTAAGAAGTGCAGTAGAGTAGAAAATGAAACATGGCTTATCTCTACAGCATTCTGTGCACGAGAGAAAGAGAGAGTTCACATTCTTCCCTGTTTGTGACAATTTGGGAGATGTTCCCAAATAACAAACTGTAAAACAGACAACCGCTGCCTGATCAAAGAGATTATTACGTTTACTCCCAGGTCAATCATTGGTCACGGCAACTAGCTATGACATCCTGGGTCTATCCTGGTCATGGCAATCAACTATGACATCAACTCAATCAATCTATACTCAACCTCAATCTTCTCGGCTTAATGTAGGATTGATCACTTCAATCCAAGCCATGTCATACCCCACATTGTGTCAATTAATGGCAAGACTGGCCTGATTCGAATGGTCAATTGGAATCATTGACTTGGTTTGGTACGGCCAAAGTAAAGTAACATGAAAAATAAGTAAACTTGGATAAAAGAAAAGTATCTAAATCTATCTAATCTAAATCTAAACTCATTTAAATGGAACTTTGTGTGTGTGTGTGCCCATTACCTATAGACTCCGAAATGGCTGAACCGATTTTCTTGAAAATTTACACAATTGTATTATAAGCGTCTGCGAGTGTTCTTACGTAGGTTTTGTGTCAAGGTACCCCCGATAAATATCGAAAATCAATAATCGAAAAAATCAGGTTATAGAAGGAGTGGTCCGATTTTAATCAAATTTGATACACTCATAGACAAAGATATAAGAAACAATATTCAGAAGTTTCAAGGTTACAGTTCTTACAATAGTGCAGAAAATTGATAATATATATATATATATATATATATATATATATATATATATAGGCAAGATGTTTGTGTGTGTGTCTGTTTATCTGCCTGTATGTTTGTTTGTTTCCCCCCCCCCTTTTATTTTAGTTTTTGCTTTGGATTTGGCTCTAAGTAAATATAATTGTAATTTTTAGTCTCAGCCATGATACGATTTACTCAGAGGACTTAGTTAGCCTTCGAAATTCAGTTTACGATGAAAAAAGCTTATTTGATATCGATACCAGGAAATCAAAATTTGACTTACATCCATTCATTTTTCTTTCAGTCTACAGTTTCGCTTTAACTGGAAACAACTATTGCTTTTTAGTCTTTTGTGCCAACGTCCAAAGAGTCTGAGCTCCAGGACCATGGATTAGTTTTAAAGCTTTCATTACACCCAAGCAACACCGGGTTATACTGCTAGTTTATGTAAAACTCCTGGTTACAAAATTGTTGATACAATTATTGATGACTTAAGCCGATCTATATTCTTCATATATTAACTTTCAACCCTTTTCCAATTAGTGTGACACAGTGTTGTCATCTTAGGTTTTAATGAGACATCTCGAAAAAGGCTTTAAGTAGAAAGTTGTTCTTCAGAGCAGCAAATCACATTAGATCAGGCAAAGCGGTGGTCTCGTCTCTTTCTCTCTGGTCTTCCCAGTCTCTGATCTGCATCTCTTCACCTCTGATGTCAAATCTCTCTTGTGTATTTTCATCTCCACCAGGTTTCCCAAATCTGCACATACTGTCTTATGATCTTCACACTTGTGTGTTCTCTCTCTGACAGGTCTCTTTACATCTGTCAGCTTCTTCATGTTGCATCTCTCTGTCTCTATCAGAAAATGGTCACCTTGGACCTGGAGGTAGTGCGACAATGCCAACCAAATCTACACTGAATCTGTTTTGATTTCTCCCTTGATCTCCATCATTCTGACTTTGCTGTTCAAGATATTCCACTCATATCGAGCCCTGCATCCAGTAGGAGTGAGATATGACATGCTCTGGGTACGCTAGTGTTTCCTAAATGGCAAATCAGAGATCCCCCTTATGTCCTTCTCTCTTGTGTGAGTGCCTTCCATCACTGCTGAGTTTGAGCATGGAACATTTCTCTGCCTTTCCTGAAATTCCATCTCACCCTTTTCTTCTTCAGGTACTATCACTGCTTGAGGTACTATCGTCTAGCCCAAATCTAAATTTCTTTCTTAATGAGCTTCTTCAGGTACTATCACTGCTTGAGGTACTATCGTCTAGCCCAAATCTAAATTTCTTTCTTAATGAGCTTCTTCAGGTATTATCACTGCTTCAGGTACTACCACTGCTTCAGGTACTATCGTCTAGCCCAAATCTAAATTTCTTTCTTAATGAGCTTTTGTGTGGTCGTTTTTTACATCTGGAATTTGTCACCTTTTCTTGCTAACCCTTATGCCAACAATGCAAATTCTACTCCAGCATAAATGCAAATTCTACTCCATCAGCTTCTTTTCTCACACTTCCCGCCTGTGGAATTTTCTTCTGCATACTTACTTTCTCGACAGTTACAATCTCCAAAAATTTAAATGTAAAGTCAATAGTCATCTTCTGTCTCACTAACTTACATCCTCTCTCTCATGCTTTTTCTTTGTCCATCCCACTCTCATCAGTACTCTCTTCCGGACAACTCCTGCAACCTCTCATTCCTCATAACATTCCTCCTCGTCCACCTCACTCTCATCAGTAATCTCTTCCCTCTCCTACTCTCTTCCTGACACCCCCTGCAACATCTCACTCCTCATAACATTCCTCCTATGTAACCCCCTGCACAACAGTGGCAGTAAAATGCCTTGCTTGGGGCAATACAATTATAAAAACAAAAAAATAAGTGACAAAATGGAGACAATTGCTTGATTTGAGACGTTTTTAATCATTTACGCTTTCTTGCTTCATATTCAATTGTTGTAAAAAATTATCTAGTTTCTTCTCAGAGGTACTTTGAATACGTTTTCATTTATGTCAGTCTTTGCGGAAAAACTTGATGTCTCTTTGTTTTTAAAACTTTAATTCCTTCATCGGATCATCAGTATATCAAAAGTTAGTTTTTATCAATTGACCAATTTTTTGTGGCCAGCGGTTGCTCTTGTATTCAAGAGTCGTAAAAAATGTTTACTTAGTTGGTTGCTCATTTTCGATGATCATAAAAGATATTTGTGTGTTCTTTTTAGATGATCGTTTAGAATATGCCTTCACTTATCTCAACTTGAGTCTAAATCCAGATCCCTCTTTGTTTTACTTTTCTCGCAGACAAAAAAATAGTCAATTATTAATTCCCTTTTTTATTTTTCTTTGCCTGGTCATCAGTATATTTTTCAGTTTATCAAAAATTAATGTTTGTTGTCTTTTTAGATTTTTTTCTTCAATTTACTATCACCTTTTTTCAAATGGTGTCACAAGAGGACATAGTGCTAAGCAGAGTCCAAATTGGACATACACATCTTGCACAAAAATATTTAAAGCAGAAATTGTGCTGTGTTGCATCTTCTGCGATCAATTGATCATTGTTAAGCATACCTTCATAGACCGCCAAAAATACAAAAAAAAAGCACAACAAATACTATGATCTTTGTCTATATTTCTGAAATGAGGTAGTATTTATAGTATTTACATTATTCGGACTATTGTCCTTAAGAACACATAGTCTAGTGGATATAGACGTTGGTTAGTTCCTATGACTTGACCCAAAGAGTTGTGAGTTCAATACAGTGGTGAACAAGTAAGTTACAAAGTTAGAGGGCGATAACTCGTGACTACCATAAGAGACTCTAGGAATAAGAATGACATACCCCAGTGAATGTAATAAAGTGTTTGATTTGAAATTCCTAGCACCTGAAGAACAACTGAAATATTGAACACATGGCAACGAAGATGAGGACAATAATCCGAATAATGTAAATACTGACAATACTATGATGTACAAAACCTTACTTTGCTTTTCAACAAAGTATCTTTTTCTCAAAGAATAGGCTACCTGAAAGAAGGAGGCTGCTTTCAACACTTTTAGAAAAAAAGTACATCTTTTTTTTATCTATAAACTATATATCTAAATGCATGTTGGAGGAATGGAAAGCAGCTCAAATTGTGGAATCGGCAAGCTGAACTTACATACTGATACCCTTGGGAAAGATGTGAATCCATCTCTTCTCCCTCCAGCTATGAGTAAATAGCACAAACTGGGTCCTATTTCCTTGGGTGGCAACCAGTCTAGGAGAAGGAAAATTCTGAATTCAAACCAGCCTGGAGAGGGTTGGGCTTCATCAGGCTGTCATGCCCTAAGAAACCCTACTTCTATTGTGATTGCAGTACATGTGGTGCCTCTACAACTCTTTAGAGTCATGAGATATCTAGATCTGGATGGATATATCTGAAAAAAAAAAAAAAAAACCCTAACAGCTATAATCTCCAAGAATTTAAATGTAAAGTCAATAGTCATCTCCTATCTCACTAACCTTCATCCTCTTTCTCTCATACTCCTTTCTCCGTCCACTCCACTCTCATCAGTATTCTCATCCTTCTCTTTCCCACTTCCCGATACCCACTATAACCAGTCACTCTTTCTCATAACTGTCTTCCTATGTAACCCCCTGAAAAACAGTGGCAATAAAATGCCTTTCTTTGGGTAATATGATTATAAAAAAAATACATTTACCCTGAAAGTATAACATTGCATACACAACATCTGTATTTGTCTATATTTCTGAGATGAGTTAGTATTTACACTCTTTACATTATTCAGACTATCGTACTCATCTTTGTTCCCATTTGTGTGACATTTTGGTCGTTGTATGTTTCTGCCTTCTTCAGGTGCTGGGAATTTCAAACAGAACCCTTTATTATGCTCACTGGAGTATATCATTCTCATTCCTTGTGCAAAGCTTCTTTTGGTAATCATGAGTTATCTCCCTCTAAGTGACTTAACCCAAAGAGTTGTGCGTTCAATACCAGGCTACAGAGTGTCGGGTTAGAGGGAAATAACTCATGACTACCAAAACATGCTTCACACAAGGAATGAGAATGATATACCCCAGTGATCATAATAAAGGGTTTGGTTTGAAATTCTTATCACCTGAAGAAGGCCAGAGCGTACAATGGCTGAAACTTCACACAAATGGCAACAAAGATGAGGACAATAATCCGAATAATATAAATAGTGAAAACATCTGTAGTTGAAGCCATAAAGTTGCATACAAAATATTTGGATTTCAGCATTGAGTGTTCTATGGAGGTTGTCGTCACTGAAACCAACCAATCGTTTTAGCATGAATGCGCCATAGTTGTTGATCCACCAGTAAAACAATCAATTAGCTAACCTACCTTATTTGTGATATTGTCCAAAAAGAATTACACCTTTTAAAATCCATGTGGCATATGCTCCAATTCTTTTTTGTTTGTTTATTTTTGGCTTAATCCATATCCACCATGATGAAAAGAGTATCTATTGCCAACGCCTTTTTGTATGACACGTGCATCTAGCCTAACAGGAGAGTGACAGCTGTTCCAAAATTGGGGAAGAAAATATTGATTCTATGAGAAAGAGATACACATGCGCACACTTGCAAGATCACTGAAGTTAAGCAACATTAAGCCTGGTCAGTACTTATATGGGTGATCACTTGGGAATACCAAGTGTGGTAAGCTTAAATGTGTATGGGATGAATTGGAGTAAATTTCGGTGAGGTTTTTTGTATTCACTTACGCACAAATACTCTTGGAAAAATTAGGAATCCATCTCTTCTCACTCTATGGGTTAATTAGTAGGACTTGATCAGTAAATTATTATCTACAAAAATTTATTACAATCTAAGAAATACTTTTTGGCTTGAACTAACCCTCAAATAACTCACAGGATGCACAAATCAAACGATTGAACACAGACTGTAGAAAAAAATACTTGACTGTTACTGCCAGCCCACTTTTTTGACTTTTCTTTTTTTTCGTTGTTGTCTGTTTTTGAGTTTCAGATTGGTTTTAACTTAAAACGTTAAAGTTGACAAGAAAAAAAAATGGTACAGGGGCCCAACAATATTTTTCGAACACTGAAAAAAGTACTTCAAGGTGGTTACTAGTGCCAAAAACTTTTGAGATTGTAAGTACATAGTTGAGGAGTGAAAATCCACTACTAGTGTAATCATTTCTTTTTAGTTTGGCTTTGATAATTTTAGTTTTTTGTGATTTTTGCGAAAACTTGCGCGACACTATTTTTTGGACATGACAAAAAATTATATTTTATTAAGAGCTAAGTTCATGTATATGTTGCTGTATGCAAATTTTCTGCTTGTACACTTAGCTGTCATCATTAGAATCAATTATCTGTTCTATTTTACTGGCAAAACAATTAAGTTTAATGAGGTAAAATGCATTCAAAAGAAGTCGTTTGTTTGGCACGGAAGAAGCTGGATGATGGCCTCAGCATCAGAAGGATCTCCATGGATTTGAAGCTGTCGAAATCAATGGTCGAATACATGCTGAAGACAAACTCCGAGCGGAAAAAGAAGAGAGGACGGAAAAGATCAATTGGCAAGAGGACTGAAAGGAGAATGAAGAAGACTGTGACACGGCTTTTGACATCTGGATAAAAAGTTACAGCAAGAAAAGTGAAGGAGAAATGTGAATTGGATGTAAACGTCCAAACAGTACAAAGAACGTTGCATAGGATTGGTTTGAAGTATGTAAAGGCTAAGAAAAAATTACACTCACAAAGAAACACAAAGGAGCAAGACTGGAGTGTGCTAAAAGGTGGTTAACAAAGCATGTTGACTTTAAGAAGGTTATATTTACTGATAAGGAAGCGTTTCAAGTTTGATGGGCCCGATGGATGGTGTACTTGGTCGAGAAGGGGTGAGCCTGCTGTACTGAACAAACGACAGATGGGAGGAGGAGGAGTTATGGTTTGGGGTATGATCTTTGCTAATGGAAATATATGGTTGGAGTGGCTGAAAGGACGACAGAACAGCGAAAGCTACAAACAGTTGCTGGACGAGAAAGCCCTACCAAGGATAAGAAGAGAGATAGGGAATGATTTCGTTCTACAGCAAGACAATTGCAGCATCCATGTGTCAAAACTCATGAAAGAATGGATGGCTAAAGTGAATATGACTACTTTGGAATGGCCTGCAAAAAGCCCAGATCTAAATTTAATAGAAAATGTTTGGGAAATGCTTGCGCAACTTGTCTATGATGGACCTGAAATAACGAAAGAGGCTCAACTATGGGAACGGATACTAGATGCCAAAAAACAACTAATAGAAACACGTAGAGATGTTATTGTGCATATATTTGATCATTATGAAGAGAGATTGATAAAAGTTATTGAGAAGAAAGGTGATATTACAGACTATTAACAGTTTTTCAACAATGTCCGAAAAATAATGTTGCATGTGTTTTGTAAAAAATGATGAAAAATAAATATTTTTCCTTACCTAATCGATTTTCTTCCATTTTTATTACAGGTATTGTCTTTATATGCTTATGCTATTCTATTGAAGAAATTTTGCCACTCTATGGTACTCGGAAAGTCGAATACTAAAGTGTCCGAAAAATATTGTCGGACCCCTGTAGATAAGTAAAATCAATCTAAGGGAAATAACTCTTATAGCAGTTACTTTTTTTTTTTTTTTTTTACTGTAAAATAAAAAAAAACTAACTAATTTGAGAGTTACTTTTGGTCAGCAATCAGCGAGCTGGCAGCAAATGTGTCACAGTTCATCAGTGTGGCTAGGCATCTGCTTGCTTCCAGCCAGGATTGAAACTCGACCACTCTTTTTTCTTTTTTCTTTTTTCAATTGAAGTAGATAGACTAAACTATGGCCCGGTTCACATTCCATCCATGTCTATCGAACAGGTTAAGAGGCTCATCCCTTGTTCCCTGTTTAGGATGTGGTTTCCGGCTTTGTCTTTTCCAATCTTTTCACTATTACGTAGCCCCCTGCATATCAATAGTGTTACCTCCTTGCTCAGGGTGATACGATTAAAAAAAAAAAAAAAAAAAAAAAAAAAAATTGATATCAGTTGGAGTGTCTATCCCTAAGCTGTCAGTGGTATAGCTGAGAGAAGAGGAAATTTTTAATATGTTATATATATATATTAAAATTTCCTCTTCTCTCAGCTATATATATATATATATATATATATATAATGATGGACTCTAACATCGATTTTGACATATGAGCATCTCCAAAACAAATTCCAGTTTCGGTGTTAATGTCTTTCATGGCACTTGAGCCCCGCCAGTGACTTGCAGGCATTACCACAAAAGCCGTGCACGAAAATGTATTCAACGAAATGCCACTTGGTCTGGCAGCTACTTCTTTCCTCTTTTCTCTTGATTCTCTGAGCTTTTGTACTCTTTCTGATTCAAGAACTTGTAAGGCAACATAATACGTCAATCTCCATAGTTTCCTGTCAAAAGCAATTTGCTCAGAAGTTGACTGTGGAATGTTTGTTGCTGTCAGATTATACTTAAGCATATCCTTGTACCTCAACAATGGGTGGCCAACATGCCTTTTATTATGCTGAAGCTGACCATACAAAAGTATTTTAGGCATTCTATCGTGACTCATTCTAACGACATGTGTATAAGAAAAGTTTCAATTCCACTGACACTACGCTTTATATATATATATATATATATATCAATTGCAGATCAAATATGGATCAGAATCCAACAAAATGATAAAATAAAGAACAAATAGGAAACGTATATCAATGTGGTACAGTGGATAACGGCTCGGAACGAGAAATCGGGGAGCCGAGTTCGAATTCCAGTTGAATCCATTGTATTCACTTACGCGCAAATACCCTTGGGAAAGGTATTAATCTGTCTCTTCCTTCCAGTTATGGGTGAAATAGCAGGACAGATTGGGTTCTATAGCCTTGGTCGGCAACCAGTCTAACGCAGAAAGCAATGGCAACCTACTGCGGGATAATCTTCTACCCAGTCAGTCATGTCTCGAAAGAGACATGATCGCCCAAGCGTGTATCACGTATGGCACTTAACTGACTGACTGACATGCTTAACTTTTATTAAAGCTTTGTTAGAGATTGAGAAAAAACAAACAAAAAGACAGAAATGGAAGTATTTTCAATTTGTTGTGGGTGATTTCTCATTAGTCATACATGTTGTGGGTGATTTCTCATTAGTTCATTACATGTTGTGGGTGATTTCTCATTAGTCATACATGTTGTGGGTGATTTCTCATTAGTCATACATGTATCATGTGTATTAAAACCATAGATAATTCTATATGTATACCAGGCTTCTTATATGTCTAAATGAGCATCAGATGGTAATGTGTGTTCATAAATGTGTGTCTGTCTGTTTGCCTAGTGGGGGTTCTGATGTCTTCTTTGTGCAGTCATGTCAGTACATTGGGGTGGCACTTGATTCTAATTTATCGCTTATCTCTTTAAGTATGAATTCTTTGTGTAAGTTAAATTATTTAGGAAATGGATTTATAGAAAGATAGCAAGATAATGTTTTAAGTGTGAGTTTATTGGTTTTGTTTATCTTGGTTGTAATGTTTTCATTGTATTTTTCTCCTTAAAAAGAATTTTCTTGTTTTAATTAGAGTAGCATTAGTGACATCAAATTTTCTGTATATCTAAACTTATTTATAAATGGAACTTTGTCTGTGTGTATGTGTGTGTGTCCATTACCTATAGACTCCGAAACGGCTTGAAAATTTACACAGTTGTACTATAAGCATCTGCAAGTGTTCTTAGCTAGGTTTTGTGTTGAGGTACCCCCAATAAATATGGAAAATCGATAATCGAAAAAATCGGGTTGTTGAAGGAGTGGTGCAATTTTAATCAAATTTGATTCACTCATAGACAAAGACATAAGACAAGATATTCAGAAGTTTCAAGGTTGCAGTTTTTACAATAGTGCAGAAAACCGATAATATATATATATATATATATATATATATATATATATATATATAAAAGGCAAGATGTTTGTGTGTGTGTCTGTTTATCTGCCTGTATGTCTGTATTTTTTTCAGCCCTTTTATTTTAGTTTTTGATTTGGGTTTGGCTCTAAGTAGGTATAATTGTAGTTCTTAGTCTCAGCCATGATACTATTTACTCAGAGGACTTATTTAGCCTTCAAAATTCAGTTTACGACGAAAAACTTATTTGATCTCAATACCAGGAAATCAAAATTTGACTTACATCCATTCATTTGTCTTTCAGTCTACGGTTTCACTTTGACTGGAAACAACTATTGCTTTTTAGTCTTTCGTGCCAACGTCCAAAGAGTCTGAGCTCCAGGACCATGGATTAGTTTTAAAGCTTTCATTACACCTGAGCAACACCGGGCTATACTGCTACTATACCTATATACACAGGAATGAAATGTTCCTATTCCCTTAAATATGTGGACACTATTGGATTAGAGGAGAGAGGTGTGTTGTGGTGCAGTGGATATTAGCTCGAAATGAGGAATCAGAGAGTGGAGTTCAAATTCAAATTGCATTCACTTACATGCAAATACCATTGAGAAAAGTATCAATTTGTTTATTCCCTCCAGCTATGTGTTAAATAACAGGAAAGATTGTATTTTATAGCCTTGGTTGGCAACCAGTCCACCGCAGAAAGTAATAGCAACCTACTGCAGAAAAATCTTTTGAGACATGATCACCCAAGCATGTATCACGTATGGCACTTAACTGACCAATTATACTTACTAGTAATTCACTAGTAGTGTATCTACTTCACGCAGCATGCAAGTATAGTAATTGTTGATATACTATTGTTCCCAACTTCAGTTTTGATGATTCAGTCAGTTAAGTGCCATACGTGATACACACTTGGGCGATCATGTCTCAAAAGACTGACTGGGCAGAAGATTATCCCGCAGTAGGTTGCCATTATTTTCTGTGGTAGACTGGTTGCCATCCAAGGCTATAGAACCCAATCTGTCCTGTTATTTAACCCATAACTGGGGGGAAGAGATGGATTAATACCTTTCCCAAGGGTATTTGTGCGTAAGTGAATGCAAAGAATTCAACTGGAATTCGAACTCGACTCTCCAATTTCTCGTTCCTAGCTGACATCCACTGCGCCACAATGCACATTCAAATGATTACTCATGCAATAAAACTTTTAGGGTTACAACAATATATATGCTGATAGTACAACTATTTACTCCTGTACGATGGGTTGAAGAAGGTCAGTTTGGCAGCTGACCTTAAAATTGTCTTGCAATCTTTACTTGCTTTCCTGCTGCCATAACATAGCTTCCCTGTGCCTTTTCTATAAATATTTTAATGGTAATTTTTGTGACAAACTTTCCTCTATAGTACACTGACTGTATGAATTTAAGCATGGAGCAAGATTGGCTGCTAGGTCTTATCACTTTACAGTTGAAATGGTTAGATGTAACCATAAGTTCTATGATAAGAGTCTCTTTTCTTATGATTCTCACTTGCACAATGCTTCCAGCTTCTTACTTTTCAATCAACTTTGATCTTCAAAAATTTAAATAAAATGTCAATTGTCATCTTGTCTTTTTAATTCCTGTTTTTTATTGTCCTCTGTTTCTTTCTTTTTAGCAATTGTCAGGTACCTATTATATAATATCAAAAGCACATGACAATTGTTAAAAAGCATGAAACTCTGAGTCATGCTTAAAACATAGGATATGTATATTTATATATTTTCCGTTTGTAAACCAGTTATTACACGACCTAGGTTTTTACCATGTGTTGTCTTCAGGTGATTTGCAATAACTGATTTTACTGGGTTTTTTTTTTCAAGAATGCTCACATGATAGGCATTTTTCATGATCTTGCAATTTTAAAAAATTAGAAGAAATTATAACATTTTCATCTATGGTTGTATGACCCTAATAAGTATTTTATTGTATAGTTACACTGAGACATAATTTCTGTTCTTTCATTCAGTAATTCATTTTTGTTTGGAAATAACATAATAGCTAATTTTTCCTGACACAGTCTACATATTTTGCCACCGTTGTGAGGCTTAGCTGTTTTCAATATACTCTACGTTATGTCTGGGTCTTTTCCATATTTTAATTTCAATTTCCACACGTGGCTAGCCATTTTGTACAAATTTTTAAAGTTCTCTCGTTTAAATGTTGTTTTTAATGCAGCTACATACTGGTCTAATTTTATTAGGAACAAAAACTAAGTAGTTAAATAATTAATATGCTCTTGTCTTACAATTGAGCACTTTTATCACCAGTGTATTTTAAGGATAAACAATACAGATTTTTCCGAATATATGAAAAAAAACAAAAATGCAAGAATTCAAAATATCATACACACTGAAAAATATACCAGTACCGAACTGAAAAGAATATATGCTGCATTTGTTACAAAAAAATTGAACAGTTTCTTACAAGGATCAGATGGAAAGCATTATTCTTCCTAAAAAATACGCAGGAGATAAAAAGGGAAAAGATGTGAATAATTTCAATTTTAAAAACAGGAGTTATCCTCCTGCAATCAAAGAATTAAATTTGAAAAAGATATGATTTCCATATTAGACCAAATAAAATTTGAAAAAATCAACAATTTCCATAGATTATTAAACATTGAAGTAAAAAAAAATTAAAAAAACACAAAATACTCTTATTAAAGGAGGCAAATCCAACATCGTTCATGAAAAAAAAAAAAAAAACCCAAAGGAATAGAAATAAAAGATAAATGAGGAAATCACCAAATCCTACAAAAAAATCCCGGATTCCTTTATTGAAAATATTAACAAGGAAGCTAAAATTCATACAGATAAATTGGATTTAAGCCAAAAAATACAAATCTTAACCAGTAGACAATCAATGACCACAAACAAGATTTTCCCAATAACCCCTCATACCGACTTATAAATCCAACAAAATCAGAAGTGGGCAAAATAAGCCATCAAATATTAGAAAATATTTGTGACTTACTAAGAACTGCCGCTCATGATAACCAGTGGATGAACACAAGTGATTACCTTTCCTGGTTCCAAAAAATCCAAAGCAAAAATAAATATATGTTCATTAAATATGACATTGGAGTAGATAGACTAAACTATTGGAGTAGATAGACTAAACTATCGCCCGGTTCACACTCCACCCACGTCTATTGAACAGGTGAAGAGGCTCATCCCTTGTTCCCTGTTTAGGATGTGCTTTCCAGCTTTCTCTTTTCCAATCATTTTACTTCTTTTTTTTTTAAATTGGAGTAGATAGACTAAACTATTGGAGTAAATAGAATAAACTATTGCCTGGTTCACACTTCACCCATGTCTATTGAACAGGCGAAGAGGCTCATCCCTTGTTCCCTGTTTAGGATGTGGTTTCCGGCTTTCTCTTTTCCAATCTTTTCACTCTTATGTAGCCCCCTGCACATCAGTGGTGTTACCACCTTGCTCGGGGTGATATGATTAAAAAAAATAAACATAAAAAAAACTTTTACCAATCAATTTCTGAAAAAGCTTTGATGGAAGCATTTAATTCCTCTAGGTGGGACATAAAACATACCATCTGAACATGTAGATATAATCCTACATTGCCTCAAATCAATTCTTTTTCACAATAGTAATGCATGGATTAAAAAAATCAAATAACGACACCCTTGATATACCACAAGGATTGTATGACAGAGCCAAAATTTTAGAATTGATGGGTATATACATTTTAAATAAAATTAACAAAATAATCCACGTAGACAATTACGGATTATACAGAGATGACAGATTAATGATAGCACTGAGCAACAAAAGAGAAAATGATAAAATAAGGAAAGCACTTTACAAACTTTTCAAACAATTTTCAAACAGGAATGGTGAGGCCCGAACCGTTGCATTGGATATATCTAAGGCATTCGACAGAGTTTGGCATGCTGGCCTTCTATGTAAACTGCGGAGCTATGGTATAACTGGACATTTGTTTGAACTAATCCAGTCATTCCTTTCTAACTGCACAATGAAGGTGGTATTAAACGGACATGCCTCTCAGAACTACCATACAAATGCAGGTGTCCCCCAAGGCTCCATCTTAGGTCCTACACTCTTCCTGATATACATTAATGATCTCCCTGATTCCATAAGAGCCCAAGTAGGTTTGTACGCCGATGACACCACAGTTTACTCTCGCCTCCTACAAAAATCTGGTGTAGGCGTCAAAGCTAACCTCGCAGTCGAGATTGTAAAAGACCTCCAATCCATATTGGACTGGGGTAAGAAATGGCTAGTAAATTTTAATGCTTCTAAAACGAAGCTACTCTCAATTAACCATCATCGACAATCTCACCTACCTCCCATTAGCATGGACCAGGCTTGCCTCCCAGAGAGTAAAACACTATGCTTCCTTGGTCTCACACTTTCAGCGGACCTCAAATGGAATGACTATATCGAATCCATTGCTAAATCCGCTGCTATGAAAGTCGGTTCTCTGTGTAGGGCCCGGAAGTTTTTTCCGTCTAAATCTATCCTGCACATTTATAAATCTACCATCCGCCTGTGCATTGAATACTGCTGCCATATCTGGTCGGGTGCCCCTGCTATTCTCCTCGGGCTTCTCGATAAGGTTCAGAGGAGGGTCTGTAATGTGATAGATACCGACTTGGCAGACCGCCTGCAGTCTCTCTCCCACCGGCGCGACGTGGCTTCCCTGTGTCTCTTCTATAAATACTTTCACGGCTTCTGCTCCGATGAACTTAGATCACTAGTGCCCCCTAAATACGAATTTGAATGGGATACTAGATTAGCAACTAGATCCCACCCTTTTACAGTGAAACCGATAAAATGCAGCCGTAACTTCTACTTCAACAGTTTCTTTCCTCGCACTTCCCGACTGTGGAATTCTCTTTCACATGATTGCTTCCCGGACAGCTACAATCTCCAGGAGTTTAAATGTAAAGTCAATAGACACCTCTTAACACACTAACCTGCTCCCATTCTATCAAACACTTTTCCCATCTTCCCAACCCTCATCCTCACTATCCTTACTCATCTGTCACCTTCCTCCTGACATTCCCTATGTCTAACGACTCCTTCTCTTTACCTTCCCCTATGTAGCCCCATGCGCAATAGTGGCAGTGGAATGCCTTGCTTGGGGTGAGATGATAAAAAAAAACAAAAAAAAAAACAATTAGATTTTGAGATAATAGTCGAAACAAATAGAAAAGTAGTCCAAAATTTAGATAGAGAATTAAATTTACAAGCTGGCAACGTCTCTCCGTATATGAAAGCAAACACAAATTTAAAGTACATAAGCAGAAGAGCTAACCCTCCCAAAGCATAATCAATCACATTCACAAAAGAATAGAGCACAGGCTATCAAAGAATTTGTCAAACAAAACAATATTTGATGAAATAAAAAGAAACTATAAATCATGGATGAAAACATTACAACTTCTAATTTTTGAAAATTTCGCAAACATAAAAGATCCCCATTATGTGAGCATTCTTAAAAAACAAAAAAAACAGTAAAATCAGTTATTGCAAATCGCCTGAAGACATTACATGGTAGAAACCTAGATCCCATAATAATTTGTTTACAAATGAAAAAAAATCCTCAAAAGTTCTACAATATAATTGTATTGAACACTTTTGAATATAACTGTGTACTTGTCTAATTTAATTATGACCAAAAACTATGTAATTAAATAATCATATATATATATATATACACATACAGAGTTTGCGATGGGTAAATTGTTGTCTAAATTTACAAAATAACACAGAAATCTCATTTTAACATATTTTGGTAAATATATCTTTGAAATACTAAATAATAAATTTATTCAATATAATCACCATTGGCGTCAAACATGGCTCCAAATGACTTAAAAAACCTCCTGCATCTCTTCTGGATGGTCTTCTTGTTTGAGTTGGTGAATGCTGCCATAATTTTTCCTTCAGTTCACCTTTGGTATCGTAAGGAGTTTTGTTGGTGTCTCACTCAGCTGAGCCCCACACAATAATCAAGGAGGTTGCAGTCCAAGGCGTTATGTTGTCATATGTAAGTGGTGAAGTGGTCACAGAAATTGTTTGACAACCATGACTGGGTTCTCCTGCTTGTGTGGCATGGGGCAGAGTACTGTTGCCAGACATGATGTCTTTCAGTAACCACCATCTTAACCCAAGGCAACACTACCACATCAAGGCCCTTGATGTAGGACTCTGTGTTGAGGCTCTCACCAACAAATTTGGGCAGTCTTCTCAGATTGATCACAATCAGGTTTTTGAGCTGCTGTACCTTTTTAATCCCCATTAGACTCAGCAACTCTTTCGCTATGTCCTCAGATTGAAACCCAAACTCTTCGAAATGGTCCATATTAGAGCCTGTCTTCAGATTGACACCTAGGCACTCTGGAATCTTCACATTAGCTTCTGGCAAGAATGCCAAGCAGTACAGAATGCCATTTCCAAATTTCTGACGGAGTGAAATGCGTGATGGTGCTCCTTTTCTCACAGATGGTGTCCAACCTGGGCAGTCGACAAAATCAAAAACAATGTGCATATGCAAAATTTAAAATATAAAATGGCGACAATTTACCCATCGCACTCTCTCTCTCTCTCTCTCTCTCTCTCTCTGTGTAGATAGATAGATTGATTGATTGATTTTGTATATTGCAGGTGTCTATGGTCAGTTGATGTACCAGGGAAACGCACTGTCAAATGCAATGCTACACATTGACAATAAACGCAGGTCAATTCCAGTTGACAATGATGGTCGCTTTTTTGCTTTACTCACCACTGGTTCTCATACATTGATTGCATCTTCGCCAGGTGAGACATTATTTTGTTGTTCTTCCAGTTTTTCCTTTTCTTTTTCTCTTCTTTCTCTCATTTTCCTTCTCTTTACATTTGTTTTTCTTTCCTCTCTTTTGTCAATTGTTCTTTTTTTATCACATCTCTTTTTTTTTTTTCAAACCATCACTTTTGCGATTAGAAACTGTGATTAGATCTGATGTGCTTTTAATTGACTCGGCTACAAAGAGATAAAAATCTTTTGAATTGATAATTACAAAAAATCCGTTACTTCTTTAGAAATTGCATTGTTTACATTTGGATATGAAAGTGAGCAGACCTGAACTTTAAAGAATCTGGGACAAGAAAGATTGCGCTTGAAGACAAAATTTGGTCTTGCTTAATTGCCAACACCCTTCATGACTGAGTTGGTTGAAAGCATGTCAGATCTAACTATCTTTTTTTTTTTCCTTCAAAGAGAGGTTCAATTCTTGCTAGAGGGTGCATATTTTTCTTTAATAAGATTTCTTGAATATTCAGACCTGAAGACAAAAATGAATATATACTACTCAAAGTAAATGGAACGTCTACTCAAATATGAGTATCCACTAAAAATAGCTCTTAATGTCATAAAAATCTGATGGGTTAATATATAAAAAAATCTGTTACTTATTTAGAAATTGATTTACAAGTTGGGATCAAATATAGATCAGAATCTGACAGAATAAGATAAAGAACAAATAGGAAACGTTTCTGAATCTAACATATGTCGCTTTTATTAAAGCTTCATTAGAGAATGAGATATGGGGAATAAGAAGAAAGAAAATCTGGTATTTTTACTTTTGTGTTGTTTGATTTTCATTTGTCAGTCATATCGTGCATTCAAAAGAAGAGAAATAAACTTCAGATGGATGCATCATCGCTCATTAAATTTGGAATGCCACAAATTATACTAATGTTAGTTTAAAAAATTTAATGCATATGAAACACAATTGTGCAATGAAGGGAAACCTGGCATATAGAAAATGCACAAACAATAAAAAACTGAGAAAAATAGAGGCAAATTGATCAACTTGTCTAAATGATGCTTTTTTGTTTGTTTGTTTGTTCCTGTTTAACAGCCTATCAACATTTAAAGGGTCGTTTAAGGCCGGAAATGTATTTTTATTTTAAATCACAGTTATTTTTCATTCAAAAAAGGTTTTGTTGGTAACATTTTTTCATTCAAAAAGGGTTTTGTTAGTAACATTTTTTCATTCAAAAAGGGTTTTGTTGGTAACATTTTTTCATTCAAAAAGGGTTTTGTTGGTAACATTTTTTCATTCAAAAAGGGTTTTTGGGAACATTTTTTCATTCAAAAAAGATTTTGTTGGTAACATTTTTTCATTCAAAAAGGGTTTTGTTGGTAATATTTGTCATTCAAAAAAGTTTTGTTGGTAAATACTTTCATCGCATTTTGACCTCAGTTTGGAGGTTAACTATTTTCCCAAAGGTGGGACCTTAACAGGTGCTACCACTCTGGGTCAGGGTGGACATGGGAACAACAGCAATTAAGAGGTGGTTCCATGCTCCTCACAACCTCCCAATCAGAAGCCTTGCTGCCAGATGCAATTTCCCGTCATACCCAGGACCCTAAATGATGCATTAGAACAGAAAAAGTCATGACTTTATTGCAAGACAATGGCTTTTCTATTGTTACAAATGTGATGCAGCAAATAGTCTAGAATCTGGCATGGGAAGTTCTTCTCCATGCAACAGGATTTACAAATTTGTCACATTTAGGCTGTTATTTTACCTCTCAATAAAACACTCCTTGTCTGGTTTATGCTTTCAACATAATATTGATAACTTTCTCTAAGAATTCATCAAATCAAGGCTTTGACAAAATATTCATTAACATTATATTTTTTTTTTCAAGGGAGGTAAATCGCTAAAAATGTCACCCGTTGAAGTAAGGTTCAGTTTGACAGTGAAATTCTTTTGAGTCCATAATTAAATTTATTTTCTTTGATTACGTTAAATATTGCTACCATATCTAGTGAAATGCTCCTACTATATATTTCAAGGTTCTTGACAAAATTCAAGAGTTTGTTACGATGTAATTGATCCTGACATAACATCTTGACTTCAGTAAATTTCTCACTGACATGACATGGCTTCCCTTTGTCTTTTCTACAAATATTTTCATGGCAATTATTCTTATGAGCTTTCCTTCTTGGGGCCTTGACTGCATGAATTTAAGCATGTGACTAGATTGGCAACTAGGTCTCACTGTTGAACAAGCTAATTGAAATCCTCTATTCTATTCTAATAGTTTCCTTTCTTGTCTGGTGAATCCCCTCTCAATTTCTTACTTCCCTGTTACCTAGAATCTTAAAAATTTAAATGGTATGCCAGTTACCATCTTCTGTCTTCCTAAAACCTGTTCTTTTATTGTTCTTTCTCCTCACTTCAGTCTTCTCATTCACTTTCACTCCTGTAACTTCTTATATCTTAGTGGCATTATTGCCATCTTCTGTTTTCCTGAAACCTGTTCTTTTATTGTCCTTTCTTCTCACTTCAGTCTTCTCATTCACTTTCACTCCTGTAACTTCTTATATCTTAGTGGCATTATTGCCATCTTCTGTCTTCCTAAAACCTGTCCTTTCTCCTCACTTCAGTCTTCTCATTCACTTTCACTCCTGTAACCCTTGATTGGAGTGAAATGATTAAAAAAAAAACAAATATGTTTCACTTCTGTTAAAATGAATTCAAAATTAATCTAAGGCTGATTCTCTGTTGCTTACAGGCAAGGATGAAATGTCTACGCATGTGAAGATATCAAAGAATAAACTTACAAAGACAACAATGTCTCTACTTCAAGAAGTTCAGGTGTTAACTTACCATAATTATGATGCCATGTTGAGTGTCTTGCAGAAAGTCAACAAGAAATGTCCAAATATTTCAAAAATCCACAGGTTAGTTACATTTCTTTTGTCTTAAGAAAACCAATGTACGTTTTTAACTTTTGAAAGAATTTTTAAGATTAATTATTTACATTTAGACTAATATCTTTATCTTTGTTGTTATTTTTAGACAAATATGTTCCAAAAGGAACTTCTTTTGTGTTATGGACATATTCTTTTTCTAAGAATTTTTTTTTCTTTATCAAAGAAATGAGCGAAGCAAAAACTGTCAGGAGAAACACCTTGGGAGAAAAAAGGGATCTGATAGTGAATAAAGATAAAATTAACCAATCAAAAAATTGTATAAAGAGTTATAAATTGCATATGCCCACTCAGATCCTAAGACCTCTTTTCTCTGGTTAGTCTGTTAGTGACCAGTATTAACTACCCAGAGTAGATTTGTGGGGGTAGTTAATACTGAGTAGATGGACATCACATATATTAGTGAAATCAAATCCACTTTTCAAGAAGTGAATAAAAATACTTTATTCCTTTTTCTATGTCCAAAGGCCAAATTTCTTCATTCTTTTTTTTTTTGCAATTATCTTTTATTACTTATTACTAACTTCCTCATTCAGGTACAAGCAGCAGGGGAAACCACCACTGAGGGAAGTCTTAAAAAATGTATTAGCCATGTGTAAACACAAGCAACCTTCCTAGACCTATGCAATTATAAAAAATATTACAAGACTCTGAATACACAACCAACTAATCTGGCTTTTTATATATATATATATATATATATATATTCCTTCTTGTCACAGGAGTAATTACCTCTGGGGAAAGCAGCTAATGATCCTTTCTTCCTCCACTTAAAGAAAGAAAATTGTGTATATATATATCCGAGTGAGTACAGAACGAAGAAAATTTTTTTTCACCGTTCAAAACATTAATTTAAAACAGTGCTCAATATATGATGTATAAAGCTGTGAATATTTATTATAAATTATGTTTTAGAACATGTACATCTTTGTTTCAACGTTGGGTGGCCAACGTTTCGTCAGAAGGAATAAGCAAGAACTGGAATCATTCGCTGTTTATATTTGGTCCATTTTTGTCGAGCACTCTCACCATTAAGATAAAAGATTGAACATGGATAAAATACATTTCGACATTTCGCTGAAAAATATTCCTATCCCAAGCAAACAGGAATACTTTTAGAAGGTGGTCCTAAAAACTGAAGACCTAGTCCAAAGAATGAGATGGAAAGTGCGCTTCTTCATTAAAGGCCATGGAGCTCCAAATAACACATTCGAATTTAAAAACCTAAGAACTGCTCTCCTCACAGGCAAACTCCTTAACTTCGAAAATGACTTGTTCGAAAGTTGCCAATCTAGTAGCTCGTGTAAATTCATACCTTGGGGACACCAGTGATCTAAGTTCATTGGAGCAGAAGCCATGAAAGTATTTATAGAAGAGGCACAGGGAAGCCACGTCATGCTGGTGAGACAGCGACTGCAGCCACGCTACCAAGTCGGTATCGGTCACATTACAGATTCTCCGTTGTATTTTGTCAAGATCCCCGAGGTGAATAGCAGGAGCACCCGACCAGGTGTGGCAGCAGTATTCAATACATGGGCAGATGATAGAAAAAATTTTCTACAAAATCCGACATATTATCCCAAGGTAACCATTATACACTGTTATTGATTAGATAACAATGATAATGAGTAGACAAAGATATTGGCTCCAACTCACTCACTTGCTCTCAACGTAAACAAAAGCTACCAGGATGTGGCGGAAAGTACTTTCTACACCAACTCTCGACATGAGCCTGCACAATTAGGCAGGAGCCTATTCAACATCGTTGTGAATTTAGACACTTGTAGTGAGTACCTGATGAAACAGTTGAGTTGCTTAGAGAATACAGTGTTATGCTTAAATGATTTTCACATCTATGGTGAAAAGTACCTTCTTGTCCTGAGGGAATCAATTAAATTAGTAATGATAATAGACTAACAGAGTCAGAGAAAAGAAACTGTCTAATTGAATGATTAATGGGTGTACTTCACCATCTATATATATATATATATATATATATATATATATATATATATATATAAGGACCATGAATAAGTTCTTGTTGATTTTTTCATGAAAAGTAATAGTTTATTTACAAAATCTAGTAAGAAACATGTCACTGAAAGTATTGTCCATCACTAGTCACTACTTTTTTTTCATCTTTCTGGCAGCATTTGAATTCCATGTTGGAAAAACAATGCATCTTTTGAGGCTAACCATGAGTCAGCCCATTTTTTTTTGCATCTTCAAAAGAATGAAAGTGCTGCCCAGCCAGGCTATGATGTGCCATCGATCTGAACACATGATAATCAGATGGGGCAATGTCTGGTGAATACAGTGGGTGGGAGTAGGACTTCTCAATTAAGCATTTCTAAGTAGGTTTTCACTGTGGCCTAGTGTTGTCATGTTGCAAAATCACTTTGTCATGCCTTTGCTTGCATAGCACCATTTTTTCTTCAATCCTCGGCTCAAATGCATCAGTTGTAGTTGATAGCGATCTTTCATGATGGTTTCAATCAGTTTGAACAGCTCATAATAAACTACACTCAGCTGATCCCACCAAATGCAGAGCAGAAGCTTTGAACTATGGATATTCAGCTTTGCCGCCAATGTTGATATGTGGCTGGTCTTACTCTATGATCTTTTACACTTAGAGTTATCGTAGTGTATCCACTTTTCATCGCCAGCCATGATATGATGCAAAAGACCTGTCCTTCAGATGTGACAAGATGCCATTCAAAGTCTCTTGGCACCAACTCGTACGGCACCCAATATCCTTGCTTTTGAATTATTCTTAATGCTTTCAAACATTTTAAAACTGTTGTGTGATTAACTCCTATCAATTCTGCAAGTCCAGTTCATGCCTGACATGAGTTTTCATGGAGTAATGCTTCCAATTCTTTGTCTTTAAACTTTTTCTGTGCACCAGAGCATTATTTATCTTCAACATCAGAATCATCATTTTTGAAACATCTAAACCAATCTCTGCGTATTATTTCTGACAGAGCATGATTGCCATATGTCTCAACAAGAATTCTGTGTGCTTTAGCTACAAATTTCTTTTCAGTAAAATAGTACAGTAAAATGTCCCAAAAATATACTTTCTTTGGCATGAAATCTAACATATTTAATGCGATATAAAAAAGATTTGTTTACAGTTCAGTGAAATGACATATACTGAATTTCAAGCTTGCTTATAGTACTTCCTTATAGATGCATTACCATCTGAAACTACACGCATGCAGTCAGATGAAAAACTTAATTAGGCAATTAAAGTTTATTGCTTTACTCGCCCAAGGTCAATTAAAAATAAAAGGAAATCTGATTCCTTTTACAACCCAAAAGTATGCCATTGAAGATTCACAAGTTACTTAAAATGACCTATGACATTATTGAACTTTTGGCTTTTATCATCCCGGTCAGTGTAAACATTCATTTAATAAACACTTCCAGAGTGGAGCCAAAATGTCTCTGTCGCCCAGATTAAAGATGCTCACAGATTTTTAAAAACTTTTTTGAAAAATATAATCCTATATTTTCTTCCTGCTTACAAAATATAAAAAACATTTGAGAGAAAGAAAAAAATATGCATACTTCTTTCAACCATGCACCAAAAAATAAATTATACAAGTAATTAATTTTTTTTATAGAAAATCGCTGGGAAAATCAGATTTATTTTTTTATCATCCATGAGATGGAGGTTTCAAACAGAAGAAAGAAACTACAAATTTAGATACCTCCACTCAATTACCAAAAAAGAAAAACAGCATATCATGATGTTAAAAGGGCTCAAACTTAATACAAAGTTTTATCATCAAAAGGTTTATGCTATTATTAAGAGGAAAGATCAAATTCTGTAGTCATTATTTTTTTTATTTTTTTTAAATCCTTTCTAACACGTTTGAAATTTTAATTAAAATTTTATTTTTGTTTTCTGTCAGCAATTCACGCTATGTTTACGTAAGGTAACTATTAAGAAAATGGAGTCAGCCAAGTAAAAATCATTTTAGGGCGAGTAAATTTTCCCTTGCACTTAACCGCCAGTTGAGTGCTTTTTTTCAAATCTCAAAGGCTGCACAGTATTGTGAACGCCATATGTTGCAAAACAGCAAGAATTTATTCAAGGTCCTTATATTGGATGTTCCAGAAGTAGGTGGACAGTAAATAATAATTTATTTAAAGATTAGATATACAATTAAATTTACCAATACAATTATTATATAATTTTTATCAAAACAAGTGCTCAAATTGTTGTCCATTACAATTTACACAGATTTGAAGTTTACTCCTCATACTTCGACAAACATTTTTGCACAAGTGTCTCTTTCTGTATTAATTTCTTGAAATGCATCTCTTATGTAATTTTCAAAATTTTTTGGTTTTTGACTATAAACTTTATCCACAAAAGAATAAATTAATTGGGGCCAAGTCAGGTGAGTGTGCTGGCCAATCAATTGGACCTCTCTGGCCAATCCATTTCTCAGGAAATGTTTCATCAAGGTACTCACAGACTTCTCTTGAATAATGTGGAGGAGCCGGCATCTTGTTGGAAATATAACTTAGAAAAACCTATTCCACCTATTGTCCACCTACATTTGGACCACTAATATATATATATATATATTAGCAGTATAGCCCAGCATTACTCAGGTGTAATGAAAGCTTTAAAACTAATCCATGGTCCTGGAGCTCAGACTCTTTGGACATTGACATGAAAGACTAAAAAGCAATAGTTGTTTCCAGTTAAAGCGAAACCGTAGACTGAAAGAAAAATGAATGGATGTAAGTCAAATTTTGATTTCCAGGTATCGATATCAAAGAAGATTTTTTCATTGTAAACTGAATTTTGAAGGCTAAATAAGTCCTCTGAGTAAATGGTATCATGGCTAAGACTAAGAACTACAATTATATTTACTTAGATCCAAACCCGAAGCAAAAACTAAAATAAAAGGGCCGAAAAAATACAGACATACAGGCAGATAAACAGACACACACAAATATCTTGCCTTTTATATATATATGTATTATTGATTTTCTGCACTACTGTAAGAACTGCAACCTTGAAACTTCTGAATATTGTTTCTTATGTCTTTGTCTATGAGTGTATCAAATTTGATTAAAATCGAACCACTCCTTCTATAACCCGATTGTTTCGATTTCTAGCTAAGAACACTCGCAGACGATTATAGTACAACTGTGTAAATTTTCAAGAAAATCAGTTCAGCCATTTCGGAGTCTATAGGTAATAGACACACACACAGACACACACACACAATGTTCCATTTATAAATAAGTTTAGATATATTTTAATCATTTCACTCAAAGTGAGACAATAAAGTAACTAGGATGAAAGAGGTTACTGAGTGCTAGACAATATGAGAAAAACTATTATTAAGGAGAGAGGACAATAAAAGAATGAATATTAAAAAGGCAGAAGATAATAATTGATATTGTATTTAAATTATTTCACCCAAAGTAAGGCAATAAAGTAACTAAGATGCAAGGGATTACTGAGTGCTAGACAATATGAGAAAAACTATTATTAAGGAGAGAGGACAATAAAAGAATGAATATTAAGAAGGCAGAAGATAACAACTGAAATTGTATTCAAATTTTTGAAGATCAAAGTTGAATGGAAAGCAATAAGCCAGGTGAGAGTTTCAGATATAACACTCTACCATCAGAAGTTTGACACTTGATGAATGCTGGACAAAATTCACTTCTAGACAATTCCCCCCTGAAAATAATTGCTTTGATGCTGAAGATTTGTCACCATTAGAGTATCATGAATACAAAGATGCCTAAAGCAATGCCTTAATAATAGGAAAAGTAAATTGAAGAAATAGAGGAAGACAGGAAGTTGCAAAGAACTCTTTCTGCGATAGAAAGGAGAGAGAAAGTGATAGAAAAGAGAGTGGAAATAAAGAGGAGAGACAAAAGAAGTCAGCGATAGAAAGGAGAGAGAAAGTGATAGAAAAGAGAGTGGAAATAAAGAGGAGAGACAAAAGAAGTCAGCGATAGAAAGGAGAGAGAAAGTGATAGAAAAGAGAGTGGAAATAAAGAGGAGAGACAAAAGAAGTCAGCGATAGAAAGGAGAGAGGAAAGTGATAGAAAAGAGAGTGGAAATAAAGAGGAGAGACAAAAGAAGTCAGCGATAGAAAGGAGAGAGAAAGTGATAGAAAAGAGAGTGGAAATAAAGAGGAGAGACAAAAGAAGTCAGCGATAGAAAGGTGAGAGAAAAATGGCAGTGTGTGTGTGAGTCGGGCAAAAGAAAATATACTTTAGATTTAAATGCAAGTGTGATACTGAGCAGAATGGTCCCCACTTCAACAAATAAGGCAAGTGAATCTTTCTTCCACTCATGCACAATGCTCAAGTGAGCAGCACATTTTCCCCTCCCCTCATACATAATGATGGGGCAAGAGAATTTTTTTCCTCTCCCCACAAACACAATGCTTGGATGAGCAGTTCTTTACTCCTTCAGACATGATGCCAAAATGGCAGGGGATCTTATTTGCTACCTACACAATGCTGAGGTTGCTGCTCATCTTCCCACCAAGAGAATGGATTTTGGTATCAAAATGTGTTTGTTAATTTTTTTGTTTTTGTTTTTTTGCATGCAAATATTCTGCTAATTTAAATTAAATTTAATTTAAATATCATTATCATGCTCACACAATAGATTTTAAAATTGAATTTTATTGATGGAAGGAACTGTATAGTTTTTTCTCATTTCAGTCATTAAAAATCAAATTTTGTTTTGACTCAATGTTTTTTTTATTTCCATTTTTCTTTTTCTAGTCTTGGGAAGAGCTCTGAGAAGAGGGATCTTTGGATGTTTTCATTTGGGAAACAATCACCTCAACCCAAGCCTCATGTCCTCTTGGTTGGCAACTTACATGGTGATGAAATGGTTGGAAGGGAACTTCTCTTAGAACTTGTCTATCACCTTTGTGAAAATTACAAAAAAGATTATATAATCACTTCAGTAAGTCATAGCCATTTTCTGATCATAAGATCAGGTGCCAGCCTTTGTTCCATAACTTTATCCAGGGTATGATGACAAAGTACATCCGGCAGCAATTCCTCTAATCAAGAGATTGGAAGTTTTGAGGAGTGTGGAACCATTTTTTAATTGCTGTTGTTACCAGGTTCACCCTGACCTTGGGTGGTAGCATGTCAGGGTCCAAGCTAAGGGCAAAGAGTGAACCCCCAAACAAAAATCAGCTGTACATTTTCATAGCAAAATTACGAACAATACATTTTACGATCGGCAAAATGCATATGTAAAAATCACTGAAAGTATAAAGTTCTGTAAAAATTAATTTATATTTCAGCATTTAATTTAAGAGCCACTTAAGGTAGATCCTTACTAAGACCCACTAAGGTTGATATGCTAAACAAAATCAACCACTAAATCAACTTGTAGAGGACGAGGCGTCCATTACTAATTTATATTTACGAGTCAACTCGGCATAACTTGCGACATGAAATAGAGCAGGAAATAAGGAAACACAAAAAGGCGAAATTAACCAGAACAACAATATATTAACAAAGGTTACATAGAGTTGAATGCATGCAAGGATTATTTCCCTTTGTCTGGAGAGAAACGTAAATGTTCAATAGAAGATTAAATTGAAACAAGTTCAGTTTGAATAAAGTTAATGTACATACTGTTAATGTCTGTTTCCAAGTGGAGTTTTTTAGCATTGTGTGTGCATGCTGGTGAGAAATAAAAATTTGCGCCACTAATTGCTACCCGCAATTAGTGCCCGTGTGTATGCGTGAGTTAGGTAATAAACATGTCTGCTCTCACCCAGAACGAAACCCCTAACTGCTGTAACACGTGACGCTCCCAGCTTATATCGGCATGCCGTTAGTGCAGGAAAACTAGGGTTATCACGTGAACGCTGAATGACCATGTGTGTGTGGGTGTGAATGTATCAAACCCCACAAACTCTTTCATGACATTAATCCATATAATATCCTACAATTTCTTAAAGAAATCAAACTATTCCAAAATAAATCTTCAACAAAACTATAAAACACACTACTACTGCCTGTAGTAATTATGTCCTTACAAACATGTATATAGACAAATGCTGAGTATCATCTACCATGTATTCAGTTGTGAAAGCAGAATAACACAGATATTTTTATTACTTTAAAGCTCTAAGAAAGTTCAATTTTGTCATTAAATGACCTATAAGTTGATACACCATTAAATGAATCAATCATTATTCCATAACTTATTCATGTTTTCAGTATCTTAATATTTTTTTTACTAAATGGTCCCCTCAATCCAAGGTCTAATAGTCACTTAAGGTAGAGGGTTGCTGAGTAAGGTTGTTGCATGAACATAAGAGAAGGAAATAAGTGCCGATTATAAGGATATGTAGGATAGATAAAAGTTAGCCCTAAAACTGTCTTGGTCATTAAGGGTCACATGATTGTCCAAACATGTTGCGTACTGATTGGGAAGGAGAATTAACCAAACAAAAGTATTATCCAAAGGTTGGTGGTAAATACCATTATTCCAGGAATTATCTTCATTTTTATTATTTTCTATTTTTCTCGTTGTCTGAAAATAAAATGTTTCCATTGTTCCAGATATTACTGATAGTGAGAACCTCATCTTGATTTGTTCTCTTTGATGCTAAATGTTCACCCAGTACTAAGCTCAAGAGCCACTTAATGTAGGTCCTTACTAAATGAGGTGTGTGGTAGGAGTAAAAGAGGAGAGGTAGGAAGTGAAGGTTATAATAAAGAGGATAGATAATGATTGACCCTTGAATTGAAGATGTTAAGATTGTAGGATAGTGGGTTTCTGTTAAAATAATTATGATAAACAAGCTGTGTGATATGAATGAAAAGAGATTTTAGGAAGTGAAGATTATGAGGATAAGGAGGATAGATAACAACACTTGAATTAAAGAAGTTTGTAGTTTAAGGGGTCACTGTTAAAATGGTTATGATGGATGAAGTGTGTTATATGAACAGAAGTGAAGATTATGAGGATAGGGGGGATACTGATTGACCCTTGATTTTAAGAGGTTAAGTTTGTTATGTAGAAGGTTACTGTTAAAATGGTTATGATGAACGGTGTGTATGATATGAATAGAAGTGGAGATAGCAGGAAGTGAAGAAAGAGTTGGATGAGTTTAAATAACAAAATTAGCAATTAAAATCACCCTATTATAAATAATAACAATAATACTAATACTTGCAATTACCGTAAGCCAAATGAATGTCCTCTGTAAAATTCTAAAGTATGCCAAGCTACCATCTCCATTACAGACAATTCAAATATTATCAAACGTTATATTGGAAGTACTAAAACTCTTTTAAAGCAAGATTTCATCAGCATAAACTATCCTTTAATAATAAAATCTATAGCAACTCTTTAAAAAAATACTATTGGCAATTGAAAGGTGCAAATAAAACTACTGCAGTTAAATGGAATATATTAACAAAAGCTAGAACATGTAAATTGTTACATGAAATGTTTTTTACAAAAAAATTCATATAATTAAATTCCCAAAAACGAACTTATATGTAATGAAATTACTACTTACTGCCATCTTAAATATATATATATATATATATATATATATATATTAATTTCAAACGTTTACTACTTGCTATAATATATAAACCTACCTCTTTTATTTAATTATATATATATATAAAATTATTTCAAACGTTTACTACTAGCTATAATATATAAACCTACCTCTTTTATTAATTATATATATATATATATATATATATATATATATAAAATTATTTCAAACGTTTACTACTTGCTATAATATATAAACCTACCTCTTTTATTTAATTATATATATATATATATATAAAATTATTTCAAACATTTACTACTTGCTATAATATATAAACCTACCTCTTTTATTAATTATATATATAAAATTATTTCAAATGTTTACTACTTGCTATAATATATAAACCTACCTACTTTTAATTTAATATATATATATATATATATATATATATAAAATTATTTCAAACATTTACTACTTGCTATAATATATAAACCTACCTCTTTTATTTAATTATATATATAAAATTATTTCAAACGTTTACTACTTGCTATAATATATAAACCTACCTCTTTTATTTAATTATATATATATATATATAAAATTATTTCAAACATTTACTACTTGCTATAATATATAAACCTACCTCTTTTATTTAATTATATATATATAAAATTATTTCAAACGTTTACTACTAGCTATAATATATAAACCTACCTCTTTTATTAATTATATATATATATATATATATATATATAAAATTATTTCAAACGTTTACTACTAGCTATAATATATAAACCTACCTCTTTTATTTAATTATATATATATATATATATATATAAAATTATTTCAAACGTTTACTACTAGCTATAATATATAAACCTACCTCTTTTATTTAATTATATATATATATATATATATATATATATATAAAATTATTTCAAACATTTACTACTTGCTATAATATATAAACCTACCTCTTTTATTTAATTATATATATATATATATATATATATATATATATATATATATTCAAACATTTACTACTTGCTATAATATATAAACCTACCTCTTTTATTTAATTATATATACCTTAAATCTAAACTTAATTAACTGTCACATTGCTGTGTACACATACTTTCACTACTACTCATCTCTAAAATCAAGTAATTCTGCTGTTTAAATTTAAGTTCATGGCCCTACATTTATTGCCTTACATTAAAATTGATTTTCATATTAACAAAAGCCTTTGAGATAAATATTTTATTTTTTATTATGTCTTTTATTTCAATCTCATCACATCTAAAAATAATACATGAGCTGCATTTTTGTTTCATTCTTATTTAAACAATTGACACTTCCTGTTTAGAATACATTGCTACGCTTTGCCCCAATATTCATTGGTTTACACCTACAATTTTTTAAAACTGTAATAACCTCCCACTCCTTTATAATCATCTAATATGGTGGTGTTTTTCATTTTTAAGTTTAATTTTTTATTCTGAATTTTCGTATCAGTATATATATATATATATATATATATATATATATAACCTCCATAATTGAACCATATTTCACTGGAACACTGAAACTTGATAACTTTTGAGTTGCAGTAAAGTATTATTATAACAATGATAATATATATATATATATATATATATACACACATGAGCAGTATAGCCCGGCGTTGCTCGGGTGTAATGAAAGCTTTAAAATGAATCCATGGTCCTGGAGCTCAGACTCTTTGGACGTTGGCACAAAAGACTAAGAAGCAATAGTTGTTTCCAGTTAAAGTGAAACCGTAGACTGAAAGAAAAATGAATGGATGTAAGTCAAATTTTGATTTCCTGGTATCGATATCAAATAAGTTTTTTTTGTCATAAACTGAATTTTGAAGGCTAAATAAGTCCTCTGAGTAAATGGTATCATGGCTGAGGCTAAGAACTACAATTATACCTACTTAGAGCCAAACCCGAAGCAAAAACTAAAATAAAAGGGCTGAAAAACTGATTTTGATCAGACCCGGTATCTTGCCTTTTATATATATATATATATATATATATATATATATATATATATATATAAAAATTATCGATTTTCTGTACTATTGTAAGAACTGCAACCTTGAAACTTCTGAATATCGTTTCTTATGTCTTTGTCTATGAGTGTATCAAATTTGATTAAAATCGGACCACTCCTTCTATAACCCGATTTTTTCGATTATCGATTTTCGATATTTATCAGGTGTACCCCAACACAACCTAGCTAAGAACACTTGCAGACACTTATAGTACAACTGTGTAAATTTTCAAGGAAATTGGTTTTGCCATTTCAGAATATATACATAACGGATACACACACACAGAAAGTTTCATTTATAAATAAGTTTATATATATATATATATATATATATATATATATATGTGTCTGTGTGTCAGATTAAATAAATTGCAAACATTGTGTCAGCTTATTTTTAATTAAATCCGTTCATATTCACGGATAATCTTTTGCCTATTATAAATGAAAAATATCAGAAATGAGCTGTAACATTGACAGATGTTTTTATCATTCATTTCTCAATGTTCCTAAGTACTTTCAATCTTCTTCCAAGATTATCTTCAGGAGTGTGAGTTGTGGTAACAAAAAATAACCACAAAACTTTGCTGCTAAAAATGACTGTAATTTGTTTTTCTTGCTTCAAATATAGTGGTTGACAAATTTTTTAGCACTCATTAAAACGTGAAAATTATCCCAAATGGAATTTTCTTTATGTTGTAATGTCATAGTCCTGAATGTGTAGTAATGTTCCAAAATGTTTGTGAAAAGGATAATATATATATTGGATTAATGTGAAGAATTTTGTCACTCAACTAGTTGAGTCGTGCTAAATTCAAGTTTTGTGAGAATGCACTATTATGATGTTCTTTCTTCTCGGGGCTTTTTTTTTTCAATCTGCTTCAATCAGCAGCTTACAAAAAAAAGCTCTGAGCTGTAAGCACATCTTAAAAATGCCTTCATGAAGTTTCAAAACCACCATGACTCTGCTCAGTTAAGTGATAAAATTCTCCATATTGACCCTATTAACGCTCTATCTCTATATCAAGTGCTTCATGACAAAAAACCTGTTTGGCAAATATCTTTTTATCAGTAAACCACTGAAAAAACAACTAGACACTAAGCATCATCACAATTCAACACTATATATATATATATATATATATATAACTAAAAAAAATATAGATTAGTTATGATTATTTGTGTGTGTGAGTGATGTGCCACATGGTTTTGTGAAATTAAGCAGTTGGCATGCCCAGTGATTGTCTCCTTAGGGTGAGTCACAATATTGTTGCTGCTAATTATGCTATGTGGTTCTACCTAGGACTGAACTCAACATCCTTAGCTAACAAATTTATGAAGACATTAGATTCTCACTTCTCATCTTAATGGATGCGTTCTAACCAGTGACAGTAGTTTGTCTTCCTTCCTGCTAAATTGGATTCAACCATTAGGCAATATATAATTTTTGAAAAATTTCTCCTCTAGGAATATTATTTTGTTGTTTGGTGAAGTGCTGTCACTCTGTTGATTGAGCAAGGTCCTGTTTCAACAGTTTGCTACTATATCTCAGAACCAAAAGTAAGAGAAGGGTTTATGTCCTTTCCTTTTATAGCCTTGAATATAATGATACATTTCGGATATTTGGTCCTGGGCATGACAGTAATTTGCATCCAACAGCAAGACCTTTGACTGGGAGGTTGTGAGGAGCATGCAACCACCTCTTAATTGCTGTTGTTCCCAAGTCCACTCTGATCCGGAGTGGTAGCACCTGTTAGGGTCCTAGCTATGTGCAAAACACTATGAAAGTTTAGAAAAACACTTTTATAGAAATATATACATAAAAATAGACTTTTATAGAAAAATATACATTTTTGAAAGAAAAAATATGACCAACAATACATTTTGAAGTAAAAATTATTACCATAACACATTCTTGAAAGAAAAAATTCTCAGCAAAACATTTTCGAAGACAAAACTAGAATACATTTTCAGTTTTCTAAAATAAAAAAGAATAAAAACAAAAAGTTTTTATTAAAATCTGACTAAATCAACCTTCTCAATATAACCGAACATTAAAAAAGAAATATCTTAAAACCCCACCTTTTTGGCATTAAATAACCCACAGAGGTTGATATGCTGTTAAACAAAACTCAAACTCTGAAATAAGAAATTATCGGTCTATTCAAATCTTATGTGGTTGGCATCCAATCTGGAAGAAGGCCAACTCTGAATTCAAAATGTTTGACGGTAGCAACTTGAGCTGATTTGCTATAGAAACCAAAGCAACAATACCTACATGGTATTACACTTCACAAGAGAATCTGCAGGTACAGATAACCAGGCAATTCACCTCAATGTTCTAGGTTGTTATCTTCATGTCAGTATGAAAGATACAACTGTTATTTTTTTTTGTTTTCTTTTTTATGTTTTTTTTTTTGTATTGATGCCATTAATATCTGTTTGGTAGGTTGGTCTCTTCCAGTTGGAATGAAATATATAATTGGTATGTAAATCAACTGATAAACTAATCCAAATCTTAAAATCACAGAAACCTAATAATGAAACCATTGCCTCATTTGATGTTGAACGTTTATTTACCTATATCCCAGTTAGAGAAACAATTGATATAATTATACAGAATATTTATAACAATCCATCTCTCCCTATTAAAATTTAGATCTTACATATTAGGGAAACTACTTTTGACTTGTACCACTGAGGTTCCCTTTTATAACCACCAAAATAATATTTATGTACAATGTGATGGAGTTTCCATGGGTTCAGTCTTGGACCAACATTCTATATAACTAACTTTAAAAATAAGATTTAACACCATTATAAAAAAAAAACCCTCCATTTACCTACGATATGCAGATGATATTTTCATCTTAGTTAAAAACATGGATAAATTGCACAAACTCCAAGAAAGCTTTATAAAAAAAACTCTGTTCTTAACTTCACATATGAACTTAGCAATAATACAATTCAATTTCTTGATGTACTGATAGACACTAATAATAATAATAATACATTAACTATCTCTCCATATAAAAAAGTAACTAGCATAAACATGTGTACTCTAAACTATAAAAGTGAATGTCCTATTAAAAAATAGCTATTATAAAGAATTTGATAAACTGTGCAAATGTTAACTCTTTTACGAAAAAGTTTTCTTACACTGAATTAAAAACCATGAAACAAATTCTCATTAATAATGACTAATCTAATTACATTGTTGATGAACAAATTAGACGAGCAATTAGAAATTTTAACATAAATAAAAAAGAACAATGCTTCCTCAAATAACACTAAAAATATCAACCAACTATATCACTATCAAATGCATTCTAACTATAAACAAGAAGAAAAAATGCTAAAAACAAGTTGACACTAATATATTCCCCTTCAGTAAAAAAAAAACATAAAACTAATTATATACTAAATTTAATACAACCAACTAAATCATCCGTAATAACTCTTCTCCGTCAACTAATATTTTGCAAAAGACTGGCATTGTATATCAGTTTAAATGTGATTTAGGAGATTATATCTCTGACAAAAAATTAAATACATATGTTTGCTTGACATCAACAACATGATCAAGAAGACTTACACTCCATATGTCAAATACAAGCTCAATTACACCACATTTGTCTTGTTCACTTCCACAAGACAGAAAAGTACTTGTTGATAAACAGTAGTATACTATACCATGAAAATAAAAAACAAAACTTCAAATTCTCAAGGCCCCTCTATATAAGGAGCAAACAACCAACATTAAATAAATTTAGTTATGAGTATAGCAACAATGTTTTAAAATGTTTATAATCACGTTTTTTAAAATGTTTTTGAACAAAACCATCTAGATATGATTATACAAATTAGTTATCTCCCATACACCAAAAACATGCAAAAATGCCATAGCTTCAACAGTTAATTTTAAAATGATTATAACAGTGTGAGTTCATGATTGTTTATAAAAACATCACACTATCAGTTACATTCATTTTTGTCATAGCCATTTACCCCTGAACAGGGCCGTAGCTGATACTAAAAAACACAGGGCACAAAAAATTGCCCGGATTTATTAGTTGACAATGTGATGACGTCATCCGTTTCCAGAAACTATGATTTTTGCAAATTTTTTCAGCTATTCCAATGGAAATTAGGCACAAAACGTGAACGAAAGCAGGAAATCAGGTTCAAACTTTCTGAGTATAACCAGTCTCTTCTCCCAAAATTAATAAATAAACAAACAGATTTCTACTGCGTTCATTCGGATGTTTTCTTCGTTTTTCTTTCTTTCTTTCTTTGTGAATTGTTTAGTTTGATTTCTGATGAAGACATTTTTCCTTGCCCGGATTTTCACTATGATTGCACGGATTGCCCCTGAATATGATCTCGGATGAGATTGAAATTACTTAAGAAGATAAAAATAAAAGAAAAAAAACTACAATGCCTTCGTTAATGAATTTAATATCAACATTAAGATATCAATTAGAAAATTCAAGAAGATCACAATAAAAATAAATAGGCATAATATGTCCAGATTATTCAACCAAACATGCTTGAATGAAGATATGCTGCCTATATATAAGTTATAGCTGATAATTTTTTTTTTTGAAAAGTGTTAAGTGGATCTTGGGTATGACCTAAAACTACACCCGACAATGGAACAGAATTAGGGTACCATGAACTATTGTTACCTTTGGGTGATCTGTGGATAAGATAAGCGACTGTTTGCCCTCTTTACCAGAATTGCATTTTCTTTTTTTGTTTTTTTTATATATATATATATATACAATAGATAATTGAGAAGGGCATTACATTTTTTTTGTTGATTGGCGGATTAACATGAATGGAAATACAATGAAAGTAGAATAGGTTTCATGAGTGTGTTTGCGTGTATATATCTCAGTGATCATTACTTAATACTTAAAGCTAAACACATCGCTATCTTCCTTACCAGATTGAGACTATAACTGTGTTTGCTTCCATTTTTCTAGCAGAGCATAGATTGTTTGTGAACCGGAAGTTATCCATGATTTAACTATTACTTGCCAAGAGGAGTCACTAGCTAAACATACAATGGCTCCTTTGTTGTTATCACCTTTTGTCTCATGAATTGTCTCTCTTTCTTTAAATGTCGATCCCATCGACTAATCTTATTTTTATTTTATTGTGTAGATGTTGGACAACAGTTGGCTGCACTTTGTACCTTCGTTAAACCCTGATGGAGCAGAGAAAGCTTTCCAGAAACGACACAAAAGGCGGCGCCAATTAGAGCCAAAGTGTACGAATTCTCCTGGAGCTGAGAACGCGAATGGTGTTGATCTGGATACAGATTTTTTAAGTAAGTTGATAATTGCCTCTTAAAAAGACATAAAAGACATCCTTAGGCTTTTTCTATTCAGACATAATGCTATTGTTCACACAATAAAAGGGCCCAAGAGCCTTTCAAGGTAGTAGCTTACTGAATAGGGTTGTTTTATGGTTGTAAGAATTATAATTTTTAGGGATATGCATGATAGATAGTGGTTGACATTGAACTTGTAGTGGTTAAAATTGTAGCGGTCGAGGAAGTGTCATCTCAGGAATCTGTTCTATAAAGTAGCGGCTTTTCAGATGTCTGAATGGAACTTCCTTTTTCTCGATGGAATATGAAAAGTGCCACCAAAAAATCCCCGTCAAACCTGTGCTAAATGATGATGATGTCAGTTCATTCAGATGGGAGATTTAGATTTTTGAATATTGAGTTCTGAGTTCAAGTTTTGTTCAGAATTATTTCTATATTCCTGTTTTACACTGTTAGTTGGATAATGTTAAAGAAATATAGTGACATGCAGAGGTTTGGTGATACCAGGAACTCCTTGATTGTATGCCCCTAAGACCCAAGTGGATGATGGGGTACTCCTGTTTCATTTATCAAAACATGGAACCACATTCACATTAGCTTGTGGGACCGTAGGATTCTTGTACAGCAAAGTTAATGGACATTTTTAGCTTTTATTTCTGTATTTGATTGGATGCCCTCTTGATATGGACGCCTAGGGCCATCACACCCTTTGCCCACATCCTTCTCCATGCTACTGAAGTAATGATAGCAACAATGAGATGAATAAAAATAGAAAGTCTGAAAAACATACCTATGAAAAAAAAAAAAATGCATCCAGCAAGATACAAATAGCTGAAGTGATTCCTTTATATTGCCCCCCAAATAATTTTATTTTGTACCTCTTTTTTACAGCTGAAATACTGTCTGCTTCATGCTACTCTATCACTGTTTGCTTGAAGAATCTTTTAACAAACTCAGTCAGTTGAGTGTCATATGTGATACACAGTTTGGGCGATCATGTCTCAAAAGACATGACTGACTGAGCAGAAGATTATCCTGCAATAGGTTATCATTGCTTTCTGCATTAAGATGGGTTACCAGCCAAAGCTATAGAACCCTGTCCTATTATTTAACCCATAACTGGAGGGAAGAGATGGATTAATACCTTTTCCAAGGGTATTTGTGTGTAAGTGAATGTAAGGAATTCTACTAAAATTTGAACTCAGCTCCCCGATTTGTCATTCCGAGTCAATATCCACTGCACCACAATGCACATCCTTAACAATCTACATTCCCTAATTTCATCAGTTCAGACTTTTACTAATAAGACCCAAAATGATATATATATATATATATATATATATAATTGTAAACTTATCACTATACTCGTTTTGAAAAACCCTCTGAGTATATACACGGAAGGAAAAAATGGTTATTAAAAAAGACAGAGCTAAGCACGTGAACATCAGTCAAAGTATACGTAGCCCAAAGAAAAAATCCAAGATGGGTAATGATACACTACTATATATATATATATATATATATATATTAATTTGCAAGTCAAAATTGAAATTTGCAGTTGCGATTGGAGCAATCTTGACATCTGGAAATATGATAATTTCCCTATTTCTATTTAAGTAATTTAAATTTGATCTTTTTCAGTCAATGGTCTAAATAAATCCAAAGAAATCCAGCCAGAATCTGCAGCCATTATGAAATGGCTGAAAGAAAAAAATCCAACAGCTACAATAATTCTGAGAGGTGGCTCCCTTGTTGGCATCTATCCTTACCATAACAGGGCATCAGGCTGTAAGTATTGTGAATTTTGTTCCTCTTTTGATCTGTAAGAATGTTTTCAAATTACTTCCGTGATTATGTAAAATCTGAAAAAAAAATGCGATATTATTTTATTACTAAATCCAAAGAAAATTATGGTTAGGAAAAAAAGAGGGAAAAGTTTACATGTCGTGTGTCAAGGTGAGCCTTCAGAAAAAAGATATTTTGCAGGAGTAAATAAACATTGAATAAAATGATGTCAGAATGATTTTTTCATTAATGCAAAATATGTAGAAATTACAATATATTTACATTGTTTGGACTGTTGTCCTCATCTTTGCTGCCATATTCACAACATTTTGGCCATTGTACTTACCAGCTTTCTTCAGTTGATTGAAATTTCAAACTGAATTCTTTATTTCATTCACTGAGGTAGATTGTTATCATTCCACACTTTGGCCCAGTGGATTAAAACTTTAAGAGTTGAATTAATGGGAGATAACTGATACTGAGATGGAAGAGGCATGGCATATGGAACAAGAATAATCTACCCCCTGATAGATGAAATAAAAGGTTGTTTGAAATACCAATCACCTGAAGAAAGCAGGAGAGTACAATGGCCAAAACTTTGTGAATATGGCAACGAAGCTGAGGACAACAGTCCAAACAAGGTAAATAATGTAAATATATTGTAATTAATTTCTATACATTTTGGGTTACTAAAAAAATCATTCTGCCATCATTTTATCTCAATGTTTATTTACTCCTGCAACATATCTTTTTTCTGAAGGCTCACCTTGACAGACTTACATGTAAACTTTCTCTCTCTTTTTTTTTTTTTTTTTTTTTTTTTTTTTTTTTTTTAATCATATCACCCCGAGCAAGGCGGTCACACCATTGATGTGCAGGGGGCTACATAAGAGTGAAGAGATTGGAAATGAGAGAACCGGAAGCCATATCCTAAACAGGGAACAGGGGATGAGCCTCTTCACCTGTTCAGTGGACGTGGGTGGAGTGTGAACCGGGCGACAGTTTAGTCTATCTACTCCAATTGAAAAGAAAAAGTGAGAAGATTGGCAAAGAGAAAACCAGAAACCGCATCCTAAACAGGAAACAAGGGATGAGTCTCTTCACCTGTTCAGTGGACGTGGGTGGAGTGTGAACTGGGTGATAGTTTAGTCTATCTACTCCAATTGTAGTTCCTTTGAAAAGGAAATGTAAGGAAATAACTGCATTTATAATGTCCTATCTATATGTGGTAGGGTATCTAAGGAGGAATGTAGTCATCCTCTTCAAGTCAGACTGAAGGAGATAGAAAAGACATGATTAAAAGTGAGGTGATAAATATGGTATAGTGGATAAGGTGACATATTATCCTTGTGTGATGAAATGCAAGTCATTTACAGGAAGTAAAATGAGGAAGTAAGGAAAGTATAGGAGGTTGCATCTGCTAGCATTTCAACAAGAGGTTTTAACCAAGTTAGCAGATAATTAAACACTTTTAGAATTGTCTTTCCAAAAGTGTGTTAGGTTGTGTAACCACTTATCATATTTTCAAATCTCAAGGGAAGTGGATGTACCTAATGCCATAAAAAGAGATCAAACCACTGAATATATTCACAAATGATTTCTATGGCTAATGTAACATTTTCTAGAAAATGAGTTTTCCTTTATTCTCATGAATTCTACCTGGAAATGGTTAGAGTACAGATCAATAAAAATCTTGTCTTAACAATAGAAAGCATAAGAAGAAGCGATTTGTGTGTTCCAACATTTTGCCAATGTCATTTGCGGCTGTCATGGCATCTATAATAAAATCGTTGTTTCTTAAAAGAACAAAAAAAAAATTCAAAATCACTTTTATACAGTGGGTGACTTTTGAAATGAAAACCTCTCATAAAATATAAATAAATCTGGGGAAAACACATTTGGATTTTTAGAATTTAAAAAAAAAAACTTTCTTGAGCATGTTCTTTTTCAAACTTTCATCTACAAACAAACAAGATTATTTCATCAAAGTTTTGGATATATTTATGTATATGTCTGACATGATGTATGGTATTTATTTACGCTATTTACATTGTATGGCTTTTTGTCCTCATCTTTGTGACTATATTCATGATGTTTCAGTCATCATACCCTCTGGGTTTTTAATTTTTAAATTTCAATCACCTTAACTCTTTATTTCCTTCATCGGTATAGATTGTACTAGTTATCGTACTAGTAAATAACAATGAAATGGTTATAATAGTTTAAATGCTGACTATTTGAAGCCAGTAGAAAGAAGCAATACGATTTCCTTATCAAAGAAATACTTGGATTTTTTTTTTTTGTTCCTTATCAAAGAAATACTTGGATTTTTTTTTTTTTGTTCCTTATCAAAGAAATACTTGGATTTTTTTTTCCTCATCAAAGGAATACTTGGATTTTTTTTTTCCTCATCAAAGAAATACTTGGTTTAGGGTACTGATTTATCTGATTTTGTTGCAGCACTAAATTAGGAAAAAAGAAATTGTCTTCAGACAGAAATATTAAAAACATTACTGATAGAATAAGACATTTTTTATGTACTATGTCCCTTCAGGATGTGGATGATTATGACCCTCCACAGTTTCCTATCCTTTGCAGTTCTAAACAATGTTTGTTCATTTACTTTTCCTCCAAGCCTCTCCTTTTTCATCCATGTAAACAAGCTTTTTCTGTCATCTTCAGTAATCTTGTGGGTATCAAATTTTCCAAGCCATGTTTCATCATCCTGTATTTGAAAGATTTCAGTTGTTCCTTTCTGATTCTAAGAGTCTTTTTTGTTTACATTTTCATTAAAACTTCTGACATACCCAGTCCATATTATCTGAGGCATTGATATGTTTTTAGCATTGTTTTTATAGCCTGAGTACCCCCTTGTCAATATAAAGCCTTTATTTTCCCCTGGTCCTGGGCATGATGGTAAACTGCATCCGGAAGCAAGGCCTCTGATTAAGAGGTTGTGAGGAGCATGGAACCCTTTTTTAATTGCTGTTGTTCTCAGGTCCACCCTGATCCAGAGTGGTAGTACCTTTTAGAGTCTCAGCTATGGGCAAATAGGTAACCACCAAACTGGGGTCAAAACACTATGAAAGTATAAAAATACACTTTTATAGAAATATATACATAAAAATAGACTTTTATAGAAAAATATACATATTTGAAGAAAAAAATTATTCTCAGCAAAATATTTTTGAATACAAAACTAGAAGACATTTTAAGTTTTCTAAAATAAAAAAGAATAAAAACAAAGATTTTTCATTAAAATCTGACTAAATCAACCTTCTCACTATAACTGAATATTAAAAAGAAATACCTTAAAACCCCACCTTTTTGGCATTAAATAACCCATGGAGGTTGATATGCTGTTAAACAAAGCTCAAATTTTATTTTCCCTTAGATTCTCTATAGTAATGCATCATAGCTTGATTGCAATTCCTTTAATATTGCTACTTTCTTTTAACCCTTTCATTCCATCATGGATCATAGCCTGGGTCGCCCTAGTGGCACTAAAGGCTAAAATATGGCATTTTAACAATAGTCAATATAAAGCCTTTATTTTCCCTTAGATCCTCTATAGTAATGCATCATAGCTTGATTGCAATTCCTTTAATATTGCTACTTTCTATTAACCATTTCATTCCATCATTGATCATAGCCTGTGTCTCACTAGTGGCACTAAAAGCTAAAATATGACATTTTAACAATAGTCAATATGAAGCCTTTATTCTCCCTTAGATTCTCTATCGCAATACATCATATCTTGATTGCAATTCTTTTAATATTGCTACTTTCTTTTAACCCTTTCATTCCATCATTGATCATAGCCTGGGTCTCCCTAGTGGCACTAAAAGCTAAAATATGACATTTTAACAATAGTCAATATGAAGCCTTTATTCTCCCTTAGATTCTCTATCGCAATACATCATATCTTGATTGCAATTCTTTTAATATTGCTACTTTCTTTTAACCCTTTCATTCCATCATTGATCATAGCCTGGGTCTCCCTAGTGGCACTAAAAGCTAAAATATGACATTTTAACAATAGTCAATATAAAGCCTTTATTTTCCCTTTGATCCTCGATAGTAATGCATCATAGCTTGATTGCAATTCCTTTAATATTGCGACTTTCTTTTAACCCTTTCATTTTGCTATTCCAATGCACCTTTGGATTTCCATGTCACATTTTCCATTGTTTCTTATAACATTTCCCAGACAGTTAAAGTTTTGCACCTACTTGATTTTGTTGTCTCTAATTTGTAGAGGACACTTTAAAACCCACTGAATGGTTTATATCATGTTTGGTGCCACTGCTGTGAGAATTTGCAAAAGAAAGGGAATATTCCACTCACTTATTCTTAATTGGTATCAATAGAGCCAGTTGCATGAACCAACACTGAAATACAAATGTATGAAGTCACTAGAAGTTTTCAACATTATCTATATAAAATACAACATTTGAAATATAAGACAATCTTATCAAGAAGTATTAAAACCTAAGTTTTATGTTAAGATGCTGAAAATACCAAGGACCAAACCTGTGAGCAGCAATGATCTAGAAAAAATATAAAGAAAAAGGACACTTATACTTAATGTCAGAAAGACATTTTAAATTTTTAGTGTGCATCATGAGGAAAGAGGGCTTGGAAAATTTGATATTCCCAATAGACATTGAAGGCAAGCATGACAGAAGAAAACTATGTGTAACTTACCAAGCATGCTTGACTCAATGGATAGTGGAGCAAAGTTTGGGAGATAGTGAATAGACAAAATTGATAAAGAGCGACAAAGGACAGGAAATTATGGAGAGCCATGACTGCAAATGTTCTGAAGGCACCTAGAATATGAATGCAGCAAGGGATTCATTTATTATTATTATTATTATTATTATTACTGCTGAATATATGACAAAGGTATCCAGAAAAATAAAGGATGTCTGGCCCAAAGTGAGCTGGTAACTTAGCTTTAAAAAAAGGCATGAAATCTTCAATTTTTAGGCAATTCTTCAAAATCCAGGATTGGACCCAAACTTCTGGCCTATAGTGTCCAATACAACCTGTATTGGAATGTCATTTTATTGTATTTTTAAGATCTTAACCACAAAGTATCTGATCGAAACAAGAATTGTTATACTTATGAGAAATTGTTGTCTGCGTGTTTGTCCTTTAATTTCTTCAAATAGCAATTTCCTACTTTTCAAAAAATGGGCCGGTACAGCCAGTCAACAATGCTATAACAATGCAGTAGTTAAAGAGTCAGTATGTTCACTTCTTATTTAACCCATCTTCTGTTAGTCAACATGTTAATGTAAATATTTTTATTTCAGATTTAGGGAATCCAGACAAAATTTCTGTGCAACATCTCGTCAGCATCTATGCCCAAGAACACTTAACAATGTCAAAAGGACAACCTAACTGTAGTGCATCAAATAAAGGTATGTTTTTCTTTGAAATAAAAGTTTAAAAAATGCTACTTGTCATATTGCAAAGATTTTCTTACTTTCATTGTCAGTATTTTTATCTTCATTGATGTCTTAACGTGCAAATACCCTTGGGAAAGGTATTAATCCATCTCTTCCCTCCAGCTACGAGTCAAATAACATGACAGATTGGGTTCTGTAGCCTTAGTTGGCAACCAGTCTACTGCAGAAAGCAATGGCAACCTACTGCGGGATAATCTTCTGCCCAGCCAGTCATGTCACTTTCGTGACATGATCGCCCAAAGCGTGTATCACATATGGCACTTAACTGATGTCTTATGAAATGGATTTAAAGTGATTGATCTGCTTTTTTTTATGACTTATCAACCCTTTGAAGGTTATTTAAAAACAGAAAATATTTTTAGATTGCAATATTTTTTTTTTTTTGAAGATAATATAAATACATGTCTTAAATAAAATCTTTACATTTGCCTTGATGAAGTCCATCAGAGGATAGTGATAGTGAATTTTTTTTTTGTCTTTAGTCATAGTCTATTTACATATATATCTTATTTATATCTGAATTTTTACATACATAATTATAATATGCACACACACACACACACACACATATATATATATATATATATATATATATAAAATAAAACAAAAATTTTGATATTTAAATCCATCGAATAGCCATTTCTACGAGGAAATCCTTGCGTCTTCAGCAACAGTGAAACAAAAATTTTATTTACTCAAATTCAAATGACATAAAAGATTTTATACCAGTAGAAGTCCAAAAAATCATTTATCCATAGGAAAATAAAATGGGGTGGGATTAACAATTTTTGAATTTAAGGAAGTAAAAAGGGGAAAGCAAACAGATACCGATGTCTTATATGAGAAGACATACCCCTGAGTCAAGAGTTTAAAAGTTAATTTTAGCCATGTCAGAGGGATAGAAGTGGTAGGAGAAACGAAAGGAAAAAAGGGGAAGGGGTGGTTGACTGGGAAGTAAGCCAAGAAAAAATTATTTCCATTGAAACAAAAAAAAACTGCTACCATCAATGTTGAAAAAAACATTGAAAAAAATTTACCAAATATCTACATATATATATATATATATATATATATCATAATGATAATCCACGTATACTGTCTTCATATGTATAGGAAAAACTACTAAAAAGTTGTAAGTTAAAAATGTTTTTTTTTTTACAGTTTTTATTTATTTCTATTATTATATATATACATATATATATATATCTTATTTATATATATATATATTTGATATCAGGGGTATTTCAACACAAAACCTAGTTTAGAACACTCGCAGATGCTTATAGTACAACTGTGTAAATTTTCAAGAAAATCGGTTCAGCTGTTTCGTAGTCTATAGGTAACGGACACACACACACACAAAGTTCCATTTATAAATAAGTTTAGATTTAGATTATTAGGCCACCCCAGTTTTTTTTTTAAATGATGTATTTCATACTATATTTAGTATTTATAGCCAAGTGGATAATTCCAAATGAAAATAGAATGGTTCTTTTGTTAATATTGTACAATAACATGTGCATCAAATGAACTGTTCTGGTGTTCAGTTTTTGTGATCTCTTCCCCATGCTAGTCTCTTCTTCTTATTGGCTGGCCAAAGCAAAGGCTTCCTGGCTGTTTTGTAAAATTTTGCATAGAAATAATAAGAAAAGAACCATTCTATTTGCATTTAGAATTATCCACTTGGCAATCAATACTAAAAATTAGTACGAAATACATTGTTTTGTTTTAAAAACTGGGGTGGCCTGATAATTATGGCCAATAGTGTATATTGAAGCAGCATATCTTCTTTTAAGCCAGTTTCATTAAATAATATAAATATATTATGTTGATTTAATAATATTTTCTAGTTCTCTAATTATCTTTTCGATGTCCTGTTGATTCATCAAGGAAGGATATTTATTTTGTAATATATACAAAAATGGGGAACATGGCCTAAAAAGAGGGGTGAGTCTTTAGTAGCTATCCTATACCTAGCTAATCACATTCACAACCCAGTCATTCTTAACAATTTCTTCTTTTATCACAAGAACTCGTTCATCTTTATACAATCCTACAAACGCCATAATACCACAATTTCACAGGGGAGCCTAAAAACAGGTTAACACTCATGAGAGAAAAATTTATTTACAAATAATTGTTTTATAAAATCTATAAAAAATGCAACAATACAAAAATGTGAGGGGAGGGGATGTCCAGTTGAAATTCATCAAGGAAGGTGCCGTAGTTCTTGATACCTAAGTACTTTTGATCTTTCCAAAGATCATCCTCAGGAGTGAATTGTAAAAACAAAGTAAATGTAACTGTAATCATTGTGATGATGATTTTTTAAACAATCGAAGTGAAAGAATGAACTTAGCATCCATATTTCTAGAGACTTCAGACATCCAAATGGTGATTTTTATTAACACACATGAACGCGCTATGTTATAATGATTTTAAAATGGACCTTTGGGGTCATTATGTTTTGTAAACAATTGTTCCCAATGCAAGGGGAATAACCAAAGATGGTAAATTACAGCATGATCTTAAATCTTAGTCAATTCAAATGCATTTTAAAACATTGCCACAATATTAATAATAAATCTTGTTCAGTGTCAGTTAGTTGCTTTTGATATAGACAGCCTTGAGAATTTTAAGTTTTTCTTTATTATTTTCTTGGCGTGTGTGATATATTGAGGCTGTTAACAAGTAATTTCCTGTATTGTGAAAATGGACAGGAATGTGTCTTTAAATGTTGTGCAATAGAACTTGTATCTGAGAAATGGAGTGTAAGACATCTTGGTAATTTTGTTGTTGTTGTGCCAACATATGTACTTACTTTTTCGTCAGAAATACAATCTTTCAAAGGACATTTAAACTGATATATAATGTTGATCTTCTGCAAAATACTAATTGACAGAGAAGAATATTTTTCAGAAAAAGTGATAAATGGATTAAAAGTGCTTCATACTAGACATTTTTATTTGCAAGAATTGTCCCATGAATAACTTCCATTCTTATCATTCTCCTGCTAAGTTCTTCCTGTCCGAATCCACCCTGCATATATATAAATCTACCATCTGCCTGTGTATGGAATATTGCTGTCATATCTGATCTGGTACCCCTGCTATCCACCTCAGGGTCCTTGACAAAGTCCAGCAGAGAATCTGTAAAGTGATCGATCCCGACTTGGCAGCTCAGATGCAGTCACTTTCTCACCGGTGCAATGTGGCTTCCCTGTGTCTCTTCTATAAATACTTTCATGGCTTCTGCTTTGGTGAACTTAGCTCACTGGTGCCCCCTATGTATAAATTTACTCGAGCTACTAGATTAGCAACTAGGTCCCACCCTTTTACAGTGAAACCAATAAAATGCAACTGCAACTTCTACTTTAACAGATTCTTTTCTCGCACTTCCTGCCTGTGGAATTTCCTTCCATATACTTGCTTCCCCGACAGCTACAATCTCCAAGAATTTAAATGTAATGTCAATAGTCATCTTCTATATCCCTGACTCGCATCCTTTCTCTCATGCTCTTTTCTCCGTCCACTCCACTCTCATCACATCAGTATTCTCATCTTTCTCTTACCCACTTCCTGACACCCCCTATAACCTGTCCCTCTTTCTAGTCTCTTTCCTCCTATGTAACCCCCAGTGCATCAGTGGCAGTAAAACTGATTTGCTTGGGGTGAAATGATTAAAAAAAATAAATAAAAATGGGCTTTAATTAAATGAAATAATTAATCACAATTACTATTAATTCTAACATTTATTTCTTTGTTTTTATACAGAGAATTACAAGAATGGAATTGCTGAAGCTTGCAAGTTAAGCAACCACAGTGGCAGCTTACTGGTAATTATTCCCCATCACTTACCATATTTGATTGCATATAAGGCTCCTTCTCGTGCTATTTACGTTTAATATTATAGAATCTAGCTAGATCAAGTACTGGTAGTCTATGACAAATAAAACTAGAAAAAATTAAGTAGTAAAAAAGATATTCGGAAGAGCATGACATGTGGAATTAGAACAATCTACCCCTGGTTTAAAATTCTAACATATATCATCTGAAGAAAGCCAGGGCATACAATGGCCAATTGATTGATTGTTTCACCAGCATATCAACTCCTGTTGGTCATTTAATGCTAAACAATTTTTTTATTCAGAATGTTTCAAAACATTTGAAGTGGTTGTGAGGTTTTTAAAATTCTTTTCGAAATATCACAAGTTGTATAGTTTGGGAGTATTTCATAACATAAGTTTTATAGAAGTTGGAGTATTTTTTTTCTTCAGATATCCTATTATTTGAGCAGTAGGTATATTTTTGCAGAGCATGTGAAGATTTTTGTGCTTCATAAGAGTTGCTTTGTATTTTTTTCTTGCATTCTATCAAGATGTGTTTGACGGGAAATTGGTTGCAGTAGGTACACTGAGGTGTAGTTTCTGCCTTGAGCATATGTGTATGTGTGTCTCAGGTGAGTGTGTCCAATTCTTATTTTGTTGAGCTCTATGTCTTGTCTATGGTCAGCCAATGGCTCTCTGGTTTTTTTTTTATTGTTGGCTAAAGTTCGTATAGTTTATTGCCATTTTCTTTTGACGTATAGAGCAGTTTTGTTTTTGCAATTTGTATATGGAAGTTTGAGGTTGGTGATTTTTACTTTTGTTGCCTTTTTTGCCAGTGTGTTAGCTTCACAATTTCCCTTGATGCCTATATGGCTAAGAATTCAAGCCAATATTGTTTTATGCTTTACTAGCAGTATAGCCCGGCATTGCTCGGGTGTAACGAAAGTTTTAAAACTAATCTATGGTCCTGGATCTCAGACTCTTTGGACATTAGCATGAAAGACTAAAAAGCAATAGTTGTTTCCAGTTAAAGCGAAACCATAGACTGAAAGAAAAATGAATGGATATAAGTCAAATTTTGATTTCCTGGTATCAATATCAAATAAGTTTTTTTCGTCGTAAACTGAATTTCGAAGGCTAATTAAGTCCTCTGAGTAAATGGTATCATGGTGGAGACTAAGAACTACAATTATACCTACTTAGAGCCAAACCCGAAGCAAAAACTAAAATAAAAGGGCTGAAAAAAATACAGACATACAGGCAGATAAACAGACACACACACACACACAAACATCTTGCCCTTTATATGTATTATCGATTTTCTGCACTCTTGTAAGAACTGCAACCTTGAAACTTCTGAATATTGTTTCTTATGTCTTTTATGAGTGTATGAAATTTGATTAAAATTGGACCACTCCTTCTATAACCCGATTTTTTCGATTATCGATATTTATCTGGGGTACCTTGACACAAAACCTAGCTAAGAACACTCACAGATGCTTATAGTACAACTGTTTAAATTTTCAAGAAAATCGGTTCGGCCGTTTCGGAGTCTGTAGGTAATGGACACACACACACACACTAAAAGTTCCATTTATAAATAAGTTTAGATGTAGATTAGATTTAGATTTAGAGAGATAGATAATAATGTATTTATAAAAACTGATTGAAATAATGTATTTCATGGTAGAAAAAACATTCCATCATTTGCATTTAATATTGCAGTATTATTGACTTGGGTCAGGTACATGTTGTTTATGGTGTCTCAGAAAATATGAGGATTTCAACTTTGTATTTTTGACAGTTTTTTTTTAAGCAATTTTTTGAGAAAAGTTGGGGTTTCCTTATATGTTGACAAACTAAAACAATATAAAAATATTTTCTTATACGTATATAACTAAGGGAGAAAATTTGGTTCACTGTTTATGGCTAAACAATTTGTCTTGCCAAAATCTATCTTATTTATAATTCCACCATTCGACCCTGCACAAATACTGCTGCCATATCTGTTCCAGTGCTCCTGCTGCATATTTAGAGATTCTTGATAAAATCCAAAGAATCTGCAATGTTATTGGTCATCACCTGGTATCTCAGCTTTAGTCACTTTCTCACTGCTGTAATGTAGCTTCCCTCTGCCTTTTCTATGAATTGTAATTGTTTGAATGATCTCTTCTTTTAGTATCTAGACTTTATGAATTTAAGCACAATATTGAATTAGTGGTAAGCTCTCATTTTACAGTTAAAATGGCTAGATGGAAGTTCTATGCTAACAGTTTCTTCTCTTGCACCTCTCTTCCAGCTTCTTGCTTTCCAGTAAACTTTGACATTAATCTTCAAAAATTTAAATGCAATCATTATTTTCAGTCATAAATACTGTTCTTTGGTTCTCTCTGCTTAACACATTGGCTCTCAAGCCTCATTTCCCTTGTTCTATTTTTTAATTTCTGAGCCTGATGGTAAACTGCAGCAAGGCCTTGGATTGGGAGGTTGTGAGGAGCATGGAACCCCCTCTTAATTGCTGTTGTTCCCAGGTTCACCCTGACCCAGAGTGGTAGCACCTGTTAGGGTCCCAGCTGTGGGCAAATAGTTAACCCCCAAACTGTGGTCAAAACACTATGAAAGTATAAAAATAGACTTTTATAGAAAAAGATACATTTTTGAAGAAAAAATATGACCAACAATACACTTTTGAAGAAAAAATTATTACCCTAACACATTTTTGAAGGGAAAAAAATTATTCTCAGCAAAACATTTTTGAATACAAAACGAGAAGACATTTTTAGTTTTCTGAAATAAAAAAGAACAAAAACAAAAAATTTTCATTAAAATCTGACAAAATCAACCTTCTCACTATAACCGAATATTAAAAAAAAAATACCTTAAAACCCCACCTTTTTGGCATTAAATAACCCATGGAGGTGTTAATATGTCATTAAACAAAACTCAAACTCAATTCCTGTTTTTGATACAAGCAATTTTATGTTTTAACAGTGTTTCATGTATGAGGCAAGGATATCATTGGTGGTATTAATTACCCATGACCTACCAATGTGCTGTTTGGTACTTAAGTCCATTTTACAAATCAGAGTGTAACATGAAGACATGAGACAGCTCTGTGTATGTAAAAAAATGAATTAAGAACAACAGGAGAAATTCGAAAGGAAAATAAAATAAGACAAAAAATAAAAGATTTATTTTTTTTGGAAGAAATGTTCTAGTGTAGCATGATCTCATAAGTAATCTGTCATAGCATTCCACTCCCAATAATCCTCATAGAAAAGAAATTGGAAAATGATACACAGATGGGTTGTGTGGGTCTTTCAGACCTACTACCAGGACCCTCTGGTGAGTTGTGTAAGAGCCAATATGTTAATGTTTGCTTTTTCTCATGTTCTCTCACATTCATTTGATCCTTGCATCTTAGTGGCTTTATTTCCTTTCTCGGTGTGAAATTATTAAAAAAAAAAAAAGAAAGAAAGATACTTTCATCTGAGACTCTTAATCTTTCGAGACATGGTCGCTCAAAGCGTGTATCACGTATGGCACTTAACTGACTGAATGAAGATAATAGTTGAAAACATAAGTAAAGCCTCTACTGGGCAAAAGTGGGGGATCAGTTTTCTATTGTTATTAAGTAATAAACTGATCCCCACTAATTACTACTTATTAATACAATCCATCTCTTTTCCCTTCAGCTATAGTTTAAAGAGCAGGATAGAAAATCTTCTGCCCAGTCAGTCATATCTCTTTCGAGACATGATCACCCGAAGTGTGTATCATGTATGATGCTTAACTGACTGAATGAAGATAATAGTTGGAAACATAAGTAAAGCTTCCCCTGAACAAAAAGTGGGGGATCAGTTTTCTATTGCTATTAAGTAATAAACTGATCCCCCACAAATTATTACTTATTAATACAATCTGTCTCTTCTCCCTTCAGCTATAGTTTAAAGTGCAGGATAGAAAATCGTTTGCCCAGTCTGACTGACTAGTTTTTGCTATTTTTTCTTTTGTTGCCAATAAATACTAATTCTTCATTTTTCATTAAGACAATTCTTGAAATCTTTCTTATCAGGATTATGCCTCCGTTATGTCTCATAGTAGAGCTGTGAGTATTTACTTAGGCTGTTGCAAGTTTCCTGCTGAGAAAGATCTTCTCCAGTATTGGAAAGACAACCGAATGGCCTTATTAAATCTTCTGCAAGAGGTAAGGAATGTGTTTCTTTTTTTTCTTTTTTTTTTCAATGATTGCATGACATGACTGACAGATTAGAAACAATGCCTGAAGTCTGGCATAAGGTAACAATAATGTGACAATTTCAAGAAGCCCATTTTAAGAATTCATAAATAGTGACAAATACTAATGAAGCTAAGTCTGGTATAAGGCAACAATAATGTGACAATTTCAAGAAGCCAATTTTAAGAATTCATAGTGACAAATATTAATGAAGCTAAGTCTGGCATAAGGTAACAATAATGTGACAATTTCAAGAAGCCAATTTTAAGAATTCATAGATAGTGACAAATACTAATGAAGCTAAGTCTGGTATAAGGCAACAATAATGTGACAATTTCAAGAAGCCAATTTTAAGAATTCATAAATAGTGACAAATACTAATGAAGCTAAGTCTGGTATAAGGCAACAATAATATGACAATTTCAAGAAGCCAATTTTAAGAATTCATAGATAGTGACAAATACTAATGAAGCTAAGTCTGGTATAAGGCAACAATAATGTGACAATTTCAAGAAGCCAATTTTAAGAATTCATAGTGACAAATATTAATGAAGCTAAATCTGGCATAAGGTAACAATAATGTGACAATTTCAAGAAGCCAATTTTAAGAATTCATAAATAGTGGCAAATAGTAATGAAGCTAAGTCTGGCAAATGACAACTATTGTGACAATTTCAAGAAGCCAATTTTAATAGTTGCAAAACTGCTATGGTTTTTGTTTAATTCTATTAATGTTTTCAAGTGAACTGGTTGAGATAGCAGCATTCTGATGAAAAATATATGTCCAAAAATAGTTAAAATTAATAACTAATTTATTTCTTTTGCACTAAAATTCCCCTAAAACAAAGTTCAAGAATCACTCATGGTAGAGAGTTACTGAAGAAGATGTGTAATATTTTAATATTTATTAAATTTAATATTTAATATTTATTAAATTTAATATTTAATATTTTAATATTTATTAAATTTAATATTTTAATATTTATTAAATTTAATATTTAATATTTTAATATTTATTAAATAATATGACTGTAAGAGTGGGGAGGATAAGGATGACAGATAATGATTGATCTTTGAGATGACGTGGTTAAGATTGGATGCTCCCTTGAACTCTATAATCAGAAATCTGTTTCACAAAGCATCCAGGGCTTGGGGAAAAAGCTGACCAAGTGGAACTTCCAATGTACAACAATTGGAATATGGAGAGAATGAAAGTGATTTGACTCAGCAGACATAACACAGCAGATCTATAGAATGAAGTTCATCTGGAAAAAGCAACAGAGTAGCAATAGGCTTACAATATTGCATTTGTGAGTAAAAAGCCACAGAGTGGAAAAGAATTAAGCCCCCACAAGACTGCATAAACCAGTGGCTCTCAAACTATTTTAGGATTTTTTGCTTGGCAGTCTCTTTATAATATTTTAGACGGTTCGCGGACCCTTTTATATGATGAGTACTACAGCCGGTTCCATGAAGTCTGGTGCAAAAATTTTATCATCTGAACTCCTGCTACAGGCCGATTTAATCTTGGGATGCTGGTTATACATTGGAATCACTGTTACACCTGTAATCAAAGCAATTGAAATATAATCAGGCAAATTACCTCACCTCCGGTCAAAGCAATTCGAATAAAATCATGCAATCTATAGAACATGAATACTTTCTTCTTCTTCTTCTTCTTCTTCTTACAGGTTGGAGTACCTTTGCAATGGCTTTTTCCCCTTACATAACTAACAAATAAGCAAGGGCCAAAATAGAACTAAGGGAGGTAACTCAAGAAATAAAAATAATACATACAAAAAGAAAAAGGAGGTAAATAAGGGAGAGTTGGAGATAAAAGGATATAATCTCCCTTTCCAACAACAACGCTGCCATTTGGTAACAATCTCAAATAGCCAATAATTTCAACTGAGTAGCCTCTTTGCGGTCTCCTTGAAACCCCTTCCCAGTCCCCTAGGGGACTGTGGACCCCAGTTTGAAAACTATTGACATAAACAATAACAAACTTACAATATTTATTTACATCCTCTTCATTAACATTCAGCCAGCAGAACACATTTGACTGTTCCCAATTTGTCTAAAGCTAAATTTTGTCTTTGTGTTTCTCACTTAACATCTGTAGAACAAAACAGCCCACAATGATTGGTTACATCAACATCTAACCAATCATATTGCTATGGGTCTTTATATGGTTAAATAAAATAAAGACGAGAGGAAAACTGTATTTTAAATTGCCTACACATTTTGTCCTGTGATAGACTTTATCAAGGCAAAAAGACGAAATGAGCTTTATTCTAAATTAGGTATCTATAAACAAACAGTGTTGGCAACCACAAAGACGCTCACAAATCATTTTAAAAGATTAACAGATTATCTATAAACAACACTGTTTGTTTATAGATATGTAATTTAGAATAAAGCTCATTTCGTCCTTTTGCCTTGATAAAGTCCATCAAAGCACGAAGCGTGTAGGCGATTTAAAATACAGTTTTCCTCTTGTCTTTATTTTATTTAACCATTCTGTCCTTAATCTCAGATTATAACTGAGTATATTTTTACATATATATATATTTTACATCTATTAAGCTGTAGTATGCTATTATTAATATAATAATAATAATTACCATATATATATATATATATATATATATATGGTAATTATTATTATATTAATAATAGCACACTACAGCTTAATAGCTGTAAGGTTTTGGTGCTAAAAAAACATCATCAGGCAGTAAAATGTGGTTAATTTATATAGATAAGAAGATTTAAAAAGAAAAATTATATAAACTTTTTTTAATCCCCTTATCTATATAAATTAACCATATTTTACTGCCTGATGATGGTGTTTAGCACTGAAACTTTACAGCTATAATAATAATAATTACCCTATATTTATGCTCTATTTTTGTTTGTGCACTTTTTTATATAAATATTTAACTGTGGAATGTACTTATATTAGTAACCATTACTTATATATATATATATATAATAATGCAAATAAATTTATCACTTAGCTGAGATTGATAATAAATTCAGCACCTCAATTCTGAAGTTTTGCAAACCAACTTTTTTGGAATTGTTCAGTCCACTCTTCAAGACGTTTCACCAATTGGCTAGCAATTTTCTCATTTTTTTTTACCTTTATGCTATGATTGATATTAATTACAAATGGTGTTTGCAACATAAGTGGTAGTATTTAATTTGCATTTAGAATCATATTTTAATAAATATTTCTTCAGTGTTATTTTTAAAATTGTCATATATAAGCAACAATTTTGTTGATAAAGTTTTATTTTTAAAATTGTGTTTATATAAAGAGAATTTACACATGCTTTTTTTTTTAAAAATCAGTTGTAAGAAAACCTACAACATTAATAAGTATTGCTATCAGCTGCTATTTATTCGAACGGCATCAAAACAAATTCCTAGTGGAGGGTTTGTTTTGATCAATAAAATTATTGTATATACTTGTGTATATGATGAGGAATTAGTAAAAAAAAAAATGACAATAAAATGGAAGTGGGTAAGCTTATCGTTTATTATTAAGTCAATTGATTAAATTGGACAAAATGTGGCTGGAGAATACTTTTTCCACTATGTCATAATATTGTTCTTGATAGATATATATATATATATATACAGGGTGAGTCAAAAATTATATGAACAATTATGCCTGTACTGTTTATGCTTGTCTTGATTAAATTTTCCAAAATTGTGGCGGTCCTGGGTATGACCTTAAACTGCATCCAGCAGCAAGGCCTCTGATTTGGAGGTTGTGAGGAGCATAGAACCACCTCTTGATTGCTGTTGTTCCCAGGTCCACCCTGACCCAGAGTGGTAGTACCTGTTAGGGTCCCAGCTATGGGTAAATAGTTAACCCCCAAACTGGGGTCAAAATGCTATGAAAGTATTTGCCAACAAAACTTTTTTGAATGAAAAATATTACCAACAAAACTTTTTGAATGAAAAAAATGTTACCAACAATTTATTTTTAAAGACTGACCCTTAAATGACCAAAATGGTTGATGGGTTGTTAAACTTAAACCAAACCAAACCAAACCAAATCAAATCATGGCAGACTATTGGCATGGCCTCCACACTCTCATGGTCTTGACACCCTGTGACTTCTGGTTATGGGGTATGATAAAGGATCACATGTATAGCAAAAACTTTAGAAACATCAAAGAACTCAAGAACAGAACAAAAAATGTAATATCAAACATTCTCTGTGAAATGTGTGTTAAGGCACAACATTGTGCTGTTGATGACTGGTTTTATTCATCAGTCATGCTGGTGGACAAGTGAAGACTGTTCAGTAAACTCTGAATAAATGATTTTTCTCATACTAGTGTTAACATAATTTTGACTCCCTCTGTGTGTGTGTCTACATTTGTATCAAGCACTCTTTATAAAAGTAAATGCATGAACAAAAGGTGAATAAACCTACGAGTTCAACAACTTAGTTATAATATATATATCAAAATGAAGAAAGTTAGGATTAGGAATGTTGCTGCTGAGGAGACGTGAATTCTCTCTTAACGATTTCATGTTGAAATGTTCATTCGGCATTTTTGAATTTTGAAAGACTACTTTAATTTATATTGGCTCTGTAATCTTAAGTATATTGAGCTCTCCCCCTGTATCATTTTCTAATATTAAAAATTTTTAATATTAATTAGGATCAGGTTTTCGGAATTTACCTTCCTACTTTTTCCATTTCGGATTAAAGAAAAATATAAAAATATATATATATATATATATATATATATATGCACACACACAAGTTTTATTAAAGACGACTGACAAGGTATTATGATTAAACACTTTCATTTAATTTTTTTTGTGTTCATACAATTGTTTTCTTTTCTGGACTCAAAGTGTGTAAAAATTATCCAAAAGAACCAATATTATTTATAAGTTTAAAAGTCCCTTAAGGAACTGTGTACCTGATTATACCAAACTTATAAATACTTATATTGGTCATGTTACTACATGCCTATATAGATGACTTACTTTACACCTACCTGATTATAGCTCCATTTGAAAACCTATGTCTCTCTCTCTCTCTCTCTATATATATATATATATATATATATATGAAATGAATTGTTTGAACATTATTTTTTATCGATACTCGTATTTAAGTAGATATTCTGTTTTTAATGAAACAGTATTATGGATTTGTATCTACCAGCCTGATTATTTACGATAAAGTTTTATTACGAAAATGTGTGCCATTTGGCAGGATTCAAACCTGCAACCCCTATCTATATAGGGGAAGCTACCATTTGATCTGGTAACATCTTAGACATTTGTTGACATTACGATACATTTCAGAGCAGATATGTTTGTTTACGATGGCTCGAAAATTGTGTTATATAGGCTTGATAAAAACCTCGTTTAGACTGGAGGCTATTCATGGTTGAGAGGTCTAACACGTTACCAGATCAAATGGTAGCTTCCCCTATATAGACAGGGGTCACAGGTTCGAATCCTGCCGAATGGCACACATTTTCGTAATAAAAATTTATCGTAAATAATCAGGCCGGTAGATACAAATATATAATGCTGTTTCATTAAAAACAGAATATCTATTTAAATACGAGTATCGATAAAAAATATATTTATATATACACATAAACACAGAAAATACCATAAAAACCATATGCATCATTTAGCAAGAAGTGTTTTAATTAATGTTTCAAAAGAAAAAAAAAGAATTTCACTTACTGCTTACAGGTGCAACAAGGTTTCCATGGTGTGCTCATTGACAATACAACTAAATTACCCGTGATCAATGCCTCTGTGAATATCCTAGAGTCTTCGGCCATCTATTCTGGAGGGGTGAAAGGTCAATTCTGGATCTACCTTGCCCCTGGTTCTTATATTGTTACCATTCAAGCTGAGGGTTATAATGACTGGATACAGGTAAGTCAAAACTTTCCTTACTCTCCCATTGTGTATCACAAGGCATTTGAACAGCCCCACAAAATGTTTCTTAATATTTATCAAACTTTTAAGCTTAGTCAACTTTTAAGCTTAGTCAACTTTTAAATACTAATGATGAGTAATTACAAGGAGATTCTGGTTTTAGTCATAATAGTTGCGTGAATTACAAGCGCATGACCGTAAAGTAAAGACTGCAATGACTGTTGCAAAGATCGTATGCAAAGATCACAGTAACTTCCTTGTAAAAAAAAAAAAAAAAAAAAAAAATTTAATTGAAGAGGAGTCAGATATATATTTTTCTTTTCTAATCATTTTACCCCAAACAAGTTAGAACTGCCATTGGTGCACATGGGGGTTACAGTGAGAGAAAAAAATGGTACAGGTGATTGAAAGAGAAGATTAGAGATGAATAAGAATGAAGGAGATATAAGATGGCAACTGACTTTGCTTGCTTTACTGATAGCTACAATCATTGCAAATGGTAGGGACTTCCACAAACAGGAAGGGCGAGAAAAGAAAATACTAGAGTAGAAGAGGTGGTTTCATTTAACTATTTTTTTTTTACATTAAAAGGGTGGGACCTTGATACCAATCTAGTAGCATGAGTAAATACATGTGGTCAGGGTACCAGGGTAAAAGGCTTCTCGGAGCAGTTGCCATGAAAATACTTGTAAAAAAAGACAGAGGGAAGCCACATCACATTGGTGAGAAAATGCTTGATGATAAGATGTTTCAAAAGTTCACACCGAAAATTAAATGAAAACCTGTGCAGAAAAAATCCACTTACGTTCAAAAGGTTTTGGGCCCGTGTGCCTGCCAATGCCATTGGCTCCATGATACAAAGAAAAACTTGAGCAGACACATTCTGTCATTTATAACATTTGATAGAGCAGCCCAGATGCACTGACTGGGACTTGACATGAAACATCCTGGATGCATCACCCTTGGGGTCTGACAAAATATCCTGGATGTGCTGCCTGCAGGGTATGACAGATCAGCCTAGATGCACTGCCTATGGATTAATGTACCTGCCTTCAAATGCATATAAAGTCAGTGGCAGTGGACAAGAGATGAATAATTAACTCAACTGCTGGGAGAGTTTATCTAAACTTATTTATAAATGGAACTTTGTCTGTGTGTGTGTCCGTTACCTATAGACTCCGAAACGGCTGAACCAATATTCTTGAAAATTTACACAGTTGTACTATAAGTGTCTGCAAGTGTTCTTAGCTCGGTATTTTGTTGAGGTACCCCTGATAAATATCAAAAATCGATAATCAAAAAAATCGGGTTATAGAAGGAGTGGTCCGATTTTAATCAAATTTGATACATTCATAGATAAAGACATAAGAAACAATACTCAGAAGTTTTAAGGTTGCAGTTCTTACAATAGTGCAGAAAATCAATTATATATATATAAAAGGCAAGATGTTTGTGTGTGTGTCTGTTTATCTGCCTGTATGTCTGTATTTTTTTCAGCCCTTTTATTTTAGTTTTTGCTTCGGGTTTGGCTCTAAGTAGATAGAATTGTAGTTCTTAGTCTCAGCCATAATACCATTTACTAAGAGGACTTAATTAGCCTTCAAAATTCAGTTTACGATGAAAAAAACTTATTTGATATCAATACCAGGGAATGAAAATTTTACTTACATCCATTCATTTTTCTTTCAGTCTATGGTTTCGGAATGGAAACAACTATTGCTTTTTAGTCTTTCATGCCAGCGTCCAAAGTGTCTGAGCTCCAGGACCATGGATTAGTTTTAAAGCTTTCATTACACCTGAGCAATGCTGGGCTATACTGCTAGTATTTAACTATTTGGATGTCAATCTCTGTATCTTTGCTACAAAATTTTTTTTTGTGAAAACCTCTTTCTTTTGTTCCATAAAATCAGAAATTCATTCATCAGTGAATATATAATATTTTACTAATAGCCAATTGAATACTACCAAGTGAAAATTAAAATTAAAATAAATTTTAATGGTGACAACTGCTAGGTAACCGGGGCATCTTTGGGAAGGATATTAGAACAATGGATGTGCATTGTGGTGCAGTGTATATCGACTTGGAACAAGAAATCAGAGACCCGAGTTCAAATTCCAGTTGAATTCGTTGCATTCACTTACATGCAAATACCCTTAAGAAAGGTATTAATCCATCTTTTCCCTCCAGTTATGGGTTAAATAATAGGACAGATTAGGTTCTATAGCCTTGGTCAGCAACCAGTCTACTGCAGAAAGCAATGGCAACCTACTGCGGGATAATCATCTGCCCAGTCAGTCGTGTCTCTTTCAAGACATGATCGCTCAAACGTTTATCATGTATGGCACTTAACTGACTGATTAGAACAATGCAGAACTTATACTGGTAGCAAACCTGCCTGCAGACGAGTTTGGTAAACATACAAGTCTTCTCACCAAACTTATTCAAGCTATACAAGAAGGCAAGTATGAAAAAGTTCTACTAGAATTTATTATTGGTGGCCACAATCTTAGCATAAGATATGCAGATTGTAAAAAACAAGATCTTGCTCAAGAAACTGATTGACAGCACTTCACCAAACAACTAGAAAGATGTTATCTGAGGAGATATTTCAATAAACTTAAATAATACTGAAAGGTTAAATACACTTTGGCAGGATGAGAAATAAGCTACTGCCACTGCTTAGAACACACCTATTAAGCTGAGGAGTGGGAATCTCATGTCTTCAGAAAGTTGTTAACCAAGGATGGTGAGTTCAATTCTTGGTAGGATCACAAGAGTTAGCATAGTTATAACAGATGACAGTGTTTATAGCAGACACAAAAAGGAAACTACAAGAACTCCTACAGAAAAGAGGACTAAACATCAATTGCAAGAAAACAGAATGCATGGTTGCTAGCAAAAGGGACGACTCAACATGCAAATTACAAATTGGGGATACTAAAAATCAAGCAAGTATAATAATTTAAATATGTTAAAGATGTGTTTAAAGGAGGAAAGTATGACACTGAAATCGGAACACATCGAGACGGTGAAAGATGCCTTCCAAACCTAAACAAAGTATTAAACAAATTTTTTTTCAGAAACAAAGAACTAAACTTATGTAATATTAGTGCTTCTATATAACAGTGACTATGTTCCTCACAGATGAAGAGGAAACTTGAAGTAACAGAAATATGGTTCTACAGAGAGATGCTGAAAATTCCATGGACCAAACATGGAAGGAATCAAAGATTTTAGGACACATAAGGAAAGAGGGCTTGGAAAATTTGATACTCACAGGATTTATTGAATGCATGATGGGTAGAGGAAAACAGTGCATCACTTACCAAGCAAGTTTAAATAAATGAATGGCAGAACAAGGTTTAGAGAATATAACGAAAAGATAAAATTTATGAAGTGCTACAAAGAAAGGAGATAGTGGAGAGCTATGATTGCCTATGCCCTGAAGAAGTGATAATTGTTAAATCAATCTTTCCAATTTGGCCTCACTGATGATCCTCAAAACTTACCTGCTATCAAAGATTTTTCTGAACAACTTTGCTTGACAACAGAGCTCACCTTTTCGACTGCAAAGTAACCTTAGATTCATACATGATTAATATTGTGCCCACAAAAGTGATAGAATTCTGAAAGTACATGAGATTTTTGGCAGGCATAGAAAAATTTAACCGAAATAATTGTATTCCTATTAATACTTTTGGTATTAGCTATGAAAGTTTCGAGGATGTGCATTGGGGTGCAGTAGATATTGACCCGGAATGAGATATCGGAGAGTCAAGTTCAAATTCTAGTTGAATTCACTTATGTGCAAATACCCTTTGGAAAGTTATTAATCCGTCTCTTCTCCCCCTGCCCAGCTATGGCTTTGTCTACCTTGTCTGAAGGATAAAGTGGTTTGCATAGGCTCAACACCCCTACCTGTAAAAAAGACAAGTTATGGAAGCATTGACAACCCCCTCATTGATGGAGAATACTCCACTGGGAGCAATGGGATTTAGGAATGAAAGGTCTTACTTATTTCTTCAAATAAATTCTACTGATTACTAAAATAAAATAAAAACATTACTATTAATAAAAAAAAAAGAAAATGTTTGTGATTTTGGTCCCCACGCTAAAATGTTTAGAATTTATATGAATTTTGTTAGACAAGGCCTTTTCATTACTGACCAATATTCACAGCTGTTTGGATTTCTTTGGATGCCTGTTGTGTTCTGAAATATCAGTTATGCTCTCAAATATGTGCACTTTTATGGTAACATTAAACATTTGCCAGAACCAACAGGCATGAGAGAAAAGCTTGAAAGTAGGCTGTCCTAACACTGTGAAAAAATTAGACAAAAAAAAATTATTTAGGTAATTCCATATTTTATGTAAAGCTTTTCCAATGAATATAAATGTTTGCTTGGAAAATATTGTGAAAATAAGCTTCTTTTTTTTCTCTCTTGATCTTTTTTTTACAAAAGGACAGATAAAAAAATATTTAATCCTCCCTATTACAATAAAGACCATTGTGTGTGTGTATATATATATATATATATATATATATATATATATATATATATATATATATTCCCTTCCTGTCACACTCATGGAGCAAGAGAATAGTGAGGCAGTGTCTGCTCAGTTCATTCTCTTTACTTTCAGGTATTAAAGTTTGCTACCTGTTATGAAAGCTCTTGCTGTATGTTTGCTCTTTAACAATGCCTTATTTTATTTTTTGAAATAATTATGTTGTTGAGTAGTGAAGAATATATATATGCTAGCAGTATAGCCCAGTGTTGATCGGGTGTAATGAAAGCTTTAAAACTAATCCATGGTCCTGGAGCTCAGACACTTTGGACGTTGGCACGAAAGACTAAAAAGTAATAGTTGTTTCCAGTTAAAGCGAAACCGTAGACTGAAAGAAAAATGAATGGATGTAAGTCAAATTTTCATTTGCTGGCATCGATATCAAATAAGTTTCTTTCATCGAAAACTGAATTTTGAAGGCTAAGTAAGTCCTCTGAGTAAATGGTATCATGGCTGAGACTAAGAACTACAATTATACCTACTTAGAGCCAAACCCGAAGCAAAGAGTAACATAAAAGGGCTGAAAAAAATAGACATACAGGCAGATAAACAGACACACACACAAACACAAACATCTTGCCTATTCACTTTTCTGCACTATTGTAAGAACTGCAACCTTTAAACTTCTGAATATCGTTTCTTATGTCTTTGTCTAGGAGTGTATCAAATTTGATTAAAATTGGACCACTCCTTCTATAACCCGATTTTTTTTCGATTATCGATTTTCAATATTTATCGGGGGTACCTTGACACAAACCCTAGCTAAGAACACTCACAGGCTCTTATAGTAAAACTGTGTAAATTTTCAAGAAAATCAGTTCAGCCATTTCAGAGTCTATAGGTAATGGACACACACACACACACACACACACACACACACAAAGTTCCATTTATAAATAAGTTTAGATTATATATATATATATATATATATATACACATGCACACACACACACACACACACACACACACACACCTCTATTATAATAAAATATATATATATTCCTCTCAAATATTTTGCAATAATTTTTTATTGATGAGGTACACTTATATCTAATAAAATCTTTATTTAAAAAAAAAATTATGAACTGAAATATTAGTAACAATTATCCAAGAGTCTTCAGCCTCCCTACACTGCTAAAATCTCTAATTATCATTATTGAGCGCTTCAGCTGAGGGTTTTCAATCTTTGTACAGTGCCATGATCCCTGATTACCAAAAGTAATGCTTGATCCAAGGGTCTTTAATCTCTTTGCACATTGAAAATCCCTAATCATCAAATAGAATATCAAACAGAGGGAGTTTTCAGGCTCTCTGCTCTGCTGAAATCCCTAATTATAAAATGGTGTGTTAGATCTGATGGTCCTCAGTCTCCATTCACAGGCAAGATCCCTAATTACAAAATGGAGTGCTCAATCTGATGGTTGTCAGTTTTCCTGCACTTCTAAAAATCCCTAATGATCAAATGAAGTTTTCATTCATACCTAAAATCACTAATTGTAAAATGGTGTACTCAATCCAATTGTCTTCAATCTCCATGCACATACAAGATCCCTAATTATCAAACGAAGTGTTTAGTCTCACTGCACAACTAAAATATCTCAGCAGCATTTACATCTTGAAGCATTTTAAATTTTATGTGGATACAATTGTGGAAAAGAAAATTTTTTTTCCACAGGAAAATCTGTCTCTCTGTTGCTTTGACCATAACATTTTAATCGATCCTCATTTTTAAATATTTCAATTTGTAGAGGTGATGAAGGTAGTGATAGTTGTTGTTATTATTATTATGTTGTTGTTGTTGTTATGTTATTATTATGTTGTTGTTGTTGTTATGTTATTATTATGTTGTTGTTGTTGTTATTATTATTATTATGTTGTTGTTGTAGTTATTATTATGTTGTTGTTGTTGTTATTATTATTATTATGTTGTTGTTGTAGTTATTATTATGTTGTTGTTGTTGTTATTATTATTATTATGTTGTTGTTGTTGTTATGTTGTTGTTGTTATTATTATGTTGTTGTTAATAATAATAATAACAGCAACATTGTTGAAAGCTATAAAGCATTTGGGGATCACTAGCGTAGTAGTTTACCATCGATTCATCAAGAACAGAAAGTTGAAATTTCTAGAGCATATAGATTCTAGGGATTTTTGACCAAACCTTTTATTTCTATCACTGGGGTATAATCATTCTCATTCCATGTGTGATGCCACTTCCAGATGTCATGTTGTTATCTCCCTCTAGGTCAACTCTCTAAGTTCTAGATTCAGTTAAAAATTCTGAGCACCTGAAGAAGGTCAAAGTGTTCTATGGCTGAAACGTCATAAACATGGCAATAAAGATGAGGACAACAGTTTGAATAGTGTAAATAATGTGAATACTACTTCATTTGAGAAGCATAGACAAAATTATAAGTAATTTTCAAAATTGAGTTTCTTTTCATCCACCCTGTTTTTCATTAAAATAGAAACTTTGGCAACAGCCAGTACAAATGATGCCTGTTTGCAAACTCTTTAATATCAGTCTAGAACCCTTAAAAGAAAATAAGTTACACTCCTGGATTTGGCGATAAATATGAACATTTTGTTATGAGTTCAATACCTAGTTACAGCATCAGTGAACAAATAACTTAGTTAATGGGAGATAACCACATAGCATCCTGAGGTGGCATCAAATGTGGAACAAGAACAATCTACTCCCATGATTAAAATAATGAATTTGATTTAAAATTCCAAACCCCTGAAGATTACCAGAGTGTCAGTCAGTTGAGTGCCATACATGTGATACACGCTTTGGGCGATCATGTCTTGAAAGAGACATGACTGACTGGGCAGAAGGTTATCCCACCATAGGTTGCCAATACTTTCTGCGGTAGACTGGTTGCCAGCCAAAGCTATAGAACCCAATCTGTCTTGTTATTTAACCCATAACAGGAGGGAAGAGATGGATTAATATCTTTCCCAAGAGTATTTGTGCATAAATGAATGCAAGGAATTTAACTGGAATTCGAACACGACTCTCCGATTTCTCATTCTGAGCCAATAACCACTGCACCACAATGCACATTCTGAGTGAACAACAGCTGAAATGTCATAAACATGGCAATAAAGATGAAGACAACAGTCCAAACAATGTAAATAATGTTTTTTTTTTTTTTGTTCAAAGAGTTTGTGTATCTTAAGCCCAATTCATACATGCCTATATTTCTATTAATGAATAAAAAAACATTGATATTTTTTTTTCTTTTTTTCAGCGTATAGAAATTGTTGAAGGGAAGTTTTCTGAAAAGTACACTATTGCCATGACAAGAGAAGCTACCATTTTCGGACTCTCAGCATTACTGGTAATTCTCATTACAGGTAGGTACTTTTTTTTTTTTTTTGCATTTCACACTAAGCAAGGCAATAATGTCACTGAGATTAAAAGAAAATGAAAAATGATTATTGAGGATAAAGGACATTAAAAGACAAGATGGATACATGAAGATAGTGATTGGTGTTAGATTTAATGTTTTGAAAATCATAATTCCACAGGTCAGAAGTACAACAGAAAGCAGAAAAATAATAAGACCTACTTGTGCTTAAATTCACAAAGTTTAAGTACCAAATAGAACAACAACTGTGAAAATATTTACAGAAAAAAAAAAACAGGCAAGCTGTGTTATATTGTCGAGAAAATGACTTTAACTGGGATGCCAGATCATTGCAGAGTCTTCCTGAATTATGTCAGGAATTTCCACATATATAAGTGGAGATGTGCGCAATGGTGCAGTGGATATCGACTTGGTATGAAAAATTGAGGATCCAAGTTCAAATTCCAGTTGAATTCCTTGCATTCACTTATGCACAAATACCCTTGGGAATGGTATTAATCCTTCTCTTCCCTCCAGTTATGGGTTAAATAATAGGACAGATTGGGTTCTGTAGCCTTGGCTGCCAACCAGTCTACCACAGAAAGCAATGGCAACCTACTGTGGGATAATCTTCTGCCCAGTCAGTCCTGTCTCTTTCAAGACATGATCACCCAAAGCGTGTATCATGTATGGCATTTGACTGACTGACTGACATGACAGCAAGCACAGACAAATCCCTGGTATTTTATCAAGAAGAATATTGTCTTTCACTTTCATTTGTTTAAAATGACAATGGATATATCAGCCACTGTGACTGATGAGTGGACATTAGATACATTTCACCACTGCTTAATGTTAAATAGAACACAGAATATGGTGAGGGTGATTTTCAGTCAGGGTGAGAGAAGAGTCAGCCATTAAGTTTGATCCACAGTTATCCGTTGCATTATAATATAATTTAAGACTAAGACATCAAAATTCCTCATGTTAGGCACCTTAGCTGCACCAACGTCAAAGACCACTGAGTTTCTTAGTTTGGCACAAGGCTAACCAATAAGGTAGGTAAATATTTTAGACTTTGTAATTTTATACTTTGTAATTTTATCTACTTTTGTATCACTTATTAATAAGTTAAAAATCAAATTTCATCTTGCCCTAAGGCATGAAACAAATTTTTCTTTTGCTACAGCTAAGGTGTCTAACATGAGGAATTTTAGTGACCTATTCTTAGGATAGGTGTTGTGATGTGACAGTTGAAAGGCTGACACCAACAATACCTGCGATTTCTCTGTAAGTCTTGCCAGTGTATTCGTGCAGTGTTACAATTTTTGTATACTTCCTTGAAGTAACATAACTAATCGACATTTGTGACTATAGTGCCTGGGCATGATAAAAATCTGATGCAATCACAAATGACACTATTTTTGAAGGCCAAACAAATTTCATCATGCACTTAGAAAATAGATTCCTATTACTGCACACCACTACAAATGACCTAATCTGAGAAAAAAATAAAAATTAATTACACTCTGTTACTCAAGTGGCTCTAAAACTGACCGTATGGTGAAAGAAAGAAAACTAAAGCAGTTGTCTCAATTAATTTTCACAAAGGTATATATAGATTGATATTACGGCACACCACTGCAAATGATCTAAACTGAGTAAAAAATAAAAATTAATTACACCCTGTTACTCGAGTGGCTCTAAAACTGACCGTTTGGTGAAAGAAAGAAAACTAAAGCAGTTTGTTTGAATTTATTTGCACAAGGGTGTATAATTACTGTGTTGTCTCTTTGACTGGCAGTAGCTAAAGAACATGTGATAGTTTCCTTACCCATAAGTGGGGGGGGGGGGGTCGCATGATAAACTTTTTAAATTGAACCCTTTATTTAATTGGAAGGTACATTGGAAAATCAAAAGATACTTTCTGAAAGTTAAACAATGTAATTGTAATAATATTGAATTCTAATAGTTGTAAAGAATGGGGTACATGCCTTTCTCTTGGGTACCTACATCTGTAGCAGAAACTCTCCCACTGCTATAAAGCAACTTCCCTGTGCCAATTTCTGTAAATCTTTCCATGACAATCATTCTGATGAACTTTCCTCTTTGCTAATTCAACTTCATAAATTTCATCTGTCCAAAGAGTTTCTTCTCTGGCACTTCTTGCCTGTAGAACTCAACTGGCATTTTGCTCTCCTGTCAACTATGATCATCAAAAATTAAAATGCAATGTCAGTTACCACCTTCTGCTGTTCTTTTATTGTCCTTTCTCATTAATAACATTTTCTCATTTTCCTTCACACTCAGTAGCCCCCTCGTGGCTTTATCACCTTGCTTGACATGAAACTTATATATATATCTAAATCTAAGCTTATTCATAAATGGAACTTTGTCTGTGTGTGCGTGTGTGTGTCCGTTACCTATAGACTCCGAAACGGCTGAACCGATTTTCTTGAAAATTTACACAGTTGTACGATAAGCATCTGTGAGTTTTGTTTCAAGGTACCCCCGATAAATATCGATAATCAAAAAAATCAGGTTATAGAAGGAGTGGTCTGATTTTAATCAAATTTGTTACACTCATAGACAAAGACATAAGAAACGATATTCAAAAGTTTCAAGGTTGCAGTTCTTAAAATAGTGCAGAAAATTTGATATCAATACCAGGAAATCAAAATTTGATCCATTCATTTTTCTTTCAGTCTACGGTTTCACTTTAACTGGAAACAACTATTGTTTTTCAGTCTTTTGTGCCAACATCCAAGAGTCTGAGCTCCAGGACCATGGATTAGTTTTAAAGCTTTCATTACACCTGAGCTATACTGTTAGTATATATATATATATATATATATATATATATAATCTTAATGGTAGTAAGAACTAAAGGAATGATATTGAACAGTTCATAGCATTTACTTTTTAACAGTGCTCAATACATAGTTGAGCAATATTTGTAGTAATACTCTTATTGGAGTTTATAATAACATTTTTTCACTATGTAAGAGCTGTCATATTTCAGTGCTATATTCAGCACCTTATCAGGCAATATACCTATATCGTCTGATGAGGTGCATTTAAATGCAACATCAATTGCCATCTATCTTCTTGAACCCTATTCACCTTTTATCCTTTCCTTAATATTCTTGTAGCCAGTCTTTTCTCTCACTGTAACACAAGTGGCAGTCCCACTTTGCTTGCCTTTACATTTTGATTCTTATTTGTTGCATACTAATTGTCTTGTCTTTTTTTTTATTTTTGTACTTGCAGCAGCTGCCACAGGTTTAGTCCTTGTTGTTGTCGTCTTCCTTCTGTGTTCCCGGTTTTGTGGGGAGGAACGGTATCGTGAACAGGGCTTCCACAAGATTGACAGTAACCTCCCCAATTTCCAGGAGTATGAAGATGACGACATGACAGATTTTACTGTTGGTGCCAAACTACTGAAAAAAGAGTATCATGATTTTAGTTCTGACGAAGAAGATGAACTCTTTCACAAGAAGTACACACGCACAAGATGGTCCAACCATCCGAAGATGTTCTAGTTCTTTGTCTGATGGTGGAAATGACGATTCAGTGTAAATAATTGTTTTACTATTTACCAGGAAGGAAAGTAGCTCAATGGCAGTCAAAATGACAAACTCACCCCCCCCCCCCCAAAGGAGTCGATGTGTATATTTTCTTAACATGCTTACTTTTTAATTTAAATTTTCTTGATTTGTTTCGTTTTTGATTTTTGCTTTTTCTTTCCTTGGTTTTGTCAGGCTTTCCTCAGAAGCGGTTTTTTTCAAAGTTTTGCTCAACTTCAACGTTTTTTTTGGGCTTCTGATGAAGGACTCTGTCCAGACATTTAAATGTAGTAAATTCAATTTTTTATTCTTCTGATATAACATCAATCCTTCCCAAATCTGAGTCAGAAACATTCTACTGATAAAAGCATTTTTTTAAATAACTGACGAAACAAAATAAAAAAAATTACTACATAAAGATGATGTGAATTGTTTTTTTTTTTCTTATTCATTTTTTTACTAGAATTTCTTTCATCTTGATATATTACTTGTAATACTACTACTAGTGAAATTATCTTGAATTTTATTCTTATTAAATGAAGCATTGTCAGTCATTATTTTTGATTAGGATTTCTTTTATCTTAATTTCACTTTCTTTTTATGACATTATGTAATAAGAATTCAATTCCAGAAAATATTACTACTAAAGCACTGTCAAGTATTATGTTTGACTAGTATTTCTTTCATACTAAATTCACTTTGTTTACATGAGTGGTGTTATTAACAACACTTAAGCTAATATTACTAATAGCGTAACTAAAACAAAAATACTAGTCAAAAGATAGTGGTCAACAATACATCATCTGATAATAAAATTCCACTATCAGGAGGTATTGTCAACCATTATTCAATTTTAACTTGGATATCTTTTATCTTAATATTATTGTGAATGAAATAAAAAGCAAGTGAAATTATTTTGAATTTTATTATTATTAGATGACATTGTCAGTCATTATATACAGGGTGCAATTAAGGAATTGTTGTCTAAAGTAAATAAAAATTAACACTGATATCTCATTCTAACAGAGGTTTACCAAAATTGCACACAAATATCTTGAAATACTAAATTTATTCAATAATTTCAGAATCTCCTGATACTTTTTGGATGGTCTTGTTTAAGTTGATGAATTTTTGGTTTTACAAAAAAAATTGGTTGTTTTCTCAGTTTCTGCTTGTGTGGAACAATGCAGAGTTCTGTTGCCAGACATAGTGGGGTCTTGACCCAGGGCAACACTACCTTCTCAGGGTCTTGACCCAGGGCAACACTACCTTCTCAGGGTCTTGACCCAGGGCAACACTACCTTCTCAGGGTCTTGACCCAGGGCAACACTTACCTTCTCAAGACACTTGATTGTTAGCCTCCATATTGAGTCTGAGGTCTTGTGTGAAGATGAATGGAGACATAACATCACCATTAGTAGTGATCACTCTAAGAACCTTCATAATCACTATTAGACTCATCTAACTCCTTCCAAATCCTCTGCACTGTCCTTAGATTAATACCCAAACGCTTTGAAATGTTTGTATTGAAGCTTCTGGCATGAATGCCAAGCAGTACAGCATGCCATATCCAAATTTCTGGCAGAGTGAATTGCATCATGAGACTCATTGTGTCCCTACTGTGCAGAAACAATATGCATACTCAAAAATATAAAATGGTGACAATGTACTTATTGCACCCTGTAGGTAATCATGATTCTCCACAGATTCTCTTTTTGAATTGCCATTCATTCTTGAGAAAGATAATGGAGTGTTTGGAATTCAGAGTTTACCTTTATAGATTGGTTGCCACCAACTGAAGTCTAGAAAAGCCCGTTACCATAGGAGGAAGAGGCGGTTTCAGGTCTCAAGAGCATTACTGTAAATTTGAACTCTGCTTGCCATTTTCACTTTCTTGGTTGAAATACACAACTTGTGCCTGCATGTCTGAAAGATATACATTTTTTTTTATTGTTTCAGGCTTAAGGCTCCAATAATAGACAGAGGCATTAAGAGATTAAAGGCTTACAAAAACAAAAGGCCATTGTGCCCAAAAGGGAATGTCCCCAAAGCATAAGAGTGGTTTGAAATTTGCGGTCTGTGCTCAGGGAACAATAAATTTTTTTTTTTTAATCATATCACCCCAAGCAAAGCGGTAATGCCACTGATGCGAAACCACATCCTAAACAGGGATGAGCCTCTACACCTGTTCAATAGATGTGGGTGGAGTGTGAACCGGGCGATAGTTTAGTCTATCTACTCCATTGGAGAGACTGACGCACTCCACCCACATCTATTGAATGAATGAAGAGGCTCATCCCTTGTTTCCTGTTTAGGATGTGGTTTCCGGCTTTCTCTTTTCCAATCTTTTCACTCTTACGTAGCCCCCTGCACATCAGTGGCATTAACGCCTTGCTCGAGGTGATATGATTAAAAAAATATATATATATATAGACCATTTATATATATATATATATATATATATATATATATATAATGTAAATTTATCACTATACTTGTTTCGAAAAACCTTACAAGCAGAAGGAAAAAATGGTTATAAAAAAAGAAAGAGCTAAGCACATGAACATCAGTCAAAGTATGTAGCCCAAAGAAAAAACGCGAAACAATCAAAAACAAAAAAGTGCTCAATACATAAGGAGAGCAGTAAAAGTAAATAATCTAAAGAGCCAACAAACCTACCAAGATTTCACCTAACCGGATCTTCAGGGAAGGGAGCCAACCTTCCCTGAAGATCCGGTTAGGTGAAATCTTGGTAGGTTTGTTGGCTCTTTAGATTATTTACTTTCACACACACACATATACATATATATATATATATATATATATATATATATATAAAAACAAACAATTTCTTAAAAATGACCTTAAAATGAGATATTTTTTTTTAATTGAGATATAAAAATAATTACCGTGCATTTGATTTTATTTTTCAGTCTTTCTTCAGGCTCTTCTATTAAAAATTTCAAATTTAGATTTGTCTGTCCACAATATATATTTTTTAAAATTATGTTTCTCATAAAAAATATTAATATTGTTCTTTCACCCTTAACCCTCTCAGTAGACATTTTGAGATGACCAAAATTTTCAACTAAGTTAAATGTTAATATAATTTCTAAATGTTAATCCAGCATTGATTAATGTTGGAAACAAAACATATATAGCTGCATCATAACAGTTTTTGTTAAATTTATACAGAATGACAAAAACAATGCAGCTAAGCAGCATTAAGGTGAAGGCACAAATTGCAGTTTTATTAAAAAAAGGCTGCTCTCAAAGACAAATTGCCAAGAAATCAAAGATTCCTAGACATGGAGTGTAAGTTAGAAACTGATGCAAATGTTGACAGGAAAAAAAAATACCTGGAGCACCAACTGTAACAAATATTGCTGAAGATAAACACTTTGTTATTGAGAGCAAAAGAAACAAAGGATAACTGCTCCAGATTCCTCTTGACAGCGACAAAGGTGAAAAAAAAAAGAATCATCTTAGCTCAATGGGTGTATAACCATCAAGAAACCTGGGTTACAAAAACTGAATAGGCAGAGAATGATGAGAACTGGACATTGCAATGCATCCTGTCCCTCTTTCAAACATGAAATTTTGGAAATAAGAGGCAAGTGCTTGTGAGAAGAAATCCAAGAGAAAGACTGAATGATCAATGTCGGGGTTACAACAGTTAAGCATGGTGGTGGGTCTGTTATAGTGTTGAGGAGAAAGAGCTGAAGATTTGATTCAGATCAAGAGAATCATGTTTTAAAAAAAAAAAAAAAAAAGGACAATACTCAGGTTTTGAAAAGACATACTATAAAAAAATAATCACTTTTCAACATGACAAGAATTGAAAAGACTTTTCTAAATTGTCAAAATTATCTAGAGTAAAAATAAAAGTAACAAAATTTTGGAAACTATGACTTAGCCACCTTAATGTCCTGACTTTTCTCCCACTGAAGATGAATTGGATAGGGGAGTTTGAGAAAAATACCAAAAGAGTGAGAGTGAGCTTTTTCAATGATTGAAGAATGCTTGTGAATGTCTCCCATTTCCTTTTTTTTTTTTTTTATTCAAAATCAAAAACTGTTAGAAAGAATACCAAGAATTTGTAAAATGGTAATTAAGATAGATAGTGGTTTTATTAATGAAAACAAAACATGATACTGTTGTGTGATAAGTTTTTGTAAAAATACACTTTAGTTACTGAAATTTTGTCCTTTTCTTTCTTTAAAAAAAAAAACAACACTATAAAAATCTTTCATTTTAACAGTCTTTTTTAAATAAATGCAGGATAGCTTTAATTTTTTTTACCTGTACTGTGTACAGGTATATAAATATATAAATCATTTCACCTGAAGCAGAGCAATAAAGCCAGAGATGCCAGCAGTTACTGGGAGTGAGGGAATATGATAAATATTCTATTAACGAGAGAGGGCAATAAAAGAACAGGAATTAAGATTAAAATGACTTAAGATAAAAATTTAAATGCAATGTCAATTGTTAAGATGAAATGTGAACGACAAAATGAAGTTTAAATAACTGAGAAGTATTTTAACAGATGATAGGAAATGTGTCACTGAAATCTCAAGATGTATTGGAATAGTAAAAGATGCCTTCCAAAAACTAAAAGTATTAAATAGAAAAATGTTGTAAGAAACAAAAGAAAAGAATATTTAACTGCTAAGCAATATCAGTCCTCCTATATGACAGTGAATTCTGGACAATTTCCTTACAGATGAAGAGACAAAAAAGTACCAGAGATGTGGTTCTACAGAAGGATGATGAGAATACTACGAATAGAGCAAGTGAGAAACGAAAGTTTTTCTCTCACACTTCCCACCTGTGGAACTCACTTCCATATTCTTGCTTTCCTGACAGTTACAACCCCCAGGAATTTAAATGCAATGTCAATACTCATCTCTTAACCACTTGACTCTAGTTCTTTCACCACCCCATATATCCTTTCTTTTCTCTCCACCTTTACAACTGTCATCACACCTATATTCTCATCCTTCTCTTGCTCCTTTCTAACTGGTTCGTCTTCCTCTTCACTCTCTTCTACTTCATCTTTTTACTCTTATGTAGCCCCCTGCACATCAGTGGCATTACCGCCTTGCTCGGGGTGATACGATTAAAAAAATAAGTAGCATAACTGTAACTTAAAATCAGAAAGAAATTAAATTTCTGGGGCATAGAATGAGGAAAAAAGGCTTGGAAAATGTGACATTCACAAGACCTTTTTTTTTTTAATCATGTCACCCCAAGCAAGGCATTCCACTGCCACTATAGTGCCGGGAGTTACACAGGGCGATAGACGAGTTAGGATGTACATAGGGGGAGAGTTGGGGAGAATGGGAGGGTTAGTGTGTTAGGAAGTGTCTATTGACCTTACATTTAAACTCTTGGAGGTTATAGCCATCAGGGAAGCAAGCATGCGGAAGGGAATTCCACAGGCAGGAAGTGTGAGAAAAGAAGCTGTTGGAGTAGAAATTGTGGGTATACATTTCATCGGTTTCACTGTAAAAGGGTGGGACCTAGTTGTCAATCTAGTAACTCATGCAAACTCACACCAAGGGGGCACGAGTGATTTAAGTTCATCAGAGCAGAAGCCATGAAAGTATTTATAGAAGAGGCACAGGGAAGCCACATCACGCTGGTGACAGAGTGTCTGCAGGCGGTCAGCTAAGTTGGTATTAATCACATTACATATTTTTCGCTGTAAAGGGATATGGGAAACAGTGAGTAATCTCCCGAACAATCTTGTGAAAATAAATGGCAGAAAAAGAAAGAGTGGGGGATAATAAAAAGATAAATATTGCTAAGAGCTGCAAATGATAGGAAGTAGTGAAGAACCATAATCAACCTCCCTAATGTTCTTGTGTAAATGGATGGTAAAACATGGACTAGAATATATAGTAAAAGACAAACATTGCTAAGAGCTACAAAGGATAGGAAGTTGTAGAGCTATGCTCACCCAAATCCTTAAGGAACACACTGCATAGAAGTCCAATTCATCTTTGTGCCCGTTCAGGATGTAAGCAATCATGTCCTGCCACAATTTCCTGTTCTTTGTTGCTCTTAATGAACTTTTTGTTCTTTTCTTTTTACCATCTCTCCCAGACCTTGCTATTCTATCCATTGTCTCAAGCTTTCCAGATAGGTTATGTATAGCTTTCCTATGCCTCTCTTATCTTCAATCTGACCTGTGTTTATCAAATTTTCCAAGCCCACTTTCTTCCTTATGTGCCCTAGAAGTTTCTGTCTCTTCCTGATGTTAAGTATGTGTCTTTTTTTTTGTTGTCATTGTCTCTAAAACTTTGTTATTGTTCACATGTTTTGTCAATGGTATTCGTGGCATTCTTCCCTTGAAATAATGATTTCAAAAATGAACATTTAATCATTTTCTTTTCTCCAACCTAGAAAATGATTCTCCAAGCAGTTGGATAAAATCATACAAAAATATTTTTGAGGCTGGAATAAAACAGCAATTGTGAAGTTCATAGTGAAGTTAATCCTCATTGGGTACCTTACGAAGTGAATGTGTGTTGTGGTGCAGTGGATACTGGCTCAGAACGAGAAATCAGAGATCTGCGTTTGAATTCTAGTTGAATTCATTGCATTCGCTTATGTGCAAATACTCTTAGGAAGGGTATTAATCTTATCTCTTCCCTCCAGCTATGGGTCAAATAACAGGACAGATTGGGTTCTATAGCCTTAGTTGGCAACTAGTCTATCACAGAAAGTAATGGCAACCCACTGCGGAAATCTTCTGTCCAGTCAGCTGATCATGTCCTGAAAGAAATATGACTAAGTGTGTATCATGTATGGCATTTAACTGATTGACCTTATAACTGGTTTTGTGCTTAGCTGAGATAAGATTTAGCATTTACTTATAAAAACACAGAAAGAAGCTTTTATGAATTTTGTGAATATTCATCTGTGCATGTATATATATAGAGGTATTTACTGTATTTGTCAAGGTTGATAATGACTATCAAAGGTTTGCCGTTATTACTACTTAGGTAAGAGATTTGTCCCATTATCACCAACTCTTCTCTCAAGCTTTGGTCGTGTAAATGTCAAGATACAATATTGTTGTCAGGATATTTGATGATGAAAGGGGACACCTTGACATGGTGTAATGGTTAACGCACGTGTTTTGATATTACTATTATAACTAAATAGTGAGTTCAATTCTCACTGGGTGCTACATACTTTTGGCCTTGTGCCACATCTAAGTCATGCTTAGAAAATATTTGGGCATCTCAGTGTGGTGTAATGGTTAGCAAACATTGAGTAGTGAGTTGAGATCCTCACTGGGTGCCCCATACTTTCACATCACTATTTAACAATGAAAGTAGACAGGAATGTGGATTCATGTCTTTTCTAAGGCTGAAATTTAAAGACAAGAGAGACAAGGGAAGCAATGTTTAACATACTTGGTGGGCTTGAGCCAATGAATGGCAGAGTCGGGTTTAGGATGGGTAACAGGAGAAAGTGTGTTAAGAGCCACTAGGAATAGAGAGATGTGGAAGGCCATGATTTCCTATGTCCCGAAGAGACATGGCACATTGTAGAAGATCAAAAGTAAAGTGGTGAGACCTAGTTGCCAACCAAGTAGCATGCTTAAATTCATGTCGGGGCACCACGAAAAAAAAAATCTTGACTGAATAGTCACCATGAAAATATTTGTAGAACAAGCAAAAGTATTAATAAAAGTTCAGTAAAGATTTTTTTTACCATTGCATTAATATTTTTTTAATATTGATGTTCATCCAATACAAGGCCTAAAAGGCCTAAGAATGGCACAAAGTAAAGGGTTTCTGCATGAAAGAAATTGCAAGAAGTGAAGTTGATAGAGTTATGCAAAAAAAAAAATCTAATCCTTGGCATAAAGAGCTCAAAAGTAGTGATTGCAAAAACCATTCGGCCTGGAGTGTCCCACAAAGCAAAAATTTATGGGAAGTAAGCTGTTCAAATGGAATTTTTTTTCTTACCCTTGCAATACAAAGAGACTAGAGCTAATTCAGCCATGTGTATGTGGCATGGTAGATCCCAGTTTTAATGGTCACGAGTGGTGGGACTAAGGAATATAGCTGGTCAGAACATATAACATGATAGAGCAGCAAGAGGCTCACAACATTTTGTCTGTGGAAAAGGGGTTGTAGGGTGGGCAATAATTCATCACTCACAAGGCCAAGTAGATGCTTTTAAACTCTATCAAGACAGGCAAGTGAGGATATGGCAGCAATACATACCCTTTTTAGTCTGACCCGACTCTTGTAAAGATAAAGTATAACAGGCAGGGGTCAGATACTTATTGGAGTGGTACAATAAACCAAACATCTTTCCACTATCTTTAGCAATAGGTTGGATATATAAATGTGGTAAATGAAGACTAGGCTGCCTCAGCCCAGACATGGCAGCTCTACTCCATTCTTGGTTTGATCTGGCTCTTGTAAAGATAGGGAATATCAGGTAGAAAGTCAGATACTTACTGGAGCAGTCATCAGTCATTTACTCATCATTGCAGATTGTACATCAACAGGAGATATTATTCCTATATAAATACTTTGAGCCTACTCTTCCATGCTGGCTCAAGGCATGTTGGAAGAGAGCACTTGTAGATTGCCAGTTCTTTCTGCAGTAGACTGATTGCCAACCAAAGCTATATAATCCAGCGTGTTCTGCTATTAACCTTCTCCAAGCTGGTTTTGAATGCAGAGTTTCCTTCTCCTAGACTGGTTGCTACTCAAGGCTGTAGAACCCGGTCTGTCCTGCTATTTACCCATATCTGTTGGGGAGAAGAGATGGATTCATACGTTTCCCAATGGTATTAGCACTTAAGTGAATCTAATGGATTCAACTGGCATTTGGACTCGGCTCTCTGATTCCTCAATTTAAGCCACTATCCATTATTCCACTGTACTGAAGCAGTACAATGAACGAATCATTTTTCCTGCATCTTCAACAATCGGTCAAATACATGAGTTCCATTTGGGATAAGAGGAGAACTTTAGTTCGAATAGACATTCAAGACAAAGAGCCTCCTTGAGTGAAGACCCATCCATCAAGATGGGTAAACGTGTCAGGTTTGCTTAGTGTTGGTGGAATGTTACTGGTTTGGAATTTTACAAGCCAGTCCTTCCCCTGACGAAACACCCAAGGAGACACAAGCTGCTAGGTTTCAGATTTTCAGCGGTGCACCTGTAAACAGTTGCATCATCTACATAGATAATCACTAAGGACTGAAAGATGCTCTTAGGTAGATCCTGAATATAAAGTAGAAAGAGGGTAGGACCAAAGAAAGAACATTGTGAAATGCCAACATTGATCTGATGGCCTTCCAATGATTGACTGTTAACAACCACCTTTGTGGACCTGCTTGTTAGGAAGTAAACATAAAATTTATGTGATGCCGAAGCTGGCTAAAAATTTTGCAAGCATTTTGAACACTTAAGAAAAACAAAATCCCATTATGCCCTAGATTCACTTTGAGGGACACCAAATGTTTTGTCACTACAAAATGTCACACACACATGCAAGAAGTTCAAACACCCAAAAGAAAATCCAGAAGTCCATATCCTTGATTTGGTCAATGCTACTAATAATAATGCTTTAATAATAATAAACAATCATTTTATGGAAATGTCTTGTATTCTTATCAGGCAGTATAAGTTTCGCTTTTCTTTGGCAGCAAACTACCTGCATACGGACAGGAAACATTTTCAGCAGATATACAAAAATAGCAAAGGGCGTAAGACAAGGAAGCATCTTCTCACCAGATCTGTTCAACCTATGCAGCGAAGCTATTCTAAGAGAACTAGAAATCCTGCCAGTATTCGTCATTGAACAATATAAGATATGCAGATGATACAGTGCTGATAGCAGACACAGAAAGGAAACTTCAAGAGTTCCTACAGAAGGTAGCTAAAGAAAGTGAAAAGAAAGGACTAAATATAAACTACAAGAAAACTGAATGCATGGTCATGAGTGAAAAGAGGAGCCCAAAATGCCAACTACAAATCGGGGATACTGAAATCAACTAGGTACAGAAATTTAAATACCTGGGATATGACGACCACCCCTGGCCACTTCGTATTCAAGCTCAGTCCCCCTCAGCTGATCATGGAGTTGATCACTTCAGCCCAACTCTTGTCACCATGTTATGTTAATTGATCGCAAGACTGGTTTGGTTCAAATTGTTGATGGAAATCAATGACTTAATTTAGTTTGATTAGAGTAAAGTCATATATATATATATATATTGAAATATATTGGTTAAGGGAAAAAAATGTTTTTGTTGTCATTGTTTTGAACGAGATTTCTGGAACAAGGCTTTAAGTCAGAGGCTTTTCTTTAGGGCAGCCAATCACATCAGATAAGGCAAAGCAGTGGTTCTCATCTATTCATTCAATCTCATCTCTGCAGGGTCTCTTTCCCCTCTACTTGGTGTTCTGTTTTTTTATAGACCCCTGCGCAAGGACTGGGGTGGGAAATGCCTGCGTTTCTCAAAATAAACAAATTAGAGCTCTCCCTGCAAATGTCCAAATATTGGTGAGCCCCTCCTGCCTCTTTAGAATTCTACCTGGGCCTTCTTATTTTGGTCACTTGATCAAACCTGTCTTCTTGATTTGTGTGAGTGTCTCTCACGCCATCACTGTTTGAAGGGTGAGGAACATTCTCTACCTTCTTTGAAATTCCACCTGGGCCTTTTTCTCCTTGGTCACCTGATCAAACCCATTCTCCAGAAACTAGGCATGATCTAGCCAAAATTTTAATTATTGTTCAAAATTCTTTCTTATCATGCTTTTGTGTGTTTTAGCAGTCAGGATTTTTCATTTCTTTTTTTTTCTTTCTTTTCTCTTACCAACCCTTTTGCCAAAAGCAGATGAAAAATTGAATTCCCATTCTTTTCCTATTTTTTTGGAAACCTGTCTGCTTTTAAAAGTTCATTTTTATCAATCGACCAAATTCGCAGTCAGAGGTCGGTCTTCCTCTCCATCACTTAATGGTCATAAAATATTATCTATTTCTTTCTTGGAGGTCTTTAGAATATGCCATCACTTGATCTCAGTCCTGACCAAAACCAGATGGTCCCTTTGTTTTACCTCTCCTGGCAGATGGAAAAATTTAATAACCATTCTTTTTCTATTTTCCTTCGTCTGGTCATCAGTCTATCTTCAGTGTATTGAAAATTGGAGTTTTTCTGCCTTCTACTTTTCCTCAATTTAATAGTGCCTTTCCAAATAGTGTCACAGGAACAGGAAGTTTTCTAACAGGATGGAAAGTGAAACACTGAGATCCGAAGGCATATTGGCATGGCCAAGGATGCATGCCAAATGCTGAGTAACATATTGAGAGGTTGGAGAATTTTGTTGGAAACGAAGAAGAGAATGCTGGATTGTTATGGGATGTCTGTTCTTCAATGTGGCAGCAAATCCTGGACAATCTCATCAAAGATGAGAGAAAGACTTTAAGGAACAGAAATGTGGTTCAACAAAAGGATGCTGAAGATACCATGGACCAAACATGTGAGAATTGACAAGGTTTTGGAGAAGATGGAAACGAAAAGAAAACTTATATTTAGCATCAGGAAGAGACAGCTGAAGTTTTTGGGACATTTAATGAGGAAAGAGGTCTTGGAGAATCTGATACTCATAGGACAGAGAGGAAGTGTTCTAACAGAAGACAGAAAGTGCAACACTGAGATCCGAAGACAAACTGGCATGGCAAAAGGAACATTCCAGAAGTTGAGTAAAGTATTAAGAAAGAGGACAATTTCACAAGAAACAAAGAGGAGAGTACTGGATTGCTATGTGATGACGGGGAGGAATGTAAAAATAAAATAAATAATTAATAAAATTTCTGAGTTCAGGCAGAGATGTTTAGAGAAGTATAGAGTTGAAGTAGATTTTAGACAGAACCATAAACCCAATCCTAAACATGAAACAAGGAAAACTAAGAAATATATCCTTTTTTGCAAAAAAAAAAAAAAAAGATTCTAAATTTTTATCATATTCTCACTTATTTAAAAAAACATGAGTCCTCCTCCTTCTTCTTCTTTATGTGCCATGTCCCTTCAGGGTGTAGGTGATCATGGACTTCCACTTGGCTCTATCTCTTGTTGCTCTCAGCAATTTTTCTCTTGGTATCTCTTCTAAGCCCCGCTCTGTCAACCATTTGCTCAGACTGTCTCTTCTCCCATTTATCCAACCTGTGAGTATCGAGTTCTCCAGGCTTTCCTTCCTCATTACGTGTCCTCGGAACCTCATTTGTTTCTTCCTGATGTTTATTATCAGTTTTCTTCTTGTTTGCATCCTTTACAACACACCATTGTTGCAGCCTTCTGTAAAACCACGTATCTGCTGCCTCAAGTCTCTCCTTCATCTTTAATAAGATCAACCAGCATTCACTTCCATACAGAAGGACAGATATCACATAGCAATCCAGCACTCTTTTCTTTGTTTCTAATGAGATTTTCCTGTCTTCCTGAATGGCCATGCCTCCACACCCTACTGTACAAACAGTGTCCCTAGGCCTGACGCTCATCCTTATTTACATAAACAACCTCCCAGATGAGATCAAGAGCCAGGTAGGCATCTACGCAGATGACACTACAATTTACTCCTGCATCAGAAAGAATCCTGGCATGACAGACAAACATAATCTTGCTGCTGATCTTGAAAGGGATCTTCACTCTGTGGTGAATTGGGGTAAGGAGTGGCTTGTAAATTTCAATGCGTCTAAGACCAAGCTGCTGTCTGTCAATCATCACAGGCAACCTCTCTTGCCTCCCATAAGCATGGACCAAGTGAGTTTCCCTGAGAGCAATACTCTGCACCTCCTCGGCCTTAACCTCTCTTTTTATCTAAAGTGGAACAACTACATTGAGTCAATAGCTAAATCCACTGCTAGGAAGGTTGGGTCACTTTGTTGGGCCAGGATGTTTTTCCCGCCTGAATCTATCCTGCATATATACAAATTAACCATTCGTCCGTGCATGGAGTATTGCTGCCATATATGGTTAGGCACCCCTGCTGTTCATCTCAGTGTTCTTGACAGGCTCCAAAGGAGAATCAGTAATGTGATAGGTACCGACTTGGCAGCTCGACTACAGCCACTTTCCCACCGACGAGATGTGGCTTCCCTTTGTCCGTTCTATAAATACTTCCATGGCTTCTTCTCCAACAAACTTAAGTCACTGGTGCCTCCGCAACAGGTATTTACTTGTGCAATCAGACTGGCAACTGGGTCTCACCCATTCACAGTTAGATCAACCAAATGCAGATGACAATTCTACTCCTTCAGCTTCTTTACTCGCACTTCCCGCCTGTGGAACTCGCTTCTATATTTTTGCTTTCCTGATGGCTACAACCTCCAGGAATTTGAATGCAAGGTCAATACTCATTTATTAACTACATAACCCTAGTTCTTTCCACACTGCCCTGTATATCTTTTCCTTTCTCTCCACCTTTGCAACTGTCATCACACCTGTATTCCCATCCTTCTCTTGCTCCTTTCTAACTGGTTCGTCTTCCTCTTCACTCTCTTCTACTTAATCTTTTTACTCTTATGTAGCCCCCTGCACATCAGTGGTGTTACCACTTTTCTTGGGGTGATGTGATTTTAAAAAAAAAGTGCCAATGGGTCTTTGGATCGCCGTGTCACATTTTCCATCTTCTGTCAAAACACTTCCCAGGTATTTGAATTTTTTTACTTTTTTTTTTTAGATTCTCCAACTTGCAGTTAGCATATTGATCTCCTCTTTTTGCTGACGACCATCCATTCAGTTTTCTTGAGGTTTTTGCTCTGTTCTTTCCTTTCACTCTCTTTTGCCAACTTCTTCAGAACGACCTGCATTTTCCTTTTCGTGTCTGCTATCAGCACCGTGTCATCTGTGTATCTGATATTGTTGAGATTGTGGCCGCCAATGACAAATCCTGGCAAGGCTTTTATTTCACTGTAAAGGTTGAAAAGATCTGATGAGAAAACAAATCCTTGTCTTACGCCCCTTTCTAGTCCAAGAAGGTGAAAAAGAAGTTAGCTCCATGAGGTTAGCATCAGCAATGGCAAGACAGAAAAAGTTCTCTGTTGTAATTTTTTTTAATCAATTCACTCAAAACAAGATGATAATACCACTAAGATGCAAAGGACTACTGAGAGTGAAGGACAATGAAGAATTTAAAAGGACTACTGAGAGTGAAGGACAATGAAAAATTTTAAAGGACTACTGAGAGTGAAGGACAATGAAAAATTTTAAAGGACTACTGAGAGTGAAGGACAATGAAAAATTTTAAAGGACTACTGAGAGTGAAGGACAATGAAAAATTTAAAAGGACTACTGAGAGTGAAGGACAATGAAAAATTTTAAAGGACTACTGAGAGTGAAGGACAATGAAAAATTTTAAAGGACTACTGAGAGTGAAGGACAATGAAAAATTTTAAAGGACTACTGAGAGTGAAGGACAATGAAAAATTTTAAAGGACTACTGAGAGTGAAGGACAATGAAAAATTTAAAACAAAAAAAAAAAAACAGAAACCAAATCCAAGTGAAGAAACAAGGAGTAAACCTTTACTCCTGTTAAAAAAAATAAGAGAGAAGTGTGAACCAGACGATAGGTGAACCTATCGACTCCTGTTTAGTGAAAAAATAAATAAATATTGAATAAAATTTTAATTTTTTGTTTGTCATATGAAAGATAAAGAAATAAATGTGTGACAGAACAGCGCCAAAGAGAGATGGTACAGGATCAAAAGTTAGAAAAGACAGGAAGTTGTGGAGAGCCATAATTGCCAACATCCTGAAGGGATATGGTATATAGAAGTTAGAAAATTCTAGAGGTGGCAAAAGCAAAACAAATCTGTAGGTTGAAAGTTACAAACAAGTACTTTTTTTTTCTTTAACACACAACAAAGATAAAAAAAAACAACTCATCACATGAGACACTTGGCTAATATGTATATACACCTTTGTGTAAATTAATTGAAACAACTGCTTTAGTTTCCTCTCTTTTACCATACCGTCAGTTTTAGACCCACTGGAGTGACAGGGTGTAATCAATTTCTATTTTTTCCTCAGATAAGGTCATTTGCAGTGTTGTGCAGTAATAGGAATCTATTTTCGGGGTGTATAAAGAAATTTGTTTGGCCTTGAAAAATATTGCTTCATCTGTGATTGCATGAGATTTTTTATCACACTATTGACTTGACTGTTGATTAGTTGCCCTACAGCAATTGTCTTCAATGGACAGAAATCCAAGGAAACATACAAAAATTGTAATGCAATTGTAATGCACACTGGAAAACCTTTCAGGGAGATTGTGGATATTGTTAATTGTCAGCCCCTTCTACTGTCAGTTGTGTCATCAAGGCAAAGAAACAAACAAGTCCAAAACATTGTAGAGATAAGATAATTAAAATCAACTCTCTTCTTCACTTTTACAAAAATTCACAACAATGTATGAAATACTGGTTTTCTGAAACAGATTTCACAAGTAGGTGTTAAAATGATTTTGGGCCAATGGGAGCAACTTGTAAGACTTGGAAGCACTTAGCGATCCAGTGTGAAATTCAAATGGTCTATAATATATAAATGATCTCAGTCAAGAGACAGATGGGAGCCAACAAAAGAACTAAAATGTAACCTACTTCAAATGACCTGGACATTGTCCTCTTTCTCTTTATCTCTTTCAACAATTACTACTACAAACATTTTGTCCAAACTCTACCCTTAACCTCTTATTAATTATTCTAAATGAACATTATCTTTTACAACTTATGTTATGCCTCCTTTTAATAAATTACTATTTTAACACACAAAATTCCACTCTTCAACACATTTCCACAATTCCAACCTACCAACAACCAACCTACTGATGATGAAAAACCTTCTGCTGATAATTTCTGCATTCATTTCTGCTTGTAAGCTGTAGGGAGTTCGGTTAAGTCTGACACAAGGCCGAATTAAACAAACATTAACCAGCTCCCTACGCTTCAACATCAAGGAAAATGTGGTCAGAATCAACACCAAGTGATGACGTATACTTGATCAGGAAAAGTGTGAAAGATCCTAGGAAGATTTCATACATTTTGTTTCAATTAAGGTGTATATATAAAAAATTGAGAGGTCAGTGATTGAGGTGGAACAAAAATTTGTATGACATTCTCTGTGTAAAAATAGAAGCCATATGAGCCATTCTGTTTTGCTGGCAGGTAACACTTGTAGTATGATGTTGCTTGTTTTGACGAGGAAATATTACCATTTTCTTCAACACAATAATGCAGGAGAAAATGGACAGTTATTTTTTAATCTTTTTCTTCCCATGCAAGGGAGAAAAGCCACTAAGATACAAGGGGTTACTGGATATGGAATAGTTAGGAACCAAAACATTAATAATGAGTGGGAATAGAAATGAGTAAGCAGGTGGATAGTAGATAGCGATTGATATTGCATTTCAATTTTTTGCAGATTAAAGTTGGATAGAAATCATGAAGCCAGAAGGGAGAAAAACTGTTAGCATCGAACTTATGGCCACATCTAGCCAGCTAGACTGGAAATTGATGAAACCTCCACATCAGTCTAGTACTGTGCTTAAATTCAAAAAGTCTAGGTACCAAAGCAAAAAGCTCATACAGACAATTACCATGAAAGTGTTTATACAAAAGGTACAGAGGCAACTTAATGGCAGTGGGTAGGTGGCTGAAGCTGAGTTGCCAGATCAGGACCAATAATTTAAGCATAGACAAACAGTAGATGTATAGATACGTAAGATGGATTCTGGAGAGAAAAATTGTCTTGCATTACACAGTAAACAGACTTTCTTAGCAGCAATAGATTCAACATGGTCTTTCCATTTCATTACCAGAAAATGTCAACATAGCCAGGTGAGGAACAATAAAGTTGAAGAGAACCAAGTTTTTCACAAAGAACTTGTAGATCTACAATGAAAATCAGGTGCAAAAACAATCAATTAAAAGTGTCTTATTCTTGGAAGTCTTGATTCAACTAGTCCTAGAGTGTAATTTTGAAGATCTCTCATCTCTCTACTAATCAAAAAGCATCAAGACTGGTGATATATAAAGAAAACTACAACATATATCAATTCGACATTTAATCTCCTTTGAAGTAGTCCTCATCTGAAGCCATACTTTATCTAGCATTGTTTCCATTGATGGAAACATTTATGGAACTCCTTTTTTTAGGAATTACAAACAACCACCTCATTGCATTCTCTTGGATTTCCTTAGAGTTTTGAAATCATGTTCCTTTCAAGTGGGATTTGGTTTTTGAAGAGTAAAAAGGCACAAGGGGCAAGATCTGAGGAATATGGTGGTTGTCAAACCTTGGGAATATTGTCCTTGGCCATAAACAGCTACACAAGCCATAATCACTGATGGAACCTCTGTGGTGTGGTGAGACGAACACACTCTACACACTTTCCTTTTCAGCACTGCTATAAACAGTAGAAATTAGTGAGAACAATATAAGTTAGTGTGTATGCATAACAGAGCTCAAGGTCAATCTGTGAAAAGTGGCTTTACTCTGCATACTTTAATCTAAAGACATATTGGCATGGCCAACGATGCATTCTAGAAGCCGAGTAGAGTATTGGGAGACAGAAAAATTTTGCTTGGCAAAAACAAAAAAAAGTACTGTGATGTCTGTTTTTCAATATGGCAGCAAATACAGTACAATCTCATCAAAGATAAAGCATTGACTTGAAACAATTTAAATGTGATTCTATAGAAGGATGCTGAGGATATCATGGATGAAACGTTTAACAAGGTTTTGGAGAGAATGGAAACAAAAATGAAATTGACACTTAAAAGGCAGCTGAAGTTTCTGGGACATGTAATGAGGAAGGAAGGCTCGCAGAATCTGATGTGCACAGGGCAGACAGAGGGGAAAAAGACAGGAGAAAGTAACAAACAACTTACTTGATTAGCTTGAGCAAATGAATGGCAAAGCTGGGATTATGAGGGTAACATGAGAAAGGGTGTTAAGAGCTACAAGGGATAGGAAGATGTGGAGGGCCATGATCACCTACGCCCTGAAGGGACACGGCACATAGAAGTTATAAATAACTAATCAGTATTGAGAAGAGGTGCATTCATACCTAATCAGAATTCGATAAACAAATAAGAAATTATAATGCAGATATAAAGTGGGGGATCAATTTAATATTATAATCAATATATAAACTGATCCCTTAACTTGTGGTCACGCTAGTTTCTATACATATATATTCTAGATTTCTGGACTTGAGCAGATGGATGGCAGAGCAGGGCTTGGGAGGAGTAACAAGAGAAAGGGTGTTAAGAGCTACAAGGGATAGAAAGATGTGGAGGGCCATGATCACCTATGCCCTGAAGGGACACGGCACATAGAAGTTATAAATAACTAATCAGTATTGAGAAGAGGTGGATTCATACCTAATCAGAATTCGATAAACAAATAAGAAATTATAATGCCGATATAAAGTGGGGGATCAATTTAATATTATAATCAATATATAAACTGATCCCTTACCTTGTGGCCACGCTAGTTTCTATACATATAAATTCAAGATTTCTGGACTTGAGCAGATGGATGGCAGAGCGGGGCTTGGGAGGAGTAAGAAGAGAAAGGGTGTTAAGAGCTACAAGGGATAGGGAGATGTGGAGGGCCATGATCGGCTACGTCCTGAAGGGACACGGCACATAGAAGATGAGTTATGAATAACTAATCAGTATTGAGAAGAGGTGGATTCATACCTAATCAGTATTCGATAAACAAATAAGAAATTATAATGCCGATATAAAGTGAGGGATCAATTTAATATTATAATCAATATATAAACTGATCCCTTACCTTGTGGCCACGCTAGTTTCTATACATATATATTCTAGATTTCTGGACTTGATGGCAGAGTAGGGTTTGGGAGGTGTAAGAAGAGAAAGGGTGTTAAGAGCTACAAGGGAGAGGGGGATGCTGGAGAACACAGATTTTTCTAACAAGAATTCTCAAATATTCAGGCTGGTAGATAGAAATATACTGATGAATAATAAAACAGCATCTATTCAAATATGAGTATCCATTAAAAATAACACTTAAACAAACAAAATATATATATATATATATATATATATATGGCTCAGAATCCGACAAGATGAATAGAATAAGTAAAGAACAAATAGGAAAAATGTCTTCAATCTAACATGTTTCATTTTAACAAACTTCTTCAAAGATTCTTTTTTAAAGACGTTTTTAATAAATTTCTGAAGAAGCTTGTTAAAGTGAAATGTTAGATTAAAGACACTTCTTTCCTACTTGTTCTAGGCATAATATACATGCTAAAATGTCTGCCTTCTTCTACCGAGCGCCCATAGCTCAGAGGTAGAATCACCAATTGACGCCAGTTCGGTCGGGTTTCAATCCTGGGTTAAAAGCAGTCAGAGTTTAACCATACTAATGAGCTGTGATGCAGCGAAACATCTGTCTGCGGATGACTATATATATATATATATATATATATATATATATATATATATCCAAGTGAATAAAGAATGAAGAAAATGTTAACAACATTAAAAATATTAATTTAAAACAGTGCTCAATATAGAAATAGAGGCATGAATATCTATTATAAATTATAGTTTAGAATATGTACAAAAATAGTGTTTACTACCTGATGATACATTGTCCTTTCAATGTCGAGACAAAATGTACACTTGTAGTAGATTTTAATTTGTATATGTTCTAAACTATAATTTATAATAAATATATACGGAAAATGCACATGAAAAAAGAAAAATCAAGAAGTATAAGCAATCAATTGCTGATAACCTTTTAAAAGGTTTGCCACTCATCTGACTGATGTTAACTTCAGCATCTTGACTCAAAAGTTTCGTACACGAACCTGTCCACTTGTCAGCAGGTATGAGCAATTCTTTTCATCGAGTGTGTGTGTATGAATCTGCACATACATGTAGGGCGTTAGGAATATTTGTCCTTTTTCTTTTCGTTACACGTACAAAGTATTCCATGCACGTACATTTAAAAATAATGATTTCATACCCGTGGCACACAGCTGACCAATAAGAACCCCAAATCTCGACATACCAGTATTCTGTAGCTTCGTTTATTTTTTTTTCAGTTTCTCTGAGTCCCTGACAAAGCTTTAATAAAAGTGAAATGTTAGATTGAGATACATTTCCCATCATATATATTTGCCCTATATGTATTTATATGCATATATGTTTAGAGCTCTCTTAGAGAGTTATCCTACCACTGTATGTACAGGATACTCCTTTGAATTCTTCTATACCCACACTGCATGCTTATATATATATATATATATATATATATATATATATTCATATAGATAGGTGTGAGTTTGTAACCCTGGGTTTTCACGCTCTTGCGATCGTCAGACAGTTACAAACTCACACCTATCTATATGAATATGTCTGCTCTATCACTGATATTGAGCGCTTTTAAATAAGTACCACGCATATATAATATATGTAACAAATTGCATGCATATATATATTGATATTTATAATTATATACATACACTTTTCACACACATACATACATACATATATATATATATATATATATTTATTTATTTTAAATCCAAAAGGATGAGCAAATAGGTAAATCACAAGAACGCGATCCTATTAATATTAAAATTGATCAAGGTTAAGGGCTCGATGTAAACAGTATGTTCTATTTATAAAGCCAAATACATAAAAAAATAAAACAAAAATTTTGAAATTTAATTTCGTTCGATGGTCATTTCAGCAAGAAAATTCTTGCTTCATCAGCAACGGTGAAAAACAAAGTTTTATTAATTCAAATGTGTTACAAGATTTCTATAGCGGTAGAAGCCCGAAAACATATCCATACACAGGAAGTTAAAATGGGGTGGTGTTGGGGCACTCTCCATCTTTTCACGGAAATGGACTATTCGAATCACTATATAAAATAGTAGTGATTATACCTCGGGGTAGGAAGTCGAGTAAGTCGAGTGAGCGAGTCAGTCAGGTATTTCAGGTATTGCACCGAAAGTGTTCTACTAGTCAATCTATCATGTCTCTACGACGATACTGTATACTAATTACCTTGTTCTGTATTCTACTCATCCTCACCTCTTGTAAATACTTCTCTTTCCTGTCAATACACCTACTTTTATACTATTACGTTGTTTTGTATTATTTCACATCATTCTGTTACCCCACGTAACAGGTGGGACTAAATTTTTAAAATTTGTCCACATGATGTAAAAAAGGACGAAGGCAGACAAAGATTCATGACGCGATATTAGAAGACTTTACACTAATGGCCATCCAACGAAATTAAATTTCAAAGTTTTTGTATTATTTTATAATATGTCTGTGTGTGTGTGTTACAAACCCCCACACCTGAGTTTATTGAAAAAGAAAAGACACAAGCACTATATTTTAGAAGTGTCCTAAATAGAAAGTTAGTACATCCAAAAGAGGGAAATTTATAATTAATGGTTTGATTTCAGATTGTATGACTTATAGAAAGCATGCTTCCTCTTTTCTGATCAGGTTTTCACCTGATCTAGCCAGATACTGCCTGGACAGTAACACAACCTGAACCCTGGAAGACAACTGAAGCAGGCAGTGACCTCCTTCCGCACATATCTGCAAAAGGATCCATATTTGGGAAGCATGAGTCATGTGCCAAAACCTTGGTGGAAAAATATAGGCTGTTTTCAGTGAATTCCATATTCAGGTTTAACTTGAATGGACAACTGCGAAGGCCTGTGATGGTCTGTTATAAATTTGGTTGCATAAAACCCATAGGAATCGAATAAAGATTTGGAACCAAGAGGTTGATTCAAAGAAATCAAACCCTAGTACACCAAAAAAAGTACAATGTAAAACTTTAACCAAAAGTCTGAACCCCTAGAAAAGGGGGAAAAAAAACAAAGAAAAAATAAAAATCTAACACATCTCAAACCCTATGCAAGATGAGGAAGAAAGAAAACCAATAAAAAGAGATTCATTTTATTTTTGCCAATAAATTTTTTACCCAGCCGAGGAGAAGAAAAAGAAAGCCTGAAAGGATCAAAGAAAAAAAAAAAAAAAGAACTTCTAAACGACAAAACAAAGTGAAACAAAGGGGAGAAAGAAAAGGTAGAAAGAAGATATCAAAGAAAACAGAATACTTCAGAGACATTGAAAGAAAAGGAAAAGAAATACTCTTTTCAAACAACAGATAAGTTGTTTGTCTTTTGATGTGTCTTTTTATTTACTTACTTGTAAATGCATGCTAGTTGACTTCAAACCGTTTGAGGAAACAATATTTATCTTCATGACAAGATAAACCCAACCCCCACCACGTGTCATTTCTTTCTGTAACATTTTTTTTTTTTGCTTTGATTTGTTCCGATTTCCATATTTTAAAATTGCCAATCTGCTTTATAACCATCTGTATATTTTGTAAATCATGTAACAAAGGCAACCCCAGCGATACTGTTTGTCAAAAACTAGCTTGTAAGAGGTTGGATACTTAACTACTTCAGCCTAGAAAACTCTGCCAAAAAAGCAGTAAGAGGCTAATAGGGTGATAGTTAGAGGGGTCAGAGTTCTTAAAAACAGGAACCACAGATGAAGACTTCACACAATCAGAGAAGCAGAAAGGCAATAGTTGTAGAATTTGGAGAAAACTAGAACCCAGGAGCACATTTCATTAGGAAGAGGACTGGGATTCCATTACTCTTGTTTATAAAGTAATCACATAGCCGCAAGTTTGTCTTTCATTTTTTTTTTTTTTTTTTTTTATATAATCACTAGCAGTATAGCCCGGCGTTGCTCAGGTGTAATGAAAGCTTTAAAACTAATCCATGGACATGGAACTCAGACTCTTTGGACGTTGGCATGAAAGACTAAAAAGCAATAGTTGTTTCCAGTTAAAGCGAAACTGTAGACTGAAAGAAAAATGAATGGCTGTAAGACATTTGATTTCCTGGTATCGATATCAAAAGTTTTTTCGTTGTAAACTGAATTTTGAAGGCTAAATAAGTCCTCTGAGTAAATGGTATCATGGCTGAGACTAAGAACTACAATTATACCTACTTAGAGCCAAACCCAAAGCAAAAACTAAAATAAATGGGCTGAAAAAAAAAACAGACATACAGACAGATAAACAGACACATACACACAAACATCTTGCCTTTTATATATATAATTGATTTTCTGCACTAATGTAAGAACTGCAACCATGAAACTTCTGAATATCGTTTCTTATGTCTTTGTCTATGAATGCATCAAATTTGATTAAAATTGGACCACTCCTTCTATAACTCGATTTTCAATATTTATCGGGGTACCTCGACACAAAACCTAGCTAAGAACACTTGCAGATGCTTATAATACAACTGTGTAAATTTTCAAGAAAATCGGTTCAGCTGTTTTGGAGTCTATAGGTAGTGGAGACACACACACACAGACAGAGTTCCATTTATAAATAAGTTTAGATATCGCCCCAAGCAAGGCAGTCTATTGCCACTGGTGCACAGGGGGTTACATAGAAGGAAATTTATGAGAAAGAGTGACAACTTATAGGGGGTGTCTGGAAGTGGGTAAGAGAAGGATGAGAATACTGATGAGAGTGGAGTGGACGGAGAAAGGAGCATGAGAGAGAGGATGCAAATTAGCAAGATTGGAGATGACTATTGACTTTACATTTAAACTCCTGGAGATTGTAGCTGTCGGGGAAGCAAGTAAACTGAAGGGAATTCCACAGGTGGAAAGTGTGAGAAAAGAAGCTGATAGAGTAGAATTTGCGTTTACATTTTATTGGTTTCACAGTAAAAGGGTGAGACCTAGTTGCTAATCTTGTGTCTTGAGCAAATTCATGCATCCTGCCCTTTAAACTATAGCTGAAAGGAGAAGAGACGGATTGTATGAATAAGTAGTAATTAGTGGGGGATCAGTTTATTACTTAATAACAATAGAAAACTGATCCCCCCTTTTTGCCCAATAGAAACTTTATGTTTCCAACTATTATATTCATTCAGTCAGTTAAGTGCCATACGTGAAACATGCTTGGGCGATCATGTCTCGAAAGAGACATGACTGACTGGGCAGAAGATTATCCCGCAGTAGGTTGCCATTGCTTTCTGCAGTAGATTGGTTGCCAGCCAAGGCTATTTAACCCATAATTGGAGGGAAGAGACGGATTAATACCTTTCCCAAGGGTATTTGTGTGTAAGAGAATGCAATGAATTCAACTGGAATTCGAACTTGGCTCCCCACTTTCTCGTTCCGAGCCGACCTAATAGACATTACTATAAACACAATTTTGAAGAAGGCAAGTAAGTGTAGATAAGTAGCACAAAAGAAATATTTATGAAAAGGGACAGCAGTTTTAAATTTTTCACTTTAATAATGAAAAAATAATTGTTATAATCTGTCAATAAATTGTAAACGCAAATTCTACTCCAGCAGCTTCTTTTCTTGCACTTCCCTTCCATTTACTTACTTCCCTGACAGCTAATCTCCAAGAATTTAAATGTAAAGTCAATAGTCATCTCCTATCTCACTAACCTGCATCCTCTCTCTCATGCTCCTTACTTCGTCTACTCCACTCTCATCAGTATTCTCATCCTTCTCTTACCCACTTCCTGACACCCCCTATAACCTGTCACTCTTTCTCATAACTTTCCTCCTATGTAACCCCCTGCAAAACAGTGGTATTTTGCCTTGCTTGGGGCGATATGATTATTAAACAAAAAAAAAAAAAAAATTAGAAAATTTTGGTAGAAATGAAGGATTTTTTTAAAAAAATTTAACAAAATTAATTATAAGCCTTTTATAAAGTTTTTGGTAAATTTTTAGATAAAGGAAGATTTTTTTTTAGAAGTTTTTTTTAGAAGTTTCTATTTCAAACAAGTGATTAAGTGAAACAGAATCTATAAAAACAGTGCACAACAGACAATTACCAAAACAGCAATCCAATATTTACCATATTTGCCTCGCTTCATCACAAGTTTCAATTGTCATGTGCGTTGTGGTTCAGTGGATATCGGCTCGGAATGAGAAATCGGGGAGCTGAGTTCGAATTCCAGTTGAATTCATTGCATTCACTTACGCGCAAATACCTTTGGGAAAGATATTAATCCGTCTCTTCCTTCCAGTTATAGGTTAAATAACAGAACAGATTGGGTTCTATAGCCTTGGTCAGCAACCAGTCTACTGCAGAAAGCAATGGCAACCTACTGTGGGATAACCTTCTGCCCAGTCTGTCATGTCTCGAAAGAGACATGATCGCCCAAGCATGTTTCACGTATGGCACTTAACTGACTGAATAAAAATAATAGTTGGAAACAAAGTTTCTATTGGACCAAAAGTGAGGCTCAGTTTTCTATTGTTATTAAGTAGTAAACTGATCCCCCAATAATTACTACTTATTAATATAATCCGTCTCTACTCCCTTCAGCTATAATTTAAAGGGCAGGATAGAAAATCTTTTGCCCAGTCAGTCATGTCTCTAAAGAGACATGATCGCCCAAGCGTGTTTCACGTATGGCACTTAACTGACTGACTTCAACTAAATCACTGAAAAAACAGCACAGTATGAAGAAAAAAAAAAGGCCCCAAACTTAATAAAAACAAACTTTTTCCATCAAAACGATTTTTCTTTTTTTATATTTCACCCCAACCAAGCAGTACTGCCACGGGTGAGTGATGAGAAAGAGGAACCAGTTATGAAGGATGTCAGAGAATGAATAAGAAAAGGATGAGAACACTGGTGTAAAGAGAGTTGCATGAGAGTGGAAAGGGAGAAGAATATGATACAAGGGTTGTCAGGGAAAGGATGTGAGTCAAGGACATAAGAGATGCCAATTGACCTTGCATTTAAATTCTTGGAGATTGTAGCTGTCAGTGAAGCAAGTATACAGAAAGGAATTCCAAATGTAGGAAGTATGAGAAAAGGACCTGCTAGAATAGAAGTTGTGATTACATTTGATTGGTTTTACTGTAAAAAGGATGGGACCTAGTTGCCAATCTAGTAGCTTGAGTAAATTCATGCAGAGGGGGCACCAGGGAGCCAAGCTCATCAGAGCCATGAAAATATTTGTAGAAGAAACAGAGGGAAGTCACATTACGTTAATGAGAAAGTGACTGGATTTGAGCTATCAGATCAGGTTCAATTACGTTGCAGATTCTTTGTTGGGTTTTGTTACGGACCTCCCCGAGAAGAATAGCAGGAGCACCCGACCAGATGTGGTAGCAGTATTCAAACAGATTTAAATATGTGCAAGATGGATTCTGATGAAAAAAAAAACAAAAACAAAAAACTTCCTGGCCCTACACAGTGAACCAACCTTCCTAGCAGCAGATTTAGCTATGGATTCAATGTAGTCATTCCGCTTGAGGTTGACTGAGAGAGTTAGGCTGAGGAGGTGCAGTGTTTTGTTTATGTTATTAAGAGGAAAGATAAAAAAAATTTTTAATCCTTTCTAACATGTTCATAATTTTAGTAAAAAATTTTGTTTCGATTTTAGTTAGCGGCTAACCAAATTGTTACCAGAGTTTAAAATGGATAACGTAATATTACCTCAGTTTTTTTTTGTTTTTTTTCAGTGAAAAACATTAATTTAGAAAGTCTTACAAAAATCAAATAATTATTGGATTTTAATGAAACTTTCAAGACTTATTCACAAATAAAGAAAATTATTTTTGAAATTATTAATTTAAAAAATTTTTTGTAAAAATATTTTCTCCCTCTCTATGTAAATTCATGAAATTTTAAGAAATTAAATTTTATTGGGAAAATTGATTTTATTAGTTAAATGCAGGACTCATTGGTGAATGTAAATCATTTATTTTTCTTAAACATTTTGCCTTTATTTCCGAAAATCTGCTCCCAATAGTAAAATAAAGAATGCATTAAAATTGACATTATTTGATTATATAAATTTATAATTGCTTTAATAAAAAATATAAATTAAGTACATCATAGTCTGAAGAAAAATTTTTTTCAATTAATAATGAAATTTTGAAAGAATTGTTTTCACTTTATTTTTTTAATTATAATTTATAAAGTTTCAAAAATATTTTCAAAACACTTCAAAGATTTGTTGGAATTAGCTATTAAGTCATAAAATGAAGACTATATTTACTAATTGTAAATTGAAAAGTTTAATACAAATCGTCATACCTTTGTATTTTTAAAAATATTTTTTTTTGTTTGGTAATTTCTGCATGTACATTAAAAAGTCAAGAGCTTCCTGGTTTCGTCTCCTTACGGGAAAAAATTTGTACAATTATTTCACTTGTGATCACTATAAACACTTAGCTTATCTCGCATTCGTCTATCATCTCATGTCAATACATTCCGGCTGGTGGGGGGGGGGGGGGGGGTCAGAAAGATCAAGATTCCATGATTAAGAAATAGTTTTAGTCTAACGTTCATACTATAAATAAATAAAACTTATGTAAATCAAATTAATTTAACATTAAATTTGCCAATTTTCCCAAACTAATGTATCATAGATGTATATTTTATTTTTGCAAGATTTTTAAAACTGAGAATTAACTTTTGTTTACAAATGTGTCAATCACTCAGATGGCCGAAAAATTGAAAAAAAATTAAAATAAAAATCTCAAAATTCTGAATTCCTCTTAATATATCCGTGAAACCAAATCTTTATTTCATTGAATAGTTCATTTCATCAAAAATTCCAAATATAGAAAATTAAAGGGAGATAACTATTACATCTGAATGGATCTTTTCTTAAATTCATTCAGTCAGTTGGATTTAAAATTCTGTGATTTTGGACCACTTTCCATGGAATGGGCCTCTTGTGCTAGACAATTTATTTCTTCACCAGAATTTATCTTACATATTCATAAGTCTGCTATTTGTCCGTGCTTTAAATATTGCTGCCACATATGATTTGGTGCTCCTGTTTTATGCTAAGAGATTCTTGATAAAATCTAAAGAAGAATCCGCAATGTTAGGAGACTTGACATCTTGGCCTCAGTCAATTTCCCATTCATGTAATGTAGCTTTTCTATGAATACTTTCATTGTAACTGTTCTGATAAGCATTACTCTATGGTTCTTAGGCTTTATGAATTTAAGTGCAGTGCCAGATTGACAACATGGTCTCATGTAACAGTAAGTTCTATGTTAACAGTTTTTTATTGCACGTCTTGTTTCCCGGTCAAAGCTATCTTTGAAAATTTAAACGCAATGTCAATTTGTTGTATCTTTGAGGTGGATCAGTCAGTTAAGTGCCATACGTGATACACGCTTGGGCGATCATGTCTCGAAAGATACATGACTGACTGGGCAGAAGATTATCCTGCAGTAGTTTGCCGCTTTCTGCGGTAGACTGGTTGCCGACCAAGGCTATAGAACCCAATCTGTCCTGCTATTTAACCCATAACTGGAAGGAAGAGACGGATTAATACCTTTCCCAAGGGTATTTGCGCGTAAGTGAATACAATGGATTCAACTGGAATTCGAACTCGGCTCCCTGGTTTCTCGTTCCGAGCCGATATCCACTGTACCACAATGCACATTTCTTAAATTATGTATCCTTTAAAAATTGTAGTTGTTTAATGTTATATGTTTACTATAATGAATGACTAACAGCAAGTTGGTTTGTTTAAGAGAATTATATAATGTTGAAATTCTAACCACTCTTCCTATTTACCTCCCCCTATGTAGCCCCAAGCGCAATAGTGGCAATGGAATGCCTTGCTTGGGGTGAAATGATTAAAAAAAAAAAAAAAACAAATTGACTGTCTTTTTTCCAGACAACAAAAATAAAATAAACACTTGAAATATATACATTAAAATAAATAAAAATATGAATTAATACAAAAGGCTATTACAATTTACAGTCTTATAATTAAAACTAGGTACGTCTACTAAATCACTAAAAAACAGCATAGTATGAAAAAAAAAAAAGAAAAAAAAAAAAAAGAGGCCCCAAACTTAATAAAAATGATCTTTTTCCATCAAAATGTTCATGTTAGTTTTAAGAGGAAAGATCAAAATATTCGATTACTTTTTAAAAATTTTTAATCCTCTTTAGCATGTTTGAAATTTGGTAAAAAGGAAATCTTGTATTTATTTTAGTTAGCGGGTAACCAAATGATTACGAGAGTTTACAATGGAAAACACAATATTATATAACTCAGTAGTTTTCTGGTGACAAACACATTATGTTGGAAATTCTTGCAAAAATCAAATAATTGTCAGAATTAAAGGTAACTTTTAAGACTTATTCATAAATTAAATAAATTATTTTTAAAAAAATCTTGGTAAAAATATTTTTTTTTTACATCTGTTACCCCCCCCCACACACACACACACACGTTAATTCATGAAATTTCAAGAAATCAAATTGTTGTGATAAATGATTTTATTAGTTAAATGCAGGACTCATCGGGGAATGTAAATCATCTATTATTTTCAAATTGTCTATTTTTTGAAAAATTTTGCCTCTTATTTGGAAAATCTTCTCCCAATAGTAAAATAAAAAATGTAATATAACTATGACATTATTTAATTTGATAAGCTTTTAATTACTTAAATAAATAATAAAAAAAAATTTTTTTCTTGATTAATAATGAAATTTTAAAAGAATAGTTTTCATCTTTTTGTTTTTAATTATAATAATTTATAAAGTTTCAAAAATATTTTAAAAATACTTCAAAGATTTGTTCAGGTTAGTTTAACAACTTATTAAACGAAGATTATATTTAGTAATTGAAAATTAAAAAGTTTTACACAAATTTCAATTGGAGTAGATAGACTAACCTATCGCCCGGTTCACACTCCACCCACATCTATTGAACAGGTGAAGAGGCTCATCCCTTGTTTCCTGTTTAGGACGTGGTTTCCGGCTTTCTCTTTTCCAATCTATTCACTCTAACGTAGTCCCCTGCACACCAGTGGCCTTACCGCCTTGCTTGGGGTGATGTGATTAAAAAAAAAAAAAAAAAAAAAAAAAATTTGTTCTGCCACCCTATTTTTAAAATAATTTTTAACCTTTTTTTTTTTTTTGGTGTATTTGAAGATTTTTTTTGTATGGTAATTTCTAAGTGTAAAAAACATTGTGTTATTCAGAGTTTCTTCCTTTTATCCAAAAAAAAAAAAAAAAAACATTTATATGATTATGTCACTTGTGATTGTCACTATTTATCTCTAATCTGACAACTTGTCAACACATTTAATATATGGTGGACAGGTCAAAAAGTTCAACTCTATGAATAAGTTTTATTCTAAATTTCATGCTATCAATAAGTATTACTTGTGTAAATCAGATTAGCATAAAATTTGCTAATTTTCCAAAAATAATGTGTCACAGATGGATATTTTATTTTTTCAATATTTTTAAAACCATGAATTAACTTTTGTTTACAAATGTGTTAATTGCTTAAAGTTGGCCAAAAAATTGAAAGATAAAAAATTTAAAAATTTTAGATTTTGATTAATATAATTTTTTTTTAAATATACCAGAGTATTTTGCTTACATAAATTTAATCATTCAGCTGTCAATTAAAACTAAATTAAGTTTCAAGAAAACTTTTTTTATTTTAAAAAATTCAATTTAAAATTTATTCATTGAAAATGAGTGAAGATAAAAACCAAAATTTTAATATTAAAGGAAAATTTCACTGATAAAATTATGGTGAAAAACATGTTCCCTATGATAAATAAACAAAAGGGATTTTAATGAACACTATTCAGATGTAAGTTATTTTTTTTAATTTCCTAAGACTTGATTTTGTAACGAATGAACCATTCAACAAAAACTGTTCGATTTAAAAGGTTTCAGTGAAGATGATTTTCGGACAAATGACATTAATTTCATGATTACCTCCCTTTAATATGACGAAGTTCTCTCCTCTTGTAATTGACAATTATACAAATTCTGTTGTCACAAGTGTCCTCCCTTTTTCTTGATTTACGATCGTTACGACTTCTCTGAGGGATGTGCGTTGTGGTGCATTGGATAGCGGCTCGGAACGAGAAATCGGGGAGCCGGGTTCGAATTCCAGCTGAATTACTAATTTTTTAAAACACAGAACTGTTAATGTTTATATATATATATATATATATATATATTGTAATTTTGTTATAATAGTTTATAAAAACATAATATCACTACACAAAAATGTTCATGTTTCAGAACAGAACTGTTCTTCTTCAGGTGATATGTTAAAATAAATGGTGAAAATGATTTATTTTAAAATATAAGACAAATTCATGATTATTTAGAAAATTAGGGAGTGGTAGTTGGAGAAAATGCATTAAGTGTGTCAGTATTGTTCAATCAAAAATTAGAATTATGTAACTATGGAGATTTATGAGTTATGAAAGTGGGCAGGATGGCTTGGATCTATATAGACATGTCACTTTTGTCCGAATAAGATACATAGTGGGATCTTAGATTTTTTAAATCGGTAAACAGTAATTATTAACAGGAGGTTGGATTTTAGGTTTTTTTTTTATTGAACAATAGATATTCTTTTTTACTACGATCTATGCGTAAAGAGGTTAGAATGTTTAGGTCAGAACGAGGATTAAATAATTATGGTATACTTAGTTATATTGTATTAAGAACAACAATTAAGTATTGTGTTGGTCATTTATTTTAGTAAAATAATTTAAAATATCTTGATTGTATCTTATTTTTATAAATTTCTTATGGTAGGTCAAACCAAACCAAACAAATCAAATCCAACTATTAATAAACTTACTGGTTCACTACAAGTCTATTGAAAGACTTTTACACTGCAGACCCCATCAGATGAGTTCCCTCATTTCCCAATTCCTCCCAATGCTATGCTTACACCACATGCAAGGTTCTGGATGCAATACTGGACAGATGAAACTCAGTAATAAGCAGCAAGTGTTAAATTCTCCTGGCCCTTTTTACTCATTATATACCCTAGACTTTTCAACTTTCTCTTTTTAAGGCTAAGTATAAATGTCGTTTTTGTTTCCATTTTCTCTAAAACTTCCTTGTTCCTCACATATTCAGTTAATGGTATTCTCAGCATCCTTCTGTAGAGCCAGATTTCTGTTGCCTCAAGTCCCTTGATCTGTGGGAAGATGGTTCCACATACACTACCGTATAAGAAGACATAACTGTACAATACTCTTTTCTTTGTTTCTAATGAAATTTCCATTTTTCTTATACTTTGCTTAATTTGTAGAAAGCATCTTTCATTATTCCAATGTGCCTTTGGAATTTGCTGTCACATTTTTCATCCGCCATTAAAACATTTTCTAGATATTTTAATTTTTGTATATGATTTTGGTATCTCCAATTCGCAGTTCGCATCTTGGACCGTTTCTTTTTGCCGGCAACCATACATTGTCTTACAATTGTTGGTTAGTCCTTTCTGTTGGCTTACTTTTTCTGTAGAAGTACCCAGAAAATTTGAATTCCAGTTGAATTCCTTGCATTCACTTACACGCAAATATCCTTGGGAAAGGTATGAATTTGTCTCTTCCCTACAGTTATGGGTTTAATAACAGAACAGATTGTGTTCTATAGCCTTGGCTGGCAACCAGTCTACCGCAGAAAGCAATGGCAACCTACTGTGGGATAATCTTCTGCCCAGTCAGTCATGTCTCATTCGAGACATGATCGCCCAAGCATGTTTCACGTATGGCACTTAACTGATTCTTGCAAAATACAGTGAAGCAATTTCGCATTGTCTTTTTATCATGGTTTGAAATTAAGAACTTTATTTCTCTTAGACTTCCCCACACTCAAATCAGAAAGCCCAGTACATCCTTCTATTTAACCCATAGCTAGGGTAGATGTTATGGATTTATGCCTTTCCAAAGAATATTCGTGTGAAAGTGAATGCAACAGACTTGCCTGAAATTTGAACTTGCTTTGCCAATACCACTTACCTGGAATTTAGAGTGTTGCTTGCTGCATAAAAAATCATATTGTTTGTACTTTGTGTAAGCACATTACTTGATACAATTCCAACAAGCTAATGTCCAAAGAATTAAGTTTAGTCCTTAAGTCATTAATGCCTACTTTACGATTTTTGAAATAGTGAGCTTTGAGTTGAAACTTAATGCAGGTTTTTTTTTTTTAGATTCATTTTCAATAGTCTTTATCATTTTAAATAAAACACTCAATATTTTTTTCTTTTATTAGAAACTGATAATTCATACCTTCGTAACCAATAAAAATGGAATTTGTTTTTTTTTTAATGTAAGTCTATAATAATGGTGAATTTTTTGTAAAATAAAAACATGAATTCTGTTTTCTAGAACACTATAATGTTTTTTTTAAATAAATGGATTTTTTAATAGAATCATTGATTTTTAAAAAATAGAAAACTGTAATAAAGTAAATTTTTTAAAAATAAAAAAACTATAGTAATGAATTAAAAAAAAGAAAACTATAATAATTTTTTTTTTTTTAAATAGAAGCTTATAACACTGATTTAAAAAAAATGAACCTATAATAATGAATAATAAAGAATTAATTTTTTTAAAAATGTAACCTGTAATAATGAATTTTTTAAATAGAAACTTATAATAATGATTGATTGTTTGTTTTTTTTTAAATAGGAACTGGTAATAATGGATTTCTTTTTTTAAAATATAAACAATTGATTTTTTTTCTAATACAAACCTATAAAGACCTTGAAAAGTTCTCACTCTTTTCCAATACATGAGATTCCCAGAACTTCATGCACGTAGTTTCAAATGGCAACACATCTATAAGGAAGTACTATAAGCAAGCTTGAAATTTGGTGTATGTTTTTGCCAAAGTGGAAACAACTTTCTTTTTTTTTTTTTAAATGTTAAACATGTTGGATTTTGTGTCAAAGAAAGTGTATTTGTGAGAAATTTTACTGTACTACATTATTCAAAAGAATTCTGCAGCTGAAGCACACAGAATTCATATTTAGACTTACGGTGACTATGCTCTGTCAGAAATAACATGCAAAGTTTCGTTTAGATGCTTCAAAAATAATGATTTTAATGTCGAAGATAAAGAATACTCTGGTGCACTGAAAAAGTTTAAAGCTGAAGAATTGGAAGCATTATTTCAGGCAGACTAATGTCAGGCACAAGCTGAACCTGCAGAATCATAAAGAGTTGGTCACAACAGTTTTGAAATGTTTGAAAGCATTAAATAACATTAAGGGTTGTACAAGTTGCAGCCATAAGACTTTAAACCGTGTATTGTCATGTGTGAACAGTTGCTTAACGGCAAATAGGAAAGTATTTTTTTTTGCATCATATCATGATCGGAATTGAAAAGTGGATACACTACGATAACCCAAAGTGTAGAAGTTAGTGGAATATGCCTGGCACGCATTAATGTGGGCAGCAAAGTTGTATATTGATGGTTCAAAGCTTCTGTTCTGTATTTGGAGGGATCAGCTAGGTGTAATTTATTATAAGCAGCTCAAACTAACCGAAACCATCACGAGAGATCACTATTGACTACAATTGATGCGTTTGATCTGAGCATTGAAGAAAAAAAAAAATATATCTGCTGCTATATGAGCGGAGACATGACAAACTGATTTTGCAACAAGACAATACTAGGCTACATGTTGCAAAATGGGTGAAAGCCAACTTAGAAAAACGCTTAAATGGGAAGTACTACTCCACCTACCTTATTTACCAGACATTGTTTTGTTTGATTATCAATTGTTTCAATCTAAGGCACACAGCCTGGCTGAGATAACTTTCATTCTTATGAGGATGCAAAAAAAAAAAAAAAAAAAAAAGGTCGACTTGTGGTTAGCCTCAAAAGACATATTTTTCCAATGTGGAATTCAAATATTGCCAGAAAGATGGCAAAAAGTAGCGGCTAGTGATGGACAATACTTTCAGTGATATGTTTCTTGCTAATTTTTGTAAATAAAACATTATTTTTCATGAAAAATCAGCAAGAATTTATTCAAGGTCCCAATATAAATGGTATCCTGTGATAATGGATTTTTAAAAAAATAGAAACTTATAATAATGAATGTTTTTTTGTTTTTTTCAATAGAAATTATTAATAATGAATTTAAAAAAAAATAGAGACCTGTAAAATGGATATATTTTACAATAGTCTGTCAGTTAAGTGCCGTACATGAAACACGCTTGAGCGATCATGTCTCGAAAGAGACATGACTGACTGGGCAGAACATTATCTCGCAGTAGGTTGCCATTGCTTTCTGCGGTAGACTGGTTGCCGACCAAGGCTATAGAACCCAATCTGTCCTGTTATTTAACCCATAACTGGAAGGAAGAGTCGGATTAGTACCTTTCCCAAGGGTATTTGCGCGTAAGCGAATGCAATGAATTCAACTGGAATTCGAACTCAGCTCTCCAATTTCTCGTTTCGAGCTGATATCCATTGCACCACAATTTACAATAGTAACCTATAATAATAATATAATAATGATTTGTTGTAGTTTGAAACTTCCTGAGTTGGGAGAGAAATCAAGTGAGTGCGAGGAAGACGAAGTGTCAACTGATTTGGAAAGTGAACATGAAAAATCTTTCTCTCAGTTCTCAAAACTGGAAGAAAGTGTGAAGAGTCCATGTGTATGTCTGAAGCTACCCCTCAAGGAAGGATTGAGAGAGGCAGGAAAACTTGAGTCTCATTAAGGAAATAAGGTGTGGCTGGAAGGTCACGAGGAAAGGAGAAATTTACCTGTTGTTGGGAGGCATACTGGCCAGATGTATGTCCGGCAGCCAGTGTCATTGATAATGACCTCCAACCTCCAGGGCAGGAGGGCTGCACACCTGTCAAGAATTCAATGGGAATAGAAACTAAGGATTAACGGAAATATTATAGTCACCTGGGTTGTATAACTTTGTTGAAGGATAACAAATTACTGCTTATAGTGTCCATGCCATAACTGGACAGGGACAGATTGTTCAAGATATATTGGGTTATAAATTTACCAAGTCGAAACACAGCATATAGCTATGAATGCAACCTAGAAGACGTTTATGAGCAGAAGAAGCTAGAAAGTGTAAAAATGATGCCTTGGGAACATGTACCTCACTGAGTCCTATTTATGTGACCAGCGAGCACCGACTGTGTACACTCGAATTATTTAAAGATAATAGAAAGGGGGCTGAGGAATATTGCCAGGTCAAGATATTAACTGATACAGTACTACCACAAGAAATCAGCATAACTGAAGGGGTTTTGCTAGTGGTTGCTCAGAAACCCATTGATCTCAGGAGAACCCACTAGGACGCTGAGGGTGAAGCCACCTTTAATCCTGATAAAATTACCTCAAGGGTGTTCAGCGATTGGCATTTCCATGACCCTGTCCCCCCATATTACCAGGTTGAAGAGAAATTTGAAGATAAATTCTCAATAATAAAATTGGTTGACAAAGTCTTACACAGCTGCACACAATTATAGGAGCTGGTAATTAATAAATACCCTAAGGTCACAATAGAGCAAATATCAGAATTATTAAAAGACATAGATAAAATTAATATGGATCGGTTAAGAGACAAATTAAATACTTTGGGAAAAGAAGATATGAATTGAAAAAATAATGAAGTAATTTTGGTCTGTGGGGAGCAGTATTTCATCGGTGGTTGTTGTGGTTGTAATGTGGAAAATAAGGAAATACAGCGAGAAATGGAATAACAAGGTCTCAGTGAGAGTAAAACAGACAAAGGAAATACCATCTGGTGATCTATATCTGAATGGAACAGAACCGACAGGAGAGGACAAGATCTAATTGAACCTGATGGCAGGAGCTGAAGAAGAATCAACTCCTGTCAAGAAGTCACTGAAACTGCCCGTTGAAGAGAGGAGGGTGGCAATAAAATAAAAAAAAGAAAAAAAAAGGAATAAGCCCTAAGAGACACATACATAACCACACCCACACACCCGAAAAAAAACAAAAACTTGTTATTAAAAGGGGTGTGAACACTACGTATTATTAAAAAGACTATTGCCACATGAAAAAAAAAAAAAAAAGAAAAGAAAGGACACTTATTATGCATGGAATTTTTTTTTTTTTTGGTAAAGCCAAAATATGCATACTTAATTGTGTAACCAGTAGTCACAGTGTCATTTATTTCATAGATAACAGGCGACGTGGGAAGTGATGCAACCCTATTTTCAGATAGCTGGTATAAATTTTAAGTGATTTTCACGATGATTAGATTTCTCTAAAATTGAAGAATAAAATTATTTTTGTCAGGTAATATTTTTGCCTAAATGTTAACAAGTGGAAAATACAAATACGAAGATTCACTGGGGTGCAAAATCCTTTTGTTGAGAGAAGTAAGCGAATTTATCAAAGTTAGTTACATAATTCTAGTTAAAATATTTGTCAGTGGGTTTTGAAGATATGTGACCCTAGTCAAAATATGACCTTGCGAATTTCCTGTGTACGGGTTACTAGGATAGTTGGTATGAACACGCAGACAATAAGAAGTAATGGATTTTCCTCCCCTTCCCCTAAAAGTTGAAATGTTAAATGTAATTGTTTTTATTTTGAGCTGGTAAGAATTATACAGTGAGGGAATAGAACCCCCATATATAACTTTCCCACCCCTGTCTGAGTGCCTGTTTAACAAAACCAGGGTGCAAGATGAAATTAGTTAGTTCGGCCCCTGTGTTTGGGATGAGAAGTTAGAAAGAGATTTAAATGTTGGTTTGAATAATATGGTCAGACTGAAACAAGGCCTGCTGCTAGAAAGATTACAGGTGAGAGAGATATTACAAGAGACGGTCAGTCCAAATTCAACCAACTGGAAGTTGAACAAACAATCATCCTGTGGAAATAATAAAAGCTGAATATTGCCGAGCTACTGAAATACCAGCTAACTGATATTTCTTTTTTGTCACTTACTTTGACTTCCTTGTAACTTTGTATTTATTCAAGAAATATATATATATATATATATATATATATATATATATATATACACACACACCCTAATGTTGCGGATTTTTTCATTATATACCAATCCTTCACATGTCCAGACTAACCTTGTCAAATGATAACAAGCAATCCTGCTTTGGCTAATCTGTGATCAACAACACAACATGGGCGGAATCGACCAAAGGTGAGGAAAGTTGGCTGGATACAACAAAGGGTTATGTGATATGAGATGGAATCAAAGTAGCAATAAAATAATAATAGTAATAAAGAGTGGATCTGGCCAGAGGGTTGGGATAAAAAGCATCAATAAAAGATGGAATCAAACTATTAATAAAATAATAGTAATAATGAAGAGATGATCTGGCCAGAGGGTTGGGATAAAAAGCATCAATAATAAGATGGAATCAAACTAGTAATAAAATAATAGTAATAATGAAGAGTGGATCTGGCCAGAGGGTTGGGATAAGAAGCATCAATAATAAGATGGAATCAAACTAGTAATAAAATAATAGTAATAATGAAGAGTGGATCTGTCCAGAGGGTTGGGATAAAAAGCATCAATAATAAGATGGAATCAAACTAGTAATAAAATAATAGTAATAATGAAGAGTGGATCTGTCCAGAGGGTTGGGATAAAAAGCATCAATAATAAGATGGAATCAAACTAGTAATAAAATAATAGTAATAATGAAGAGTGGATCTGGCCAGAGGGTTGGGATAAGAAGCATCAATTATAAGATGGAATCAAACTAGTAATAAAATAATAGTAATAATGAAGAGTGGATCTGGGCAGAGGGTTGGGATAAAAAGCATCAATAATAAGATGGAATCAAACCAAGAATAAAATAATAGTAATAATGAAGAGTGGATCTGGCCAGAGGGTTGGGATAAAAAGCATCAATAATAAGATGGAATCAAACTAGTAATAAAATAATAGTAATAATAAAGAGTGGATCTGGCCAGAGGGTTGGGATAAGAAGCATCAATTATAAGATGGAATCAAACTAGTAATAAAATAATAGTAATAATGAAGAATGGATCTGGCCAGAGGTTAGGATAAAAAGCATCAATAATAAGATGGAATCAAACTAGTAATAAAATAATAGTAATAATGAAGAGTGGATCTGACAGCCCAGAGGGTTGGGATAAGAAGCATCAATTATAAGATGGAATCAAACTAGTAATAAAATAATAGTAATAATGAAGAAGTGGATCTGGCCAGAGGGTTGGGATAAAAAGCATCAATAATAAAAAGGAATCAAACTATTAATAAAATAATAGTAATAATAATGAAGAGTGGATCTGGCCAGAGGGTTGGGATAAAAAAGCATCAATAATAAGATGGAATCAAACCAGGAATAAAATAATAGTAATAATGAAGAGTGGATCTGGCCAGGGTTGGGATAAAAAGCATCAATAAGATGGAATCAAACCAGGAATAAAATAATAGTAATAATGAAGTGGATCTGGCCAGGGTTGGGATAAAAAGCATCAATAATAAGATGGAATAAAACTATTAATAAAAATAATAGTAATAATGAAAGTGGATCTGGCCAGAGGGTTAGGACAAAAAGCATCAATAATAAAAAGGAATCAAACTAGTAATAAAATAATAGTAATAATGAAGTGGATCTGGCCAGAGGGTTGGGATAAAAAGCATCAATAATAAGATGGAATCAAACCAGGAATAAAATAATAGTAATAATGAAAAGTGGATCTGGCCAGAGGGGTTGGGATAAAAAGCATCAATAATAAGATGGAATCAAACCAAGATAAAATAATAGTAATAATGAAGAGTGGATCTGGCCAGAGGGTTGGGATAAAAAGCATCAATAATAAGATGGAATCAAACTAGTAATAAAATAATAGTAATAATGAAGAGTGGATCTGGCCAGAGGGTTGGGATAAAAAGCATCAATAATAAGATGGAATCAAACCAGGAATAAAATAATAGTAATAATGAAGAGTGGATCTGGCCAGAGGGTTGGGATAAAAAGCATCAATAATAAGATGGAATCAAACTAGTAATAAAATAATAGTAATAATGAAGAGTGGATCTGGCCAGAGGGTTGGGATAAAAAGTATCAATAATAAGATGGAATCAAACAAGTAATAAAATAATAGTAATAATGAAGAAGTGGATCTGGCCAGAGGGTTGGGATAAAAGCATCAATAATAAGATGGAATCAAACTAGTAATAAAATAATAGTAATAATGAAGAGTGGATCTGGCCAGAGGGTTGGGATAAAAGTATCAATAATAAGATGGAATCAAACAAGTAATAAAATAATAGTAATAATGAAGAGTGGATCTGGCCAGAGGGTTGGGATAAAAAGTATCAATAATAAGATGGAATCAAACTAGTAATAAAATAATAGTAATAATGAAGAGTGGATCTGGGCAGCCAGAGGGTTGGGATAAAAAGCATCAATAATAAGATGGAATCAAACAAGTAATAAAATAATAGTAATAATGAAGAGTGGATCTGGCCAGAGGGTTGGGATAAAGCATCAATAATAAAAAGGAATCAAACTATTAATAAAATAATAGTAATAATGAAGAGATGGATGGCCAGAGGGTTGGGATAAAAGCATCAATAATAAGATGGAATCAAACTATTAATAAAATAATAGTAATAATGAAGGAGTGGATCTGGCCAGAGGGTTGGGATAAAAAGCATCAATAATAAGATGGAATCAAACTAGTAATAAAATAATAGTAATAATAAAAGAGTGGATCTGGCCAGAGGGTTGGGATGAGAAGCATCAATTATAAGATGGAATCAAACTAGTAATAAAATAATAGTAATAATGAAGAGTGGATCTGGCCAGAGGGTTGGATAAGAAGCATCAATTATAAGATGGAATAAAACTAGTAATAAAAATAATAGTAATAATGAAGAGTAGGATCTGGCCAGAGGTTGGGATAAAAAGCATCAATAATAAAAAAGGAATCAAACTATTAATAAAATAATAGTAATAATGAAGAGTGGATCTGGCCAGAGGGTTGGGATAAGCATCAATAAGATGGAATCAAACTATTAATAAAATAATAGTAATAATAATGAAGAGTGGATCTGGCCAGAGGGGTTGGGATAAAAAAGCATCAATAATAAGATGGAATCAAACCAGGAATAAAAATAATAATAATAATGAAAAGTGGATCTGGCCAGAGGGTTGGGATAAAAAGCATCAATAATAAGATGGAATCAAGCTAGTAATAAAATAATAGTAATAATGAAGAGTGGATCTGGCCAGAGGGTTGGGATAAAGCATCAATAACCAAGATGGAATCAAACCAGGAATAAAATAATAGTAATAATGAAGAGTGGATCTGGCCAGAGGGTTGGGATAAAAGCATCAATAATAAGATGGAATCAAACTAGTAATAAAATAATAGTAATAATGAAGAGTGGATCTGGCCAGAGGGTTGGAATTAAAAGTATCAATAATAAGATGGAATCAAAACAGTAATAAAATAATAGTAACTGTGTGAAAGAGTGGATCTGGCCAAGAGGTTGGGATAAAAGCATCAATAATAAGATGGAATCAAACAAGTAATAAAATAATAGTAATAATGAAGAGTGGATCTGGCAGAGGGTTGGGATAAAAAGTATCAATAATAAGATGGAATCAAACAAGTAATAAAATAATAGTAATAATGAAGAGTGGATCTGGCCAGAGAGGGTTGGGATAAAGCATCAATTATAAGATGGAATCAAACTAGTAATAAAATAATAGTAATAATGAAGAGTGGATCTGGCCAGAGGGTTGGGATAAAAGCATCAATAATAAAAAGGAATCAAACTATTAATAAAATAATAGTAATAATGAAAGAGTGGATCTGGCCAGAGAGGTTGGGATAAAAAGCATCAATAATAAGATGGAATCAAACTATTAATAAAATAATAGTAATAATGAAGAGTGGATGTGGCCAGAGGTTGGGATAAAAAGCATCAATAATAAGATGGAATCAAACTAGTAACAAAATAATAGTAATAATAAAGAGTGGATCTGGCCAGAGGGGTTGGGATAAGAAGCATCAATTATAAGATGGAATCAAACCAAGAATAAAATAATAGTAATAATGAAGAGTGGATCTGGCCAGAGGGTTGGGATAAAAAGCATCCAATAATAAGATGGAATCAAACTAGTAATAAAATAATAGTAATAATGAAGAGTGGATCTGGCCAGAGGGTTGGGATAAAAAGCATCAATAATAAGATGGAATCAAACCAGGAATAAAATAATAGTAATAATGAAGAGTGGATCTGGCCAGAGGGTTGGGATAAAAAGCATCAATAATAAGATGGAATGAAACTAGTAATAAACTAATAGTAATAATAATGATGAGTGTACTAAGAGTGTTTGTATTATAAGCAACAATAACAATATATAGTGTAAAATTAGTAATCAAATAAATAGATTATTCATAATGAATAGTTTGTTAAAAAAATTCAGTCTCCCATGTGACAAAATATATTAATGCAAAGGCAAGGGAAACAAGTTTGTGACTCCAAAAACAATCAGACATTCAAGGGATGTTAATATTAAAAATAAACAAACAAAAAAATGTTTTTTCTTCAACAGCACCACAATTTTTATTTGGATGTGAAATAATTACCAATATGAAACAGATAAGATCCTGAAAGTGGGTGGGAAAGTAGATGTATTTTTTTGTTATTGTTTTTTTTTCTGTTTAGTTGACTTCAATTTTTTTCTTTTTTTTTTTTCTTGAAAAAGAAAATTCAAATTAAATTAACAGAAGAAAAAAATCAAGAAAAGAGAGTGGGCAGTGATGACTGTGCCTTAAATAACAAAGGCAAATCAGTAAAGACATCAAAGTTACTATTGTCATGTCAATGCCCTCAATCCTAAGTCAACGTTTATAAAAAAATTAAAAAAAAAAAAAAATAGTAAAGAAAATCAAAGATTTTTTACAATCAGCAGTGGTGTGTATAGTTGTGTTTGAGAGTGAGCCTTTTTAGAGATAAAAACTTATCTAATGCTAATTGACCAACCCTCTGTAGATTAAAAAAAGTGGGTAATAAGAAAGAAATGAGGAAAAGAGAATAAAAGAAAAAGAGAAATAGAAAAGGAAAGAGAGAAAGAGAAAGAAAGAGAGAGAGAGAGAGAGAGAGAGACAGAGAGAGAGAGAGAGAGACAGAGAGAGAGAGAGAGAGAGAGAGAGAGAGAGAGAGAGAGAGAAAGACAGAGAGAGAGAGAGAGAGAAAGACAGAGAGAGAGAGAGAAAGACAGAGAGAGAGAGAGAGAGACAGAGAGAGAGAGAGAGAGAGAGACAGAGAGAGAGAGAGAAAGAAGAGAGAGAGAGAGAGAAAGACAGAGAGAGAGAGAGAGAAACAGAGAGAGAGAGAGAGAAAGACAGAGAGAGAGAGACAGAGAGAGAGAGAGAGAAAGAGAGAGAGAGAGAGAAAGACAGAGAGAGAGAGAGAAAGACAGAGAGAGAGAGAGAGAGAGAGAGAGAGAGAGAGACAGAGAGAGAGAGAGAGAGAAGAGAGAGAGAGAGAGAAAGAGAGAGAGAGAGAGACAGAGAGAGAGAGAGAGAAAGACAGAGAGAGAGAGAGAGAAAGACAAAGACAGAGAGAAAGAGACAAAGAGAGAAAGACAGAGAGAGAGAGAAAGACAAAGACAGAGAGAAAGAGAAAGACAGAGAGAAAGACAAAGACAGAGAGAAAGACAAAGACAGAGAGAAAGACAAAGACAGAGAGAAAGACAAAGACAGAGAGAAAGACAAAGAGAAAGACAAAAAGAGAAAGAAAAAAAGAAAAAGAAAAAAGAAAAAGAGAAAAAAGAGAAAGAGAAAAAAGAGAAAGAAAAGGAGAAAGAAAAAGAAAAAAGAGAAAAAGAAAAGAGAAGAGAAAAAGAAAAAAGAGAAAAAGAAAAAGAGAAGAGAAAAAGAAAAAGAAAAAGAAAAGAAAAGAAAAAAGATTTTGGGTGGGGATGGACATTCAGCAGAAGGAGAATGGTGACATAGGTGCTTGTGTCAGAGGTCGTAGTGGTTATTTCAGCAAATCTTTTTAATGACAGTGAAATAAGAAAACATTTTTTTTTTTTCGTTTTTCGTCTTTTTAAATCTTTGCATTATTTTTTTTTTTTTTTTTCCCCACAGTTATCAATGCTAGGAAAGATCCGTCTCCCCAGATATTGAATGTCGTCGCTGTGGAAGTCCAGCTGCTGTGGCTGCTTGCTCAGGCAATAGTTCAGGTTCTGTGAGGATAGCTGTCGATGTGCACACTTCTCGAAGAGCGTTAGACACCGCTACATGAAAAAGAGAAAAAAAAATGTAAGTGTAAACAGAAAAGGTAACCATTGTTAGATCCAACATGCTTCAGACCATCTTGGCTACAAAGTGCTTCGATGATCAAGCAAAACTCAATAGAGTGCCTTTGAACGTATAACATTTCTAGACTCTTGAAATATACAGATCTGCTCAGTTTCAAATCCTAACATAAACAAAGCAATTTCGAAAGAGATAAATTTTTATTTGAACGACACCCAAAAACTGTTTAATAAATAAAGCAGCTACTCATTTCATGGATATCCACTAAAATAATGTTTAAGTAATAAAACTATATATATATATATATATATATATATATATAAAATAGATAACCTAAAGAGCCAACAAACTTACCTAGGTTTCACCTAACCGGATCTTCAGAGAAGGTTGGCTTTTTTTGTTATATATTACTCGTCACGGGTTTTTTCTTTGGGCTACGTACTTTGACTGATGTTCATGTGCTTAGCTTTCTTTTTTTACATCCATTTTTTCCTTTCGCCTATATACTCAGAGGGTTTTTCAAAATGAGTATAGTGATAAGTTTACTTTTATATATATATATATATATATATATATATATATATATATATATCCCCAAGTATAGGGTAGGGATGGACGGATGGAATAATATCCCGTATCCAAAGAAACACTATTCTTAAAAAAGTGCTCAATACAAAGTAGAGCTAATAATATTTGTGCAGAAATTATAACATGAATATGTTATAATATCACTACAAGAGTAGCTATCTTTTGTAGTGATATTATAACATATTCATGTCATAATTTCTGAATATTTAATTTTGTTTTTTTATTTAAAATTAATTTAATTTACATTGCAACACGGAAATTTCTGTTTCAAGATTCATCTAATCATCAGATAATGTTCAATAACTATGATGAAAATGATTTACATTAAATGAAAAATGTAAATCATTTTCACCATTGTTATTGAACATTGCCTGATGATGAGATAAATCTTAAAACATAGAAATTTCCGTGTTGTAATGTAAATGAATTTTAAATAAACTAATTTAATTATATTATGCTCCAAGATTCTATGTTGCATTGAGCCCTTTTTTTTTTAAAAAGTAAATGCCAGACAACTCAGGATTCTTAACCTGTTAGAATAGTAGTAAGAATTAATGTAATAAAGCTTCACAGTTCGTAGCATTTACTTTTTAACAGGACTCGATATGTAGTAAAGCAATATTTGTAGTAATATTTCTATTATTGGTGTTTATAATAAAGATTATATATATATATATATATATATATAAACAAACACATCGTCAGAAAAACAGAAAATATGAGGATGCTGGAAAAACCGAATAAAAATTAATTCTTTCTTGTCAGCAATAATCAATCAAAGATGCTTGAAAGGAAGGTTGCTGGCCAAATGTGTGTGTGTGTGTGCATATATCTAAACTTATTTATAAATGGAACTTTGTGTGTGTGTGTGTGTGTGTGTGTGTATCCATTACCTATAGACTCCAAAATGGTTGAACCGATTTTCTTGAAAATTGAGACAGTTATACTATAAGCATCTGCGAGTGTTCTTAGCTAGGTTTTGTGTCAAGGTATCCCCGATAAATATCGAAAATGGAAAAATTGGTTTATAGAAGGAGTGGTCCGATTTAGATCAAATTTGATACACTCATAGACAAAGACATAAAAAAACGATATTCAGAAGTTTCAATGTTGCAGTTCTTACAATAGTGCAGAAAATCAATAATATATATATATATATATATATATATATATATATATAAATTGTTATCAGGAAATCAAAATTTGACTTATATCCATTCATTTTTCTTTCAGTCTACGGTTTCGTTTTAACTGGAAACATTTAAGTCTTTCTTGTCAATGTCCAAAGAGTTTGAGCTCCAGGACCATGGATTAGTTTTAAAGCTTTCATTACACCCGAGCAACGCCGGGCTATACTGCTAGTATATATATATTAGTTTGTAACTGTATATATCGATGAATGCTCTCCATCTGCATTGAACACTTTTCATAAAGTAAATATTAAACTGTGGAGTACATATCCATTAGTCTGACACACACAGACACACACACACATATATATATATATATATATATATATATATATATATGTATGATAAATAAATAAAGAACAAGGTAGGAAACGTGTCTCAATCTAACATGTTTTGCTTTCATTAAAGCTTCTTCAGAGATTTAGTTAAAGATAAAAAACTGAAAAATATTTACAAATAGACAGTACATTAGAATGTATTTTGGGGTTGATTCTTATTGCTCAGATATGTGCCACATGTAACCAAAGAATAGATTATTTTTAAATGTATGTATCAGGAAATTTTTCTAAGTGTATATATGTCTAGGAATGCTTGTCTGTTTATATGGGCGTTGGTCGGTAACGTTAGTGTATGTGATAAAATGAATACATTTCTGGTTAAATTGTAGCAAAAAATGTATACAAATAGATATTGTTTTCAAAAAAAAATTAAAAGCAATAAGTTTTTGCAGTTGCAATCTTTCATTGAATTTATTTGTATGTATCATGTTACTAATTTACATGTATTATTTTAGAACTACATACATATATATGTATGTATATATAAGGTGGGAATGGACAAAATAATAGAAACACTTTGAAATTTTAAGCTAATCTATTTTAATATGGGGTAAGACTGCCTTTGGCAGTAATTACAATTTGCATTCTGAATGGGATCAACTTGTACAACGTTTGAATTGTTTCCAGAGGAAATTTTATCCATCTTTAGTTAAAACAATTTCTAATTCTGTAAATGATGATAGTGGCAGATATCAACTTCTCACTTGTTTTTCTAAAATGTGCCATAAATTTTCCATGATGCTGAGATCTTCAAATTGTGGTGATCAGATAAGGTGTTCTACTTCACTAGAATGTTCCTCATGCCATTCAGCTACAACTTTAGCAATATGAATGTGTGCATTATCATCTTGAAAGATGACATTTCCCTCCAGAAAATGAACTATAGGATGAAGTTGATCATTTAAAATTCTTAAATAGTCCTGACTGTTGATTTTAATAAACTTACTTAAATAATATCTGTAAAAAAAATGAAAAAAAATTTAAAAAAAAAAAAAAATAATTTTAGCCCAAAAATGAACTACTAATATTAAATTAACAAGCATAAAAATAGACAAGCTTTTGTCAGTTTAATCAGATTTTCTAAGTCATGCTATTATGGTACTAGAGATTTGCATTATTTTGTTCACTCCATATATATATATATATATATATTGTTGATCCCTGTTATATGATCAGTGTGACTGCAGATTTTCTCGAGATATCCAAAACCATTTGCATCAACTTGGTTACATTAACAATCTTGTTGTTTGGTTCCATATCAATTGAATGAGGCTAACCCTGCCCAACAGGCTTCCATCTGTAATTCATTACAGAAATGTGAAAAAATTGTTTTTTTATCTTAAGGGAATGGTGACAGAGGATAAAAAATTGATCATCTATAACAATGTGAAGTGCAAGTAATCATGGGGGTTGCATAGTGAACCAACACAAGCAACCTCCAAAGCAGAACTTCACCTAAAAAGACTAGGTTTTCAATTTTATAGGATTGGAATGGTGTTGTCTTTTATGAGTTTCTACCCATGAGCAAGGTCATCAATTTGGATGTTCACTGGACAATTTAAATGCAGTGATACACCAGAAATATCCAACACTTGCTAATCATAAGGGCATTATCTTTCATCATAACAATGCAGGACACACACTTCTTTGGAGATGCACCAGAAGTTACTTCAACTTGGCTGAAGTTTTGCCACATACTACATATTAATTCATCCTTATGTCTTCAGATTTCCATCTTATTTCATTGGATGAACAGATCTTCAATTCAGAAGTGAGTGTAAAATACACCTGGATAAGTTTTTTTGCCAGTAAAGACAGGATATTTTTTTTCATGGATTTCCCCAAGATATTTGATTGTTAGGTTTAAAGTCATCACCCTTGAAGTCCAGATGATATTGGAACAAAATTGTAATTACATCATTTGTTGGGATTACAAAAGGCGATTATCTCACTTTCACTTAGATGAAATCACGTGATGTCACTTCATAGAGTAACAGTGGTCAATCATTCAGTCAGCTTCCAGGTCAAGCAGTTGCCTTTTTTCTTCTGGTCTCCTTGGCATGGGTTGAGGTTAAATCTGCCTTCCTCTAAAGTTTACAAGCACTTGGCATCATTGTCTTCAATTTTGAAGAAAAAACATGCCTTGCCAGTGTCATAGAAGCTATACATTTGGCCTTCTCAAATCTGATTTTCTAAATATGACTTCAGAAACACATTAGTATCTCCAGTAGCTCCATTACCATTCAAAATTATTTCACCTTTTCACATTGCTTGCTGTAAACATGCGTGTTGTAGTTTCTTTGTGTGGGGCAAATGTACATATATACACAATTTTGTCAATGACAACAAAGCAGGTTTGTTATTCTTTTTCTTTAAGCTATTCCATTCTGTCTGGGAAATAAGTTATTTTCTATTCTGTCTGCGAGAAAACAAACTTTTAGGCCAACCAAATACTTCAAAGAATTTTTAAGAAAGTCTTGACAAAACTATTTGTCAAACTATTTGCTTTATACTTTAAAATAGTTAAGGGAATTGAAAAAGAAAAGAAAAGAAAAACTTATGTTAGAACTGCTAGAAATTATAGTCCAATGAATAAAATAACGTTATTAAAATGACTAGCTTTTTTTTTTTTTTAATTTTGTCCATTACATGAAATTGCAAAAAAGAGAAGAATGTAACTTTTAAAAGATTGGGAGTGAACATTCAGTTAAAAATAGAAACAATTTTTTTAAAAGATGTAAATTACTTACTTGGTCTAAGAGTGACCAAAGAACAATACTGGTCAAACCAGTTCATGACAGTGCGGCACATTTCCTCCATGCTGGCTGTGGATACCATATTGTTAAAAGATTTGAAAAGTGGGTGAACAATAAAACTGAACTGAACATTTGTCAAGGAAAAAAACTGTGGTGAACATCGATGAGTATTTACAAATAAGAAGGCTGAAAAATAAGAGGAAGTGGAAGATGCAGAAATTAAAGAAAAAGATTATGAAGAAAAAAAGACTGGGGTATGGGTAGGAAGAAGAAAAAAAGGCAGTAGAAGAGAGAGAAAGAGAGAGGGGAACAAAGTAAAAGGGGATTAAGAGGAGGAAAAGGGGGAGGTGGAGGAGAAAAAAGGCTGAGGAGGAGAATAAGAAGAGATGGGTGGGAAGACAAAGAGGGGGACAACGAGAGGGAAATAGACGAGGGGGGGACGACGAGAGGGAAATAGACGGGGGGGGGACGACGAGACGGGGGGGGGGACGAGAGGGAAACAGACGAGGGGGGACAATGAGGAGAGAAGACAAGGAGGGGGGACAATGAGGGACAATGAGGAGGGAAGACAAGGAGGGACAATGAGGAGGGAAGACAAGGAGGGACAAGAGGGAGGGAAGACAAGGAGGGACAATGAGGAGGGAAGACAAGGAGGGACAATGAGGAGGGAAGACAAGGAGGGACAATGAGGAGGGAAGACAAGGAGGGACAATGAGGAGGGAAGACAAGGAGGGACAATGAGGAGGGAAGACAAGGAGGGACAATGAGGAGGGAAGACAAGGAGGGACAATGAGGAGGGAAGACAAGGAGGGACAATGAGGAGGGAAGACAAGGAGGGACAATGAGGAGGGAAGACAAGGAGGGACAATGAGGAGGGAAGACAAGGAGGGACAATGAGGAGGGAAGACAAGGAGGGACAATGAGGAGGGAAGACAAGGAGGGACAATGAGGAGAGAAGACAAGGAGGGACAATGAGGAGGGAAGACAAGGAGGGACAATGAGGAGGGAAGACAAGGAGGGACAATGAGGAGGGAAGACAAGGAGGGACAATGAGGAGGGAAGACAAGGAGGGACAATGAGGAGGGAAGACAAGGAGGGACAATGAGGAGAGGAGGATGAAGAGGGAAGACAAGGAGGGACAATGAGGAGAGGAGGATGAAGATGGAAGACAAAGAGGGGAAAAAGGAAGAAAAGCTTCAGAGTAGGAGGAGAAGGTAGAAATATTAATCTTTGAAAATGTTTAAATTTTGGGATTGTGTTTGGTTGAATAGTTGATAAAGTAAATGTAGGTACTTAAAAGTAAAAAAGATGGACTGATTTGTTTTTTTTATGTTTTATCAACCTTTACAGGTTATTTAAAGCCAGAAACTACTTTTAGATTGTAAAAACTTTTTAGAGATTATGTTTTACTGATATGTGTCCTACTAATTAACCCATAGCTGGAGAGAAGAGTGGATTCATGCCTTTCCCAAATGTATTTTTGTGTAATGAATGTAAACAAAACAAATTGAAATTGGAACCTGACTCTCCAATTTCCAATTCTGAGCCAACACCCATAAGATTACTTGTGCATCCAAACTTACAGCATCTAAGATTTCCAATTGGTCACCCATCTAGTTACTAACCAGGCTTAACATTGCTTATCTTCAGTTATCACATGAGAACCACTGTTTCAACATGATATGGTTGTAAGCATGAAATTAAGAGAATCACAGGAACATAAAAAAAGAATCAACTGCATTTTCTTTCATTATGAATAAAAAAAAACAAAAATAAAACAGTATCAAAAAGGATGGTCTTTCCCTTGACACTGCTATTATTTTAATTACCTTCACTCCTTGGCAATGTTTGTTTTAAAAAGCAATGCTTAGAAATGTAAGCAAACCTAAATATATGATGAAAGTGAATTTATAATTTTCTTCTTGAGAATTTGAGTTTATAACAAAAATATTAAATACTTTTTTATTGTTTATTTACAAGAATAATCAAATATTTACAACATTCTAAAAACTAATACAATTGTACTAAAACTAATGAAATTAAATATTTATTATTTACCAATTTATAATGAAATAAATATAAACATTTTTTATTCATAAATTTATAAACATTCACTAAATTGTTAAAATATGTGAACTGACTATAAGGAAATCCATATTTACCATTTTATAAAGTTTAATTTAAATGAACATTGTTTAATATTTTTGTTCTAAATTCAAGACAAAGAAAATGTATAAATTCAATTTTACATGTTTAAGTTTTATTACAATTCCGATCACCACTTTTTAGAAGATGAAACATTGCTGAGGATGGAAGATAGTTAAAATAATGGTAGTGTTGGTGGAAAGACCGTTCTTTTGATACTGTTTTTCTTGCAGGTTCCACGTTTGCCAAAACAATTACATCAAAATAAAGTCTTCTGGCAAAAAAGGATACAATATAAAACTTCCAATTCTCACTGGTACGCATCCTCACATAGTCATCATACATATTGTTCATTTGGTCAACCCTTTGTCGCGTGACTGGGGCACCTGTAGCTGGTAATTGGGACTGGCAGTAACTAGATGAATCAGAAAAGATACAAGTCATAAAAACAATTCTAATTAAAAATCGAAGTCATAAACTCAACTGTAATTTAAACAGATGATCTTAGTCTCAGTACTAAATATAATGTCAGTCAGCTAAATGCCATATGTGATATATGCTTGGGCGATCATGTCTTGAAAGAGACATGACTGACTGGTGTTATCGTGAAACACACCTATTCCTCAAATAATGGACTCTCCCTCTTATATTAATAAGAGTTAACAGGAAGTTAACTCGAAAAGTTCTTGGGAAGTTCATAGGAGTTCTTAGAAGTTCTAGGGAGTTCTTTAAATTTCTGTTGAAATTCAGTAGAACTATTAGTTAGTTCCAGTTTGGACATTGTTGGACTAAGGCAGTTAGCCGAATACTAAGGAGTCAGCTTTCAGTGAAAGATTACCAAGTTCCTAACATTTAGGGTGCGTTAAGTCAATTAGCAATCGACATAGCACGATGATAACTTTCAGTGCAAAAACTACTCCACAACAACTGGGCAGAAGATTATCCCACAGTAGATTGCCATTACTTTCTGCAGTAGACTGGTTGCCAACCAAGGCTATAAAACCCAATCTGTCTTATTATTTAACCCATAGGTAGAGAGAGAAGAGGCAGCTTAATACCTTTCCCAAAGGTATTTGCATGTAAGTGAATGCAACAAATTTGACTGGAATTCAAACTTGGTTTTCCAATTTCTCGTTTCAAGCCAATATCTACTGCACCACAATCTACATCCATGAATATAATGGAGAGGAAGTAAAACATGTAGATTGACCTGGAAGCAAAATAAGGGGCCATACCAGAGTGTAAAACATTAATTATTCTGGAAACAAAACATGAAGCCATACTAAAAAGTAAATCCCTGTAATTGGACTGGAATCAAGATATGGTGCCATATCAGGGTGTAAAAGACTGTATTTGTCCCGGAAAAAAAGACACTAGATCAGACCAGGGAGTAAGATTGCAGTTGTACTAGAAGCAAGTCATAGAGTAGTGTGTTTTACAGGGCCATGACAGGGAGTAAAATACTTATCTTAAAAGCAAAACAGGAAGTCATACAAGGGATTAAAACACTGTATTTTCCTTAGAAGCAAGGCATGGGGCCAAACCAGGGTGTAAAAATGTAATTTGTCCTGAAGGTAAAACAGAGGCCATATCAAGGCATAAAACACAGTATTTGTCCTGGGAGCAAGACACTGGATTGGACTAGAGAGTAAAACAACAACTGTACTGGAATCAAAACTGAGTCATGCCAAGAAACAAAATACAGGTAGAGAGTAAAATACCGTAATTATCTTGGAAGCAAGACATAGAGGCAGACCAGGAAATAAATCACTATAATTAGCCTGGAAGCAAAATACAGGGCCAGGTCAAAGAGTAAAACACTGTAATTGTCCTGGAAGCAAGAAACAGGTTTATGCCAGGGAGTAAAATACAAAACTTACGCTATATCAGAATTGAGACTGTCAATTTCTAATTTCAACACTTCTGACTCGTTTTGCATTTTGAGTCTCTCAGCTTTCATTTTTTTGCAGAATTCAGCAGCTGAAGGAGAAAATAAGAAAGAGATTTTTTTAATATTTGCTGGTCATTATCAATAACAGGAAAAAAGGAAGCAGCAGCAGTATAAAGAGGAACATAATATCAATGTCGTCATGTTCAGTAACCTTTCTTCATTTGGTACTGGTATCAACCAATACTAATTATACTGAAAAATGAAGAATTTATGACTAATACGTGAGATGACAAAAATGTTAAAGCGTTTTCTTTTTCTACATTAAATATGTACCCTGTACCAGGCCTGAGAGCCACTCGAGATAGTGGGTTACTGAGTAACAAGATCAATTTATAATGGTTAACCCTAGGTTAAGATCCTAGTGGTTGAAGGAAGCATTGTCCTGGGAGTTGGTTCCTCAAAGCAGTAGTTAGTAGGAAGAAATTGCACTACTGGAATACATATTTCACTAATGAGATACCAAGGAATAAGAGTGGCTCGCTACAATGAAAGAGAAACATTAGTGAACAAAATGTTGCAAAGTATAATTAGTTAGAAGTATCGACTACTATTTCTCTAGTAGTTTCGTCTACAAGGTCAGGATTAGTTTAGTCTCCAGCTGTATGAACTACTATTTATTGTCATCCGCAGACAGATCTGTTTCGCTGTATCACAGCTCATCAGCACGGTTAGACTCCGATTGCTTTTTAACCCAGGATTGAAACCCAACCGAATTGGTGTCAGTCGGTGATTCTACCTCTGGGCTATGGGCGTTCGGTGGAAGAAGGCAGACTTTTTAGCGCATATATTATCATTATACGCGCCCAATTTATGAACTACTATTTATATAGTGGAGATTTGCCTATGAATACGACAGTTACTAAATCAGACTGTTTTAGGGACATTAGACTTGTAGAGACCATGAGGATATGTAAAATGCAGGTGAAAATCTTCCAGAAAGCTACGAGATGAGTAAGTTCATGGACATTTTTTCATCAAAAACTTTACTTCAACACTTCTACCTGCTCAGTTGTTATTTTCCCACTATCATAAATGTAGTTTCCCTGTGCTTTTTCTATAAATATTTTCATGGAAATTGTTCTGATGATCTTTTCCTCTACAATACTAAACTTTATGAATTTAAGCACAGTACTAGATTGGAATGATGAGAACTTGCTGCAGGAGTTGAATTGGCTCAATGTAACTGTAAGTTCTATGTTAACAGTTCCTTCTCTCAGAGTTCTGATTCATGGAACTCTCTTCTGGTGTCTTGTTTTCCAGTCAACTTTGATTTTCAGAAATTAAAATGTAATATCTATTGTTATCTTCTCTAGTTTCTGTTCTTTCATTGTTCTCTCTCCTTAGATGTTTTTCCTTGTCTAATATTCTTTTGTACTCAATAACCCTTAGCTTAGCTGCTGGAACATATGTCTCAGTTGTTCTCATGCTCCTTCCAATTTCACTGTCGCGTTTTCTGTCCTCCATTAACATTACCTGAAGGTTGGTACATACAATGGCCAAAATGTTGTGAATGTGGCAATAAAGATGAGCATAACAGTCTGACCAATGTAAGAGGGTCATTCAATAAATAAGGTGAATTTTTTGGTATAAGGACTTTTAATGCAGATAGAAGCTTACTTTGTTGTTTTCCTTTACTTCTTTTTTCAAAGGGATTTAATTTTTTTTTGCAGATTGAAAAAAATCTTTGAAAGTTTTGGAGATTAACAAAAGATGGCTGACCAAGAAGCATGCTCCAGAATGGAATAGAGGTCAGTTATCAAGTTTTTGGTTACTGAAGGGTGCAAACCAGCTGAAATTCATAAGAGAATGTCAACTGTGTATGGTGCCACATGTTTCATCCAAAAAAATGTCTACAAGTGGGCTAAATTGTTTAAAGAAGGATGGAGTAGTGTTGAGGTTGAAGACAGGCCTGGGTGGCCTACAGAAGTGAATGACCTCATTCAGTCTGACAGAAGAGTGACAGTGGATGACATTACAAGGACTTTGAGCCTATCTTTTGGGACAGCAAACATAACTGTCCGTGATGACCTTGCCTACCTGAAGGCTCAAACAGTGCAGACCATCAACGAGCTGGGCTGGGAATTGCTCCTTCAGATTTTCACCTGTTTGGTCCCTTGAAAGCGTTCATGAGAGGCATGAAGTTTGAAAGTGACAATGAAGTTAAAAGTGCTTACAATTAATGGTTACCTCTTTCTTCTCATATTCCTTTACTGCCTTTTGTAGGAGTTCCTAGATTTCTCTCTTGTCATTCCTATCGATTCTTCACCATGTCATTTTATTACAACATAATTAACAATATTTTTACTTTTTTTTTTTTTAAATCATTTCACCCTAAGCAAGGCATTCCACTGCCACTATTGTGCTTGGGGCTACATAGGGGGAAGTAAAAAGGAAGAGTGGTTAGATATAGGAAATGTCAGAAGGGGGGTGATAGATAGTTGGGTGGGTGGGAAGAGTGTTTGAAAGAGCAGCAGTCAGGTGGGTTTGAAAGAGCGGCAGTCAGGTGGGTTTGAAAGAGCGGCAGTCAGGTGGGTTTGAAAGAGCGGAAGTCAGGTGGGTTTGAAAGAGCGGAAGTCAGGTGGGTTTGAAAGCGGAAGTTTCAGGTGGGTTTAAAGAGCGGAAGTCAGGTGGGTTTGAAAGAGCGGAAGTCAGGTGGGTTTGAAAGAGCGGAAGTCAGGTGGGTTTGAAAGAGCGGAAGTCAGGTGGGTTTGAAAGAGCGGAAGTCAGGTGGGTTTGAAAGAGCGGAAGTCAGTGTGTTAGGAGGTGTCTATTGACCTTACATTTAAACTCCTGGAGATTGTAGCCATTAGGGAAGCAGTCATGTGGAAGAGAATTCCACAGTCGGGATGTGCGAGAAAAGAAACTGTTGGAGTAGAAGTTGCGGTTGCATTTTATCGGTTTCACTGTAAAAGGGTGTGATCTAGTTGCTAATCTAGTATCTCGTGCAAATTCGAACCTAGGAGGCACCAGTGATCTAAGTTCATCAGAGCAGAAGCCATGAAAGTATTTATAGAAGAGACACAGGGAAGCCACGTCGCGCCGGTGAGAGAGAGACTGCTAAGTCGATATCGATCACATTACTGACCCTCTGCTGTATCTTGTCTAGAAGCCCAAGGAGAATAGCAGGGGCACCCGACCAGATATGGCAACAGTATTCAATGCACGGGCGGATGGTAGATTTATAAATGTGCAGGATAGATTCAGACAGAAAAAACCTCTGGGCCCTGCACAGAGAACCGACTTTCATAGCAGCGGATTTAGCAATGGATTCGATATAGTCATTCCACTTGAGATCCGCTGAGAGTGTGAGACCAAGGAGGCGTAGTGTTTTACTCTCTGGGAGGCAAGCCTGGTCCATGCTAATAGGAAGTAGACATGTTGCAAAATAAAATACATTTTCCTTGAGAAAGTCCCTGTAGGTTACAAAGATTGACAAACAGCTGATGAAGCTAGTAGGACACAATGGATGAAACATACTGAAAACAATTTTTTTTTCTTAATGGCATATCGACCTCTGTGGGTTATTTAATGCAAAAAGAGGGTTTAAGGTATTTTTTAAATGTTCAGTTATAGTGAGAAAGTTTATTTAGTCAGATTTTAATGAAAATTTTTTTATTTTAGAAAACTGAAGATGTCTTCTAGTTTTGTATTCAAAAATATATTGGTAATAATAATGTTTTCCTTCAAAAACGTATTATGGCAATAATTTTTTTTTCCTTTAAAAATGTGTTATGGTAATAATTTTTTTACTTTAAAAATGTATATTTTTCTATAAAAGTTTATTTTTATACTTTCATAGTGTTTTGACCCCAGTTTGGTGGGTTAACTATTTGCCCATAGCTGGGACCCTAACAAGTGCTACCACTCCAGGTCAGGGTGAACCTGGGAACAACAGCAATTAAGAGGTGGTTCCATGCTCCTCACAACCTTCCAATCAGAGGCCTTGCTGTCGGACGCAGGTCACTGTCATACTCAGGAACAACAACAAAAGTGAAGGCAATAGGCTGCATGGAAATAACTCCTTATTCAAGAAATTCAGACAAATTACTGCCCATTAATACTGGTTAGTGATTATAGGTTTATAAAAATTATCTTGTATCAATTATAAGTCTTTACCTCTAACCCATTAATACCCATCATTCTATTTTTGAGATGGTGTTTATTAACGTAACTCCACTGCAAAAAAGAAAAAACAAACAAACACCCAAATGCATTTCAAATTCATCAGCTTGAATAATCAAAGAAGATAGTGCTTGTTATCAGAATCTCCAATAAATTTTAAATTAAATTTTTGTCATCTGGCTTATGAAAACTTTAATTCCTAACACTGTCAATATAGCATTAAAAACAAAACAAAACAACATTATATGAGTTTGGGCATTAACCGCGGCCTCCTTGTAACTCCAACATTAACCAAGGCCTTCTTAACAATCTGATATTAATTACAGACTTCTATCTCAAACCCATTTATGCCCACTGACCCAAAAATTGATGGTGAGCAATGATACTATTTTGCTTTGTTTATCTCAATTAACTCCTAAGATGGGGATGTTTTTGTGTGACATATCAGCATAATATCCTCTTTAACTGTTAAAGGATACTGCTTTCATTGTCATCTATGAAAAAATGATGACCAGACTTAGAGGACGAAGACATAGGAATTTCTTGAACTATCTTGTCAGATGCTCCAAGTTGTTATCTAATATTCTGTAAAGTTCCTTATTCTTTTCTTACATTTATATAATAACAAAACCCTGAAAAATTCCATGGGCTACTAAGGTGGCATTGCAACATCTTCTGACATATCAGGCTATGTATGAGTTTACAATGACACCATTCTCTCTGTGTTACTATATGGTACTGAGAGGTAGCCACTCAACAAGACCATGACCTCCTGCATCCACGGGTTTGAATCAGTGCCATCGAGAGGGTGCACTGATCTGATCTTGTGTGCAATGAGAAGCTCTGCCAGAGGTTTGGCCAGTCGAGCATCATTTATCCCATTGCTCAATGCCATGTTGGCTGGCTATGTCATGTCTTGTTAGTCCAGTGACCACCCAGCCAGAGTCCTCTACCAGTTCAACCTGCTATCTGCAAACTGGTGATGTTATTTGTAGCTGATGGAAGGATATCATCAGCAAGACCTCTAACAGATTAATCTGGCACTGGAGGATGTTCTGACACTCTGCTACAACCATGAGGGCTGGAGTAACAAAGTGGCTCTTGTGAGCTCAATGATTTCATGACATGAGATTTAGCAGCAGAAGCAGACTTCTAGGTTATAAGGCAAAAAAACAAAAAAACACACACAAAAAAACCAAAACACAAAAAAAAAACACACACAAAAAAAACAACAAAGAAACACAAAAAAAACATAAAAAAAAACAAAAAAAAAAACAAAAAAAAACAAATCATAACAGATTAGTGACATGGAAGGGGACAGGTTCAAGAATTAACAAGGAGCTGCATAAAATACGATGAATATGGCCAGAAGGCACAGCACTTGAAATGTTCAGATGAAAATAATGAAGATGAGAAAATTAGTTTAATTTCACTGAACTACAAATGTATGCTTACACTATTTATCTTGTTGGGACTGTTATACCCATCTTTATTGTCACATTTACAACGTTTCATCCATTGTATGCTCTGGCCTTCTTCAGGTGACATATGTTGGAATTTTGAACTGAACCCTTTATTTAGTCCATGGGGATAAATTCCACGTGCCATGCTTTTGGATATTTCAGTTTTAGTTAATTCCCTTGATAAATAAACTCTCCAAGTTTTTGTTCTCTCTGCTGAAGCCAGAGACTGAACACACAATTTTTGGGTCAGGTCACTTTTTGGATAAATCAAGCAATGCTTTTTTTCCACTTGGTCATGTGTGCTTCGGGATGGCATGACACATTAGAACATTCTATCCCTGTGTAATAAATAACAAGTTCAGCCTGAAATTCCAACAGATATCACTTGAAGGCAGCTGGGACGTACAACAGCCAAGAAAACATGAGTATGACATGAAAGATAAGGACAACCATTTGAACCGTGTAAATAGTTACAATACCTTTCAGAAATATAGACAGATACAACTAAAAGGATCATCATCATTTATCCATCACAACCAGATGGTGCATAGGGCAGCAACTTTTTTTTGTTGCTGTTTCTGTAACAAACTGTTTTTTACGAGGTAGGGTTGTTAGCCCTGCACCCAACCCCCAAACCTGGAGGACCGGTGGACCATTCTTGGTCCTTACATTTACAGCACCTGGTATTCACAAGAAGTCACCCATTTAAGTACTGACCAGGCTCGATATTGCTTAACTTCGGTGATCGGACAGGAACCGGTGTATTCAACAGGATATAGCCGTAGACAACTGAAAGGTTACAATATTTAAAAAAAAAAAAATTAAAATTAAAACTGTCCCTTCAAAATGAAGGTGGTCATAGCCTTCGACAACTTCAGAGTTGTCCTCATCCTAAATTGGTTGCTTTACCAAGGCCCAGTCTTCCTTACTATTTCACCCAAAGTTGGTGAGAGAAGAAATGGATCTGTGCCTTTCCCAAGTACATTAGCATCAAGTGCTTTTGGCCAGAATTTGAACTAGCTCTGCTGATTCCATTTTTCGCACAGATAATCATTAAAGGATGTGCACATTACAATGGTTACAACACCTCATCTATAAAAAGAGAAAATAAATAAAAATTATACTAATAAATCAAACCAACTGCCAGCAATGTATTAATTCTCTCTATTTTAGCTTCCTGTCTGAACCAACTACACTTGAGGCAAGCATATAAAAGAGTGATAACTGACCTTTTTGTAACATGGCAGCTTTGCTAACCTTTCCACTGGGCGTTTGGTTAAGAGAAGGAATCAGGTTGTGTAGGACATCAAATCCACTCTGAAAAAAAATGTAAAATTTACTAATTAATGGATGGTAAAATAAAATGCAAGTAAAATGCTTATTCTATATTCAACAAAATGGAACTTGATATCTTCAACTTACAAGGCATGGAAGAGTTCAAAGACAGGACTAAATAAAAAATAAATAAATAGAGAGAGAGACAGACAAATGCATATCACAACAAGAAAAGAAAAAAATTTTTTTTTTCCTCCTACCTTTATATTACATCTCCGTTTTTGTTCTGCAGAAATGTGAGATACTCGTCTGTGCTCCCTACAATGTCCTCGGCTTTGTTTGCTTTTAGGACACACGCCTTTCTGTTGAGATGAAGGCTTTCAATCAAAAGAGCAGCAACCAAGAAGGAAAGAGAACAGAAAAAGAAAAATAGTTTAATATTCTGAAGTAAATAGACATAGATTAGAAATCAAACCTTTGCCAAAGCCAGGTATCAAAAGCTATTAAGAGAGACAACCAGAAATATTTTTTATTTGCAGTCCTAAATTATGCAAAGATGAAAATCTATCATTTCTGAATAAAAATGCCCAACCAACTTGCTATACACATTAATATAATCAGGATTCCAACATCTAAACACAATTTAAGCCACGTTCTTGTATGATCTTGTCCCTTCAAGATGTGGGAGATTATGACTCTCCCCAATTTATTTTTTTTTTGTAAATTGGAGCAATGTTTAACCCCTTACTCTACCCTTCTGTCCCGCTTTTTCCATGCATATAAAGAATTTCTAGAGTTAGCTGACTCTCTTGCCTTCAATATATCCTGTGAGTGCCAAATCTTCGAAGCTCTTTTCAATTGTCTTTTTCTGACTAATGTCTTTTTGGTTACCCATTTTCCTTAAAACTTCCTCATTGCCTGCATGTTTCATCAATTAATTTCTCAGCATCCTTCTGTAGAGCTGCATCTTGGTTGCTTTTTGTTTCCTTTTCATTGTAAAGAAATTGTCCAGAAATTTACTATATCATCATCATTTATCCATCACACCCTATACGAGCAGCAACTTTTTGTTGCTGTTTCTGTAACAAACTGTTTATAGGGCAGGGTTGTTAGTCCTGCACCTAACCCCCAAACCTGAGGACTGGTGGATCATTTTTGGTCCTTATGTTTACAGCACCTGGTATTCCCAAATGATCACCCATTTAAATACTGACCAGGCTCGATGTTGCTTAACTTCGGTGAGCAGACGGGAACCGGTGTATTCAACACGATATAGCCGTAGACATTTACTATATAATAGGATTGAAAGTAAATAGCAGTTTGATTCTTTCCTTTGTCGCTAATGAAATTTTCCTTTTTCTTCATACTTTGCCTAGTTTTTGGAATGCATTTTTCACTATTTCAATCTCACTGCTACATTTTCCATCATCTGTAAAACATTTTCCAGATAGTTAAATTTCTGCATATGTTTAATTCTGGCCTCTCCAATTCGTAACTCAACTTGGGTCATCTCTTTTGTTGCTAACCATGCATTCTGTTTTCTTACAGTTGATGGTAAGTCCTTTCACCTTGCTTTCTTTGATTATTTCTTTCCTTACTTTTCCTGTAGTTTTCTTTCTGTGTTTGCCATCAACACAGTGTCATTTTCTCTTTGTTTTATGCTTGCTACTTGCTTTTCCAAATATAAAGATGACATTGTTAAATGAAAGATATAGCATAAACAAAGCAAAAAAAGAAAAAAATATTAAGCTTTGGTGAGCCAATATTAGATTTCACCAAAGTATTTTTTTCCTTTGACAGTGAACTGTCAATTAACTAAAAGTCACGCCATAACTGTCCAACCCAGCTTTTACTTTCTCATTTTATCTAGCGGAAAATGAGAAAGAAAAAATAATGAAAACACACAAATGTACATAAATTTTTTTTCCCCCACTCTTTACAAGCATAAAAAATCCTATGGATCTGTTTGACAGAATCCAGAGATCAGCTGAGGAGAGCAAATTACTGGTCAAAAGACCCATGGTTGTGGAATTCTGACAGTAATGGATTGCCATTATCTAAGTTTTGGATATAAAATTAAAAGGCGAAAATGTGTGGCAAAGAGCCACAAGAATTTTTAATAGTTTACATGTGATAAAAACAATACCCCCTCACATATGGCAAAAAATGCCATCCCTCTACATGTAGCAAAGTGCTAACCCCACCTGCACGTGGCAAAAATACTAAGCATGCATTTCCCTGATGATTTTCCTCCCGTTACCTGCTACAGTCGATGGTACCACATTTTTCCTTCTCATATATTATAATGAATTACAAAAATGAAAGAAACTGTCTTTTGATGATACAGTCTATAAAGTGGCGTTGGGGTCTGGAGTACATATGTTGGGTATCAAGATTGTTGGTTTTTCAGTAGTTTTACAAGCTGGTTTTTTTATCGTGAAGTGCTCGATATCAGGATTCTCTAATAATCTTAGTACAAAAAATTTGTCACATTAACTGAGCAGGTTCATCACAGTGACCTCACAAAATTTTCAAATTATTCTACATCAGTGGCATGACTCAGAGCTCCATGCATCACGCAATCAGGTGCATATTTCAAAGTTTGAAAATATGCACCTGGTGATTGCATAATGTATGAAACTCGAAGTTGTACCACAGACATAGGATATGGATATTTACTTGTATCTAATAGATGTTTATATTACATTAAGCACTGTTTTATTAACACCTGAATAATATTTTCATATGTGTATTTCCATGTATATTTATTAATTCACACACACACACACATATATATATATATATATATAAAAATGTAGAGAAGTTTGTCACTTAACTGAGGAATGAAAAGCAATTAACCACTTGCAAGCACCAAAAAAGAGGTGAACACAATAAAAAGTAATTAACCATCTGTAAAACCACTCACAGACAAAGTTACACCAAACTCTATCTAAATAAGAAAAAGACCAGGAAATGGCAGCAGAGGAAACAATCTTATGTAGAGTGAAGACATCACAATAATGTTTTCCTGAAACTTCAAAGTCAGCATAATACTCGTCAGTTAAATGACAAACCTCTCTACATCATTTCTATAAATGTTCAATCTCGATATTGAGCACTTTATGACAAAAGCACCTTTCTACAAATAAGCCACTAAAAAAAAAAAAAAAATTTTGTGGCACTAAGCACTATCACAACACTGTGCGTGTGTGTGTGTGTGTGTCTGTATGTGTGTATAAAATATGAAGAATTCACATTTCCTAGCATTTCCAGCAACTTGGAAGCAGTTTCAATTCTGAAGTAAGGAAAAAAAAAAATTTTCTGCAACTTACAAAAGATGTGTCCATCTCTTGACCTGAGGATAATGGACTACCCAATGACAAAGTTGGACTATTGGGTGTTGAGTTTGGATCAGGAGGTGAACAAGTAGGATTTGCTGAAATGACAAAAATATTACCAACTGAGACAAACATTTTAATAATGTTTTATATTTACATTCTCACACCAGGTAAATAAAAAGGGGATTTATCTTACATGCATCCAACTACTGTTCAAAAAAGATCTTTGAAGTCAATACCCACCAGTGGCCATGTATGTTGTAGTTTCGTTTAACTACACACACACATTATACACACACACACACACACACACACACACATATATATATATATATATATACTCACAGATAAGTAATGCATTGTAGGTAGTTTATTGTATTGTTCTAACGCTTGTTTTGGTAGGTGGTAATGATTATGTTTCAAATTATTTTGGAGTATATTCAGTAGAAATAATTGTGAATTCAAATGCATTTTTTGGAATATTTTTAGTGTTTTTTTTAACATTTTCTATTATCTTATCGTTGGTTGTTGTTACATTTACTTCTGTTTATATGTGCATTTGTGATTCATTAACTTTTATTATTTAATTATTGGTTTGGTTCAGCTTATTCTATTTTACTTGGTTCAGCTTATTCTATTTTACTTGGTTCAGCTTATTCTATTTTACTTGGTTCAGCTTATTCTATTTTACTTGGTTCAGCTTATTCTATTTTACTTGGTTCAGCTTATTCTATTTTACTTGGTTCAGCTTATTCTATTTTACTTGGTTCAGCTTATTCTATTTTACTTGGTTCAGCTTATTCTATTTTACTTGGTTCAGCTTATTCTATTTTACTTGGTTCAGCTTATTCTATTTTACTTGGTTCAGCTTATTCTATTTTACTTGGTTCAGCTTATTCTATTTTACTTGGTTCAGCTTATTCTATTTTACTTGGTTCAGCTTATTCTATTTTACTTGGTTCAGCTTATTCTATTTTACTTGGTTCAGCTTATTCTTGCTTGTATTTAATTTTTATTTTCTAGGTAACATGGTCAAAATTTGTTTTCATGTCTGCATTTTGAGAGGAGTTTTCATAGCTTATTTAGCAGATTGTGTTGTTCTGAGAGGATAGTTATAGATATTTTCTGTTTCAGTCTTGGAACACAATCTTCAGGTTCACTTTTTTATTTATACATGCTCTATTTTTGATATTGAGTACTTTCACCCATAAATATGGCAAACCATTAAAAATTATATACAGGATGGGATGGATAAATTGTTGTCTAAATTATGCAAAAACGAAAATAACATTGACATTTTAACAGATATAATATTTACCAATATTACAAAAATATCTTGAAATACCAAAGAGTAAATTTATTCAATAAAAATTGTCATTGGATTCAACCACAGCCACCAGATGGCTTAAGAGTCTCCTGCAACTCTTCTGGATGGGCTCCTTGTTTAAGTTGGTGAATGCTGCCATAATCCTTACCTTTAGTTTCTCTTTGGTGTCACGAATTTTGTTTGACTCTCTCAACTGTGCCCTCACACATAATCAAGGAGGTTGCAATCCGGAGAGATTGGTAGCCAGATGTAAGGGGTGATGTGGTCACAAAATTGTCTGACAGCTATTACTGGGTTCTCCTGCTTGTGTGGCATGGTGTAGAGTCCTGTTGCCAGACATGGGTCTTCCATGAGTCAACCTCTTGACACAGGATAACACTACTACCTTAAGGCACTTGATGTAGGCCTCTGTGGGAAGAGGAATGGAGGCATAACATTGTGACCACTCCAAGCACCTTCACCATTAGACTCATCCAGCTCTTTCCAAATCCTCTGAAGTCCTTGGATTGACACCCAAACACTCTGAAATGTTTATATTAGAGTTTTCGGCATGAATGCTAAACAATACAGCATGCCGTTTCCTAATATCTGGCAGATTGAATTTTGTCATGGGCTCTTTTTTTTTTTTTTTTTTTACAGATGGTTCCCAACTGACCTTACTATACTGTACAGTCAATAACAATGTGCAAGTGCAAAATTAAAAATATAAAATTAAGTTTAACATAAAACAGAATAATGACCAGCCTTCCTATATCCACATTTGGCCATTTTCTTTTTATTACAGAAATAAATATCACTTTCCTCTATGATACCTAGACTTGATGAATTTAAGCACAGTACTAGATTGGTGTCGAGATCTCATCATTTCACAGTTGAAATGGCGAGATGTAACCGTGAGTTCTATGCTAACAGTTTCTTCTGTTTGTGAAGCATTTTTCTGGCTTTCCAATTCCCAGTAAACATTTGATCTTCAAAAAATTAAATGCAATATCAATTGTTATCTTCTTTCTTAATTCTTGTTCTTTTATTGTTCTCTCTCGTTAATTAAATTTTCTTCTCACATTATTATGAGTCTTATGCTAACAGTTTCTTCTCTCACGTGTGGAACTCTTTTTTGGCTTCTTGCTTTCTAGTCAATTTTGATCTTCAAAAAATTTAACACAATGTCAATTGTTATCTTCTGTCTTCTTAATTCTTGATCTTTTATTGTTCTCTCCCCTTAATTAAATTTTCTTCTCACAATATTTTAAGTCCTGTGCTAACAGTTTCTTCTTTCGCTTGTGCAACTATTCTAATTTCTTGCTTTTCAGTCGACTTTCATCTTCAAAAATTTAAATGTGATGTCAAACGCTAATTTTTAATTCCTGTTTTCTCTTTATGTTTGGCAACTAGGTCTTATCATTTAGCAGTTGGAAGGAGTTCTATCACACTACTTGCTTGTGGAAATCTCTTCTGGATTTTTTTTAAATACAATGCCAATCATTATCTTCTGTCTTCTTTTCTTTCATAGTTCTTTATTCTTAATCTTTCTCATATTCTCTAACACTGAGTAACCCCTTGCATCTTAGTAGATTTATTGCTTTGCTTGGGGATGAAATGATTAAACAAAGTAATTAATGAGACTTTTCTTACTGCCATGTCTCTTGAAGACATAAGCGATCATGGCTCTCCACAATTTCCCTTTTCTTATCATTATTTGAGAATTGCTATGAATCCTTGGCAAAGATAGTGCTTTTCTGTTACTGTCGCCACTGTTCTGAATTAAAGGTTTTCCTTCTACTTAGGCTGGTTCCCATTCAAGGCTAAGGGAGCCTAATGAAGATTTCTATTTATTTAACCTGTAGTTTTGGGCTGTGGAAAAAGAGCTAGATTTACGCCTTTTGAAAAAGTATTAGTGTGAAAGTGAATGCAACAAACTAACCCAAATTTTGAATTTGGCTTGCCAATACCAATTTCAGTACCAGTATCCATTCCCCTTCCAACAAGCCCAAAATTTCAAATCGGCATACTTTTAATTCTTTACCTTCTCTGGAAATTGCTATGCATTTTTAGGAAAGAGTGCAAATGGTTTCCTGTTGCCTTCTCAACAGTTTGGAATTAACAGCTTTCTTTCTCTGGTTATCCACCCAAGGCTAGAGAGACCACTCTACTCTATTTTATCCTTAGCTTGGGGAAGGGAGAGAAATGGAGTCTTGCCTTTTTCAAGAGAATTCATATAAAAGTAAATGCAACAGATTTGCCCAGAATTTGAATTTGGCTTCCACTTTCTGTGCCAATATCTGGTACACTAACTGTACCTGCTCCCAATAAATATTTTTTAAACAATGTACAAGAAGTAAAATAAGAAAAAAAAAAAAAGGGATTTACAGCATTCTTTTTTTTCTGCCATATTCCAAGTAAGAATAATAACAAAACTTTTCCAAACAAAAAAATTATTCGATTCTTTAAACTGAAATTAAATTTTCAATCCTGAACATGGCTAAATGATACAAGCAAATCAACAATAATAGTAGAGAGGGATTTTGATGAGTAAACACTGTTCCTGCGATAACACTACCATCTGCCACTTCTGTTTGGCTGACTGTTAGAGAGTATGATTCTTGATCAACATCAGGAAAAGAGTTCAATTAGTCAAAGTTGTTGCTCTGAGTAACACATAGTAGAAGATGATTATTATCGTTAAATACCAGGTGATAAAGATGTTACTTAGCTGAGTTAAATACATGTTTTGTTGAGAGAGCATGATAATGAGAGAAAGAAAGCAAGAGAGATAATAAAAGATAGTATGAGAGAGAGAAAACAAGAAAAAATGATAAAGAATGTGAGAGAGAGAGAAAGAATGGAAGAGTGAATAGGAGAAAGCAAGAATACAAGAGAGGTATGACAAACTGATTATTAGTTATATAGCTTACTATTTAAATCTAACCACTTACAGCCATTACCTTTCTTATCTCAGCTATGAACAAATTGATGTTGAGGGTCAGTGTCATCAGATGTAGAGTTCGATGTGAGTCGTCAAGTGAAAGAAGTTGTTGTGAGCAACACATAGTGGAAGATATCTGTTATGGTTCAAGTAAGCAGAAGGTCATTGTTAGAATATCAAATAGGATACAAATATGTTCACGGTGTTTAGTCTAGACTAAGAATGGCTCATGACAACTATTCATGAAAAAAGAACAGAAAAGATTGAATAAATAACAATTATCCACAAGCATACAATCTACCAAAGAAAGGAAACGTGTTCACCTTTCCAGCTAAAGTTTCCATCAAGAAAAAAATAAACGAGACAATGAGGGGCAAAGAAATAACAGATACACCCACCATGTTTTCCAGGAATGAACCCACTGGATGTGTCCTGTGACTTTTGGTTCTTAGAGAAGGTAGAACTGGACACTACTGGTAAGACACTAGTAGAATAGTTGGTCAAATGGGAACTGCTGTTGTTGCTGGCTTTGCCCAATACAGATGGCTAAAAGATGAAGATAAAAAAAATACAGTACCAAGCTTTTCAAAAGTCAGAGTAGCAAGTAATTCTATGAAATGCTACCCAAAGATACAAAATGGTTTGTCATAGAAAGAATAGAAACAAAACAAAAACTGTTTTTTTTCCTGTTAATGATTGCTAAATATATGTAAAATATCCAGTGAGATATGAGAGGTATTAGCGTTGTATACCTACCTATAAACAGGAATATCCTCTTAAATATGTGGACACTATTGGAGACTGATTATGCTGACTAGCAGTGTATCTACTTCATGCAGCATGCAAGTCTTGTTCTTAATGATACACTATTATTCCAAACCTCTGTTTTGGTGATTACTCACACAGTAACTTTTTAGAGTTACAACAATTAGTCAATTGACTAACACATCACTCAATAAATCCCAGGCCTAACTAATAAAACTACTATTTTTAGGTAAAATTCGACTTTATTCATCAACATAGTCTCCTTCTAGAGTGATGCACTGATTCCAACACTTCTCTAAAAATTTGATGCCTTTTTCATAGAACGATTTGTCTTTGGCCTCAAAATACACCTCAGTTTTCAATATCACTTCTTCATTGGAGCCAAATCTTGAAGCATTCTTTTGAGGTCTGCAGACAGACAGTCATCACTGGGGACCAGATCTGGAGAATAGGATGGATGCAGAAGCAGATTGAAGTGCAATTCATGTAGTTTAGCCATCATTGCAATCGACTTGTAACATGGTGCATTGTCTTGGTGGAAGATCACTTTTACTTCTTCATTTGTGATTGTTTTTAGCATTTTCTTCCTCAAATGCATCAACAATGCTATATAATATTCGCTATTGATGGTTCTTCCTTTCTCAAGGTAATCAATGAACAAAATACCTTGTGCATCCAAAAATACGAGGGCCAAAACCTTGTCTGCTGATGTTTGAGCCTTTGGTTGCTTTGGGCTGCTTTCACCTGCTGCTGTCCACTCAACTGACTGCTGATTTCACTCTAGTGAAGTGGTGGATCCATGTATCTATTGTCACATTTATGCAAAAAGTTCTTGTTGCGTCGAAACAGTTGCAAACAACACTTTGAATCATTGATGCATTGTTGTTTTTGATAGACTGTGAGCAAATTCCACACCCACTTTGAACACAGCTTTCTCATTGACAAATGCTTATGCAAAATAGTGAATACACTGCCTTATCAACTCCTCTGCTGTTTCACGCAATTTCAATTTACAATCAGTCAAAACGAGGTTGTGGATTTTTTTTGGTGTTTACTGGAACAACTGCCGATTTTGGGCAATCTGAGTGTTCAGCGTCATTTGTGTCTGTACGACTCCATTTAAAGTCAACATACCACATCTTAACTGTTGTTTCTAACGAAATAGAATCTGAATAAAACTTATCAAGCCATTGCTTTGCTTGAACAGTATTTTTCCTCCCCATGAGAAAGCAATATTTTATCAACACATAAAATTCAGATTTTTTCTATTGTTTTGGAAATTTCAACAGTATCTTCACTGTAAATAACTGTAATTTAAACCAATAATCTGACTGAGGCCAAATTTTGTCACGTGTCATTTGAAGGTTAGTTCTCCATAAAAACCATATGGATTGTTTATTAGTGGTGCCATCTATATGTCAGGCCTGGGGCTTATTGAGTGATGTGTTAGATGATCTGATTAATCCTTGAACCATTGGGTTGCATATCATACAAGGGTAGGCTGAAAAGTTCATAGGCTCTTTATGAACACAATAGCTGACCAACCAGCTGTTGTGTTCTGGTACACTTGCTTGTCTTTTAGTCTACCAACTGGTGTGTCTACTTACATTTATATCTTGGTCAGCCTTTGAATATTTCAGCCAATCTTCGTATACACAAGTTTGCTTTATAGTGAATAAGCTTTTCCTCTTTGACCAAAATAAACAGAGACAAACATAAAAGATCACACAGTTAATATTCACTGTTTGTATAAACCTCACCTGGGAAAAATATACTAAATCCTAATTAATGTTTAATTATTTTAAAAATATCCAATTCCAGATTGGGGTAATTTACAAGAGGGAGTTTTTTTTTTCTTTTACACAAGGTATGTAACTACGTTTAAACAAGAAACCTACCTTCCTTTATTTCATTCAAAGGAATTGTAATGAACACCAGTGCTTTCTCTCCCACTATAAATTTCTTCTTCTTCTATGTGCCCTGTCCTTTCAGGACGTAGGCGATCATTGCTTTCCACGTCTCCCTATCCCTGGTGGCTCTTAGCACGCTTTCTCCTGTTACACCCCACTCTGCCATCCACTAGCTCAAGCCTATAAATCTAGAATATAAATGTATAGAAACTACATGGCCATAAAATGAGGGATCAATTTATATATTGATAATAATATATATTTGATCCCCCACTTTATATCCACATAATTTCCTCCACTGCTGTTTATAAATCTTCTTCTATGTGCCCTGTCCTTTCAGGATGGAGGTGATCATTGCTTTCCACATCTCCCTATCCCTGGTGGCTCTTAGCACGCTTTCTCCTGTTATACCACACAACCCTTGTTCCATCATCCAGCTGAGATCAGGTCCTTCAAATATGTTATCCATTGCTTTCCCCTGTCTCTTTTTCCTTATATCTGGCCTGTTAGTATCAGGTTCTCCAAGCCCTCCTTCCTCATTGTATGTCCCAGGAACTTTAGCTGTCTCTTCCTGATGCTCAGTATTAATAATGTAAATTTTAAAATGGACAAAAGGAGACTATGAAGTGTGAAAAACTTGTCAAAGTCTGAGATGCCAATCAAAAGAATTTGGAAAACAAATATTCAAAAATTATTTTTTTTTCAAGACAGTGAAAATGACAGAACAAGATTGTCTACTGCATAGTTTTTATTTGAACCTGACACTGCAAAGAAGAATAAGGTGTATGGGTTTTGTCAATGTAGTTATTATAAGTTGGCTTTACATGAATTTGCAAAAAGGATTTCTTACCTGCGTGAAGTTGGTGGAAATACTGGTTGGTGTAGAACTGGTTAAAGTTACAGGATTTGTAGATGCGCACTGTGTGGGAGATGTAGAATCCTGTGGTTGCTGGATTTGTGGGTAAGCTGAGGTTAATGTAGTTGTAGTAGCCAGGGACACTGTTGAGATTATACAAGGCTTCCAGTTTGGTTCGGGCTTGACATCCGTACTTGCACCATGATACTTGCCTACAATAAATAAAATTTAGAATTACATATCTTAGTAGCAATACAAACCAATGGGTTGGCAATCCAATGTTTGTTGTCATTTACTTTATTAACAGTACTTGATACTTAATAAAGCATTATAAATAGTAATATTTTTACTATAAGTTTATAATAAAAACAGTTTACTGCAACACGAGCTGTTAGGTTTCGGTACTATCTCTCATACCACATTGGGCAATATACAGTTAGACGAGTCAGAAAATGAGATATTAGTTCACTGTTTGTAGACAGATACATAGAGAAGTGTACATACAAAAATGAAAAGGTACTTTTCTACAACAAATAGGATGTGTGTGTGTGTGTGTGTGTGTGTGTGTGTGTGTGTGTGTGTATGTTTGAAATGATTTGTTTGAACATTATTTTTGATCAATACTCGTTTGTTTGTTTGTTTATTTAACAGCCTATCAACATCTAAAGGGTCATTTAAGGCCAGAAGCGTATTTTTATTTTAAATGAGAGTTATTCCCTGGAAACAGGCAGATTCAGAACACAGCATGCTATTTTACCCATAGCTAGGAGGAAATGCTATAGTTTATATGTCTATGTTGAAGCTATATAATAAAGTTAAATTTTATTAAATAGGTCAATTTTCCAAAGGAAGGCTAGTATTTTGTCCATGTTGATGTTTTCAAATAAAGGTCTTAAGTTCTGTACTTTATAAAACTGTAGACGAATTTTTGCCAGGTCTGTACAATCAGTTAGTATATGTCTTATGCTATTATTCATCTGGCATTTAGAGCATTTGGGCGGATCTACTCCTCTTAACAGCCAGGAGTGGGTAAAAAAGGTGTGTCCTATCCTAATTCAAGACAGTATTACCTCTTCCTTTCTGGATTTCCTTAATGCACCTCTCCACTCTCCCAAATTTGGTTTAATTTGGAAGAGTTTGTTGTTCTGACAGGTCGACCAACGTTTTTGCCATTTGAGTTGAATATATTTTTTTATTGCAGGCCTTTGATCTGTAAATGGGATCTTCATATTGAAGATATCCTCTCTCAGGGACTCCTTTGCAGCCATGTCCGCTTTCGTGTTACCACGAATGCCAATGTGGCTGGGGATCCAACAAAAGACAATATTCTTCGTTTTGTTCATCACGTTTAATCGATTTAAAAGTTTAACAATAATCGGGTTATTGAGATTCTTGTTGTGGATGGACAATAGTACAGAGAGTGAATCAGAGAATATAACGAAGCTGTCACTTACATTGTCAGTGATTAGATCAAGTGCCAGCTCAACAGCTGTGGCTTCACCACTAAAAATTGATGCTCCATTGGGTAGACTTTTTTTTTGTGACGTTATCTAGTAGGGCACAACATCCACATTTCTCACCTTCTTTCGATCCATCTGTGTATACATGTTTATAGGAAGGGAAACTATCGACAATCTTGTTCAGTTCTTCGTAGAAATCAGTAGGGTTGGTTTTTGATTTAGGGAATTTGGTGAGATTTAGCAATACTGTTGGTTGGATGATTTCCCATGGAGGGCTTTCTGAAATGAGTGATTCGTGGATTCATTCCAGGTTTATATTGGATTCTCTGATGATATCTTTCATCCTTAGGCCAAATATTTTAATTGTTTTCTTTTTCTTATCATAGAACGGGTGATATAATGGGTTTACGATACAGTCATAGGCAGGATTGGATGGGCAAGAGAGGATTTTGGTCAAATATTGTAAAGCTAGTTTGTTGCGGCGAATTGATAATGGTGGTTCATTGGCTTCTGCATATAGACTATCAATGGGAGAAGTTCGAAAGGCTCCCAAGGCCAGTCTAAGCCCCTGATGATGAACAGTGTCTAATGACTTTGTAAATGACATTCTGGCGGCGCCATATATGTAGCAGCTATAGTCCAATTTCGATCGCACTAATGATCTATATAACTGCAGTAAGGTTTGTCTATCAGCTCCCCAATCTGTGTGGGCAATAACTTGCATCAGCTGGATAGCTTTGTTACATTTGTTTTTTAAGTGTTTCATGTGTGGAATAAAGGTGAGCTTTTTATCCAGTATTAGTCCTAAAAATTTATGTTGGTCTACAACGGGAATCTGAGTCTCGTCCAGTTTTAACAGAGGATATGAATGTAATTTTCTAAGCTGGCAAAAGTGCATGCATTTTGTTTTGTTAGTGGAGAACTTAAATCCATTCTTGGTTGACCATTTTTTTATTTTGTCAATGCATTGTTGAAGCTGCCGCTCAATTATGTGGATATACCTTGAGCTGTAGCAGATTAAAAAAATCATCGACATACAGTGAGCAATCCACACCTGGATTTATACATCCAACAATATCATTGATTTTTAAGTTAAATAATGTTACAGATAAAATACTCCCCTCTGGGACTCCCATTTCCTGTTCCTTGGGGTCCAAGAGGCATGCTCCTATACGGACATTAAATAATCTGTTGTTTAAAAAGTTATTGATGAAAATAGGTAGTCTTCCCATCAGTCCAGCTTCTTTGAGATTTTTCATGATACCATATCTCCACGTGGTATCGTATGCCTTTTCCAAGTCAAAGAAAATAGCAGTAATGTTTTTTTTAAATAAAGGCATTCCTAATAAAAGTTTCCAGTCTTATTAAATGATCCATAGTACTCTGCTGTTTTCGGAAACCGCATTGAAGATTGGTTTTTTGAAATCAATAAAACCATAACCAAACTAATCTGTTATTAACCATTCTTTCAAGAGTCTTACATACACAGCTTGTTAGTGCTATGGGGCGGTAATTGGAGGGGTCAGATGCATTTTTTCCCGGTTTTACTACAGGAATGACTATGGCTTGTTTCCATATGGCAGGTATATTACCACTGATCCAGATGTCGTTAAAAATAGATAGTAAATACTTCAATGATTGATCAGGTAGTTGTTTTAAGAACTCATACGATATCTTGTCTGGTCGCTCAGCTGTGTTATTGGCCTTCTTTAATGAATCCTTCAGTTCATTAAAAGAAAAAGGTTTATTATACTCTTCTTCATTATTACTTTCAAAGTTCAGCTTGATTTTTTCTGATTCCTGTTTAATAGTCTGGAATTTTTTACTGTGATTTTTGGATGACGAGTTATTTGCAAGAGAATCTGCAAGCAAGTTGGCCATGTCTTTTTTTTGGGGTTATTTTGTTGTTGTTTATACAGAGGTGCTTGAGGGGGGGGGGACTGATGTTTTTTCCTGAAATTTTCCACACCATATTCCATATGGTTTTACTTTTGGTGTTGTTATTAATTTTGGAAACAAAGCTCTTCCATGGTTCCCGTTTGGCTTCTTTTATTATTTGGCGTGCTTTAGCCCTGTAATTTTTAAAATGGTTTAAATTCTGAGCAGTGGGTTGGTGGTTGAATTTTCTTAATGCAGCACGCCGTAGCCTGATAGCCTTTTTACAATCGTCATGAAACCAAGGCCAGTTATATTTAGTTGAAGTTGTTTTAGGGATACATTCCTCAGCTATAGAAATAATAGTATCTGTAAAATGAGTGATCAGGTCTTTCTCATGTTTTCCAGGTAGGAGTTTATATTTGCATAATTGTTTGAATTTATTCCAGTTGGCTTTTTTAAGGTTCCAGTGAGGTATTTTTGATATTATTTCAGGGCCAGTATGTTCTAATGTTATTGGGAAGTGGTCACTTCCACATGTATCCTCATGAACAGTCCAGTCGTAATCCATAAAGATACTTGGATCACTTATAGAAAGATCAATTGCTGAGAACATGTTTGTAGCAGAGTGAATAAAAGTTGGTTTCTTATTATATATACATAGGTTGTTATTGTTGATAACATTTTCTATTATGATTCCTCTTCTGTATGTGTCTGAGCATCCCCAGCTAGTGTTGTGACTGTTAAAGTCACCTAATAGTAGGAAGGGACGAGGGAGTTGGTTAATAAGATTTTCTATTTCTGTTTCGTCTATAGGGTCATTTGGAGGTAGATAAATGGAGCAAACTGTGACAGTCCAATGTCAACCTGTAAATTAGTTTGTAAATTTATCTGGCTTTGTGCTATTTTGTTACTGATAAGAATGGATGTTCCTCCGGAAGCTCTACTTGGGTTATTTACAATGTGGTTGTATTCAGAGAAGTTGCAGTTTAATGCTTTCAGACGGTTTTAAAAAAGTTTCTTGTAGACATGTTATTAAAGGACATAGACTGGATATTAGTAGAAGAAGTTCATTCAGATTGGCTTTTATACCTCTGCAATTCCATTGAATTATTTTGCTGGCCATGGTTAAATTTTATGTGTTTGATTTCCGTTTATCTTTATGAGTATTGAAATGGTTGTTTTCTACAGGAGGGATACTCTCCGTTTCCATGTCTTCTGAATCTACAGATGTGCATCGGTTTTTTTTTTTTTTGGTGTTTTTCTCCACTACAGTTCTTTGTTTAGAAGAAGATCTTTGTACAGTCTGCTCCTGAGTAGTAGTGACTTTCTTTGGAGGAGGGGACTTAGATTCCTTCCGTAAAGTCAACTTTTTTGGGATAGTTTCCCTCTGGAGAAGAGGTTTTTGTTCTGCCATCGAGGTATTTCTTGTTGATGGTTTTTCCATGCTTGAAGGTTCAGTGTTATTGTCAGATTCAGTGAGTGGATTAATTTCTTTCAAGAAAGCGGGGAGTGTTTCTGGTGTAAGTTTTGATAATTTACTGAGTATGAGTTTGCAAGAATGACATTCTTGTTTTTCAAAGTTGTTTGGTTTTGGTTTAGTAACTGATGCATATGATTTAGTGGGGAATAAGCCAGTTGTTTCGACTATCTTTCTAGCTTCAGAGAAGGATATATTACGTGTAAACTTGATAGTGTTGATCTCTTTCTTTTTTCCAGATTATACATTGTTTGGAGCCTGATGGGTGATCTTCAAGACAATTAACACAGTTTGCTTTTTTGTTACATTCTTGCCCATGGTGGTCAGAGTCTCTTTCTCCACATCTTCTGCATGTTGGAAGTCTCGTGCACCTGTCTTTATGGTGTCCAAAAAGTTGACAATTGAAGCACTGTAGAGGGTTTGGGATGTACTGGTTGATCTTTTCAATTGTAAATCCTATTTTTAATTCCTTCGGGATTTCGAGGAGGTTGAAAGTGAATATATATATGTTTGTTTCAATGATATCTGTTCCTTTTCTAATTTGAATGTGTCGTATGTCTATCACACCTTGTGTTTTTAGCTGAGTCTTAATTTCTTTGATAGTGCAGAGTGAAAGCTCAGTGCTTCTGACTACCCCTCTAGATTTGTTCAGTGTGTTGTGTGGATATGCTTTTATCTTTGTTTCTGAAAAGGTTTTCATTTTTAAAAGTGTATCAGAATATGATTTTTTCTCTACTTGGACAAGTAGCGTACCATTTTTAAGTTTCTTCACCATCTTTGGTACTATAAAGTACTTTTTAAATACCAAATGGGGATATCTTTGTTAATTGTTTTTCTTCTAACGACTCCAAAACAATAAACTGAGGAAAATGTTTTGTAATAATAAACTCACTTTCTGAGTCTGATGGAGATTCTATATGGGGGCGTTTGGAATATTTATTAGACATACTATATAATATATTATTCATTGGAGGGTTATCCCCACCCACCAAACCAGGCTGGAGCCCACGAACGGGATCTGTCAGGGGGGAAACTCATTCGCCCTGACTGATCAGGGACTTCCCCTCCAATATACTCGATGGTGCGAGAGACCCGGAGCACCTGACTCCTCCCTCTGTGCACCGCCCCATGATGTAGGTGCACAGCTGGATGGCTTGCAGCCATGTCCGGGCCTATGTATCTTGCACCGCCAATTGACCCTTAGCCAGCGCCTTCTAACATCTATTCATAGAAATCTGGTGGTAGTTTTCTTATATATAACTTTCCATGGTCTGGTAGTTTTTTGTTTTTTTTTGGGGGGGGGGGAATATGTATGGTAGGATACATCAGTCTTGGTAGAAAATGTTTTTGTGGTGTATGTTTGAAAGTAGATGTTAGGGCTTGACCTGACCAGCAGGTTGATCGGATCGGGCCTCTCCAACTGCCCGTCTAGCCCAGATAAGGGCCGAAGTGATGTGTTGCAGAACCATGACCTCTTTGCACCCGGGCCATGGCCTGCTCAATCACCAGGATCCCGTCCCCAGACAACACAGGTCGCCACCCACGGCCAACAGGTGGCCCCATTGAGAGACTTTCACTCTCTGCAGGGGGGCAGTTGGCGTATTCTGATGCCCTGCCAACAGGGTGGATCAATACTCGTATTTAAGTAGATATTCTGTTTTTATAATTAAACAGTATTATATATTTATTTCTACAGCCTGATTATTTACGATAAATTTTTGTTATAAAAATAATCAGGCCAGTAGAAATAAATATATAATACTGTTTAATTAGAAAACCAGAATATCTACTTAAATACAAGTATTGATCAAAAATAATGTTCAAACAAATCATTTCAAATTGTTGGTTGTTTAAAGACTATTTTGTTAATCTCCATTAATTTCTGTAATATATATATGTGTGTGTGTGTGTGTGTTTTTAAATAATCGTTTCCCTCCAAGTAAGTACTGCCACTGGTACACAGAGGATAACAATGAGAGGAGAGGGAAGACAGAAAAGAAATTAGTACAGGTGATGTTGTAGAAAGTGTAAGAGAGGTGGAAGTCATAGAGATATATGTCAAACGCTGTTGCATTCAAACTTTTAGAGATTGTTGCTATCAGGGAAGCAAGCATGGGGAAGAGAGTTTCACAGGAGGGAAGTGTTAGGAAAGAAACTGCTAGAGTAGAATTGGCAGTTATATTTGCCTATTTTGATGGTAAAAGGGTGGGGCCTAGTTGCCCCAATCTAGTTGTATGGGTAAATACATGAGGGCAGGACACCAGGGAATAAAGCTCGTCAGAGCAGATGCCATGAAAATACTTGTAGAAAAGACAGAGGGAAGCAACATTCCCTTGATGAGAAAGTGGCTGAAGATGAGCAGCTAGAACGGGACCAATTACATTGCAGATCCTCTTTTGGATTTTGTTGATAACCCTGAGATAAACAGCAGGAGCACTTGAACAGATATGGAAACAGTATTCAAGACATGGATGAATGATAGATTTATAATTGTGCAAGATGTATTCTGACAAGAAAAACCTCCTGGCTAAGCATAGGGAAATAACCTTAGCAGTAGATGTAAACTACCAGTCATAATTATTTTTATTATAATTATTTTTAAAAGAAATGATGAATTTCATAATATTAGTAATGATATGAAATGATGAATTTCATAATATTAGTAATGATATCAAATGATAATTTCATAATATTAGTAATGATATCAAATGATAATTTCATAATATTAGTAATGATATCAAATGATAATTTCATAATATTGATGAATTTCATAAAATTAGTAATGATATGAAATGATAATTTCATAATATTAGTAATGATATGAAATGATAATTTTATAATATGATGAATTTCATAATATTAGTAATGATATGAAATAATTTCATAATATTAGTAATGATATGAAATGATAATTTCATAATATTAGTAATGATATCAAATGATAATCTCATAATATTAGTAATGTTATCAAATGATAATCTCATAATATTAGTAATGTTATCAAATGATAATCTCATAATATTAGTAATGTTATCAAATGATAATTTCATATTAGTAATGATATCAAATGATAATTTCATAATATTAGTAATGATATGAAATGATAATTTCATAACATGATGAATTTCATAATATTAGTAATGATATGAAATGATAATTTCATAATTTTATTAATTTCATAATTAGTGGATAATTCTAAATGAAAATAGAATGGTTCTTTTGTTATTATTACTTTGCAAAATTTTACAAGGCAATGAAGCAAAAATGAACTCGTTCGAATCACCTTAAATTTTCTTCATTCTTTTGTTGATGAAACTACAATATAGGTAACTATTAAATATTTATAAATTCATTTGATGCACAGATTATTGTGCAGTATTAACAAAAGAATCTTCTATTTACAATTATTCACTTGGCAATAAATACAAAAAATAGTATGAAATACATCATTTTTTAAAATACTGGGGTGGCCAGTATTTTAAAAAATTTTTTCTTTAATAATTATGGCCGGTAGAGTAGCTATTAGTTCAATACATTCATTCCACTTGAGATCGGCTGAGAGAGTGAGGCCAAGTAGGCGCAGTGTTCTGCTTTTGGGGAGACTAGTGTTATCCATATTAACAGAAGGTAGGAAAGCTTTCCTATGTTAATTAAAGGAGAGCAGCTTCATTTTGGAGGCATTCAAATTTACAAGCTATTTCTTACTCTAATCCATCACAGATTGGATGCTTTTTCCAAGAGCAGAGGCTAGATCTACTGTCAGCCCAGGTAGATTTCTTATTAGGATTGGAGTAAATGGTGGTGCCATCCACAAAGATACCATATATATATATATATATATCTATCTATGTGTGTGTGTGTGTGTGCATACACACAAGCTTAAAAGCTACATTGCAGACTTTTGAACTAGCTCCATTAGTGTGTTGTGTTTCAAGCTCAAACTAAAAGCACATCTGGTCAAGTATAAAAAACAAAAATAATAATTTTAAAGAAATAATTTTAATTTCTTCAGTTCCCTCCATTAAACTTCAAGACTTCACTTTAACTCTGATTTGGGATATATATATCCAAATTACAGACAAAACACCAATTTGGCTTGAAATTTCAATTCAGTCCAAAAAATGTTCTTCAAATCACAGACACAGGTGAAATTTAATTTAGTTCTTTAAATCACAAACTCATTAGAACTTCAAAACTTCATGCCACAAAACATCTTACTTTAACTCTGATTCCTTGGTCTTTTGAAGAAATAAAATGGATTTGCCCAATCTGCAAAGTTTTGGAGATATTTTAAACTGAATTTAAAACGAAAAATTTGAAATTCACAAACTTTTTGTGTTGCTTTTAACTTAATGTAAAGTAATAAATTAAAAATCACCAACATTTTCAGTTATTTTAAAATTTGAGTTTTTAGCCATACTTGCCTCATCTGGACACAAATCTCAATGCTGAATGTTAAAGCACCAAATGATGGGGCAGATATTCACGGAATCATCCTGATTCCAAAAAGTTATAATATGTCAATGTAAAGCAAGTGTGGTCAGAGATAGAGGGGTTTTAGATGAATGAACAGAATTTGCTATTTAGACAGAAAATAACACAAAAGCAAACCAAAACTATTGCTAAAACTTCAAAGAATAACACATCACTCAATAATTTTCAAGCCTGACATACAGATGGTGCCATTAAAAAAAAATCCATGTTTTTTTTATGAAGTACTAACCTTCAAATGGCACTTGACAAAATTTGGGCCCAATCGGATTATTAGTTTATAAATTACAGTTATTTAAGTGAAGATACTGTTGCAAATTTTCAAAACAATGAAAAAAAAAATTTGAATTTTGTGTGGAGATAAAGCATTGCATTCTGATGGGGAAAAATACTGTTTAAGCAAAGCAATGGCTTGAAAAGTTATTTGGACTCTGCTCCATCAGAAACAATGGTTAAGAGGTGGTATGCTGACTTTAAACATGGTCAAACAGACACAAATGATGCTGAACACTCAGGTTCCCCAAAATTGGTAGTTGTTCCAGAAAACACCAAAAAGATCCACAAACTCATTTTGTCTGATCATAAATTGAAGATGTGTGAGAAAGCAGAGGAGTTGAACATATCAGAAGGCACCATTTTGCATGAACAGCTGTCAATTAGAAATCTGTGTTCAAAGTGGGTGTGGAATTTGCTCACAGTCAATCAAAAACAATAATACATCAATGATTCAGAGTGTTGTTTGCAACTGTTTCGACGCAACAAGAACTTTTTGCATAAATGTGACAATAGATACATGGATCCACCACTTCACTAGAGTTAAATCAGCAGTCTGTTGAGTGGACAGCAGCAGGTGAAAGTAGTCCAAAGCAACCAAAGGCTCAAACATCAGCAGACAAGGTTTTGGCCCTCGTATTTTTGGACGCACAAGGTATTTTGTTCATTGATTACCTTGAGAAAGGAAAAACCATCAATAGCGAATATTATATAGCATTGTTGATGCATTTGAGGAAGAAATTGCTAAAAACAATCACAAATGAAGAAGTAAAAGTGATCTTCCACCAAGACAATGCACCATGTTACAAGTCGATTGCAATGATGGCTAAACTACATGAATTGCACTTCAATCTGCTTCTGCATCCACCCTATTCTCCAGATCTGGTCCCCAGTGACGACTGTCTGTCTGCAGACCTCAAAAGAATGCTTCAAGGAAAGAGATTTGGCTCTAACAAAGAAGTGATATTAGAAACTGAGGTGTATTTTGAGGCCCAAAAGAAATTGTTCTACAAAAAAGGCATCAAATTTTTAGAGAAGTGTTGGAATCAGTGCATCACTCTAGAAGGAGACTATGTTGATGAATAAAGTCGAATTTTACCTAAAAATAGTAGTTTTATTAGTTAGGCCTGGGATTTATTGAGTGATGTTTTAACTTCCAATATGAAGCCCTCAAAGAGAAAAGGAACCTAATAACACAGATGAAAGCTAAAATAAATAAAAAGAATTAATAAAAGCATCCAGAAATAAACAAAAAAAAAAAAGAAGAAAAAACAAACCACAACGAATCACCAACATAAACAAAAAAAAGTGCTTAAAACCACAGATAATTTAGTGTGAATCAATGAGTAACAATTATAGTCCCTTTGAGTTGTTTGGTGTGTGTGTGTGTGTGTGTGTGCCTCTACATGAATCTCCGGTCCCCACCACCATTTACATGAATTTACTCAAGCAACCAGACTGGCAACAAGGTCCCACCCTTTTTACTGTTAAAATAGTGAAATGTAACCACCTCTTCTACGATAAGTTTCTTTTCTTGAATTTCCTGTTTGTGAAACTTCCTTCTGTATGCTTGGTTCCCTGATAACTACAATCTCTAAAAGTTTGAATGCAATGTCAATTTCTATTTCTTATCTCCTTGACTCATATTCTTTTTTTTTATCCTTTCCCCGACACCCCCTGTATCTTCTTGTTCTTCCTTTTCACTTTACTCTCACATAACTCTCTTCACACTGGTATTCCCATCTTTCTCTCACTCATTCTCCGACAACCCCTTAACATGTTTCTCTTTCTAGTTGCTCCCTACTTATGTAACCTTTTGCTCTCTTCTTATGTAGGCCCTTGAGCACAAGTGGTAGTACTGCCTTGTTTGGGATGAAAATGAAATATATATATATATATATATATATATATATATATATATATATATAAAAGGCCTGATCAAATAGTATCATGGGTATGCAGAGTGAAGATGCTTGCCAAGGACTGAGCTTGAATTCAATTATAATGCTCTCACTCATGTATGCTGTTTTTAGCAGTGCTTGGAAGGAGAGTGTGGAGAGTGTGTTCATTTCACTACACCTGAAGCAGTAGAAAGATGGTTAAAGTTTTTTTGAATCGACCTTGTGTCAAACATAACTCCTTACAACTTAGAATTATTTGTTATCATCAGAAGGTTGGAGATTGGAATGTGTGGAAGAATAAAAGTATACCTTTTGCATATTTAAATAGAAATTTTTTAAATGGAAAAGAATAACATGAATTGGTAGAAGTTAAAAGTTCATGAGAAACAGTATTCAGAAGTTAAGAGTATCAAGAGTTTGTAGTAGTCCTTGCAAGAGTGAGTTTATGTGTATGTATGTATGAATGATCGTTTATCGTTGGGTAGGATTGTCTTTGAAGTTATCACTCAGGGTGAATGGTGAAAAGGAAGGAGGTGAGAGATGAGACAGAAAGATAGATAGAATAATAGCAATCGCTTGACCTAAGAAGTCTGGCACAAAGGAATGTGAACTCCACTGAACAATCAGCTTAATGAGTAACATGACAAAACTCATCATCCGGATTCTGATTGATAGAGCGTGCAGCAGAATCAGGCCAGAGATAAGACAAGAACAGTGAGTTTGTCAAAGACATCAAAACAAGGAACACAATATTTATGCTCATAATCTTATCAGAAAGAACAATACAAAAAAGCATTGGATTTCATCTGGCATGTAATCACTGGTTAAGATCAATTTCCCCATTTTTGTTTTTGCACATATGGATTTCCTTGTACATTTATTCTTACCATGTTCGTATCTTTGGCAGTTGAAGCAGCTTAATGAATTTGGGATGTATGTTCCTACTTAGGAAACTGTATTTCCAATTTTTATTTCCTGTGGTGCTTCTGGTGAACCAAAAGTAATGGTGTAAGTATTGGTACCAACATTTTTTTTAGGGTTCTGTAATATTTTGTGTTTGACTTTAATTATTGTTTCCTCCAGTGTACACAGTAAAAATTCAGTGCTTCTCACCATGTCTCTGGAGGAATTTGAAAAATCGGTATGCATAGACCCTTACCTTTATATCATAAAAGTTGGTCATTCTTAGTAGAGTTTGAATACTATCAGTAACATTATTTTTAGTTGTTTTTTTTTTTTATAACTGCTTTTGAAGTTATTGGAAATGCTAAGAGTTTTTTTATGACAAAAGGTGACAATTTTGTTATGAGTGTTTTCTATTGGCTCTATTGTCTACGGCTATATCATGTTGAATACACTGGTTCCCGTCCAATCACCGAAGTTAAGCAACATCGAGCCTGGTCAGTACTTAAATGGGTGACCATTTGGGAATACCAGGTGCTATAAACGTAAAGACCAAGAATGGTCCACTGGTCCCCCAGGTAATAAATTTCAATAATTTTTCCTTTGACTTTCTGTCACTTTGTTTTTATATCAATGTGTAGTTTCTTTGTTTTTTGTGCTCATGCTTCATTTGTCATTATTATTATTATTCATCAGCCATGCTCCTTGCTTACCTTGGAGCCCCATTTAGAGTAAATGATGAGAGGGGTAAACCCCATTTACCTCATTCCTCCAGGGCTACATGATTGGTATACTCAAATGTAGAAAGAGTTCCAAAGACCTGTTATATCCAGGATCATCCACACAAATATAGGATTACCTCAGAAGTTGAAACAGCCATATCAGATTCCTTTGTTTCCGGTCTGAGAAATGATACAGATACTGCTTATTAAGTCAGTTTAATGTTTGATATGGTAAATGTGAGCTAATTTTGTTTGTTTTGTTAGTCTCACTTAGGCCTTGATGTGACCAGTAAATTGATTGGATTGGGTCTCTCCAGACACCTGTCTAGCTCAAGTAGCGGTTAAAGTGGTATGTTGAATTTTAGGAGTATAACTTCTAAAACCCTCAATCACTAGGATCCCATCATCAAGCATCATTGGTCACCATCCACAGCAAACAGATGGCTCCTTTGGAGGACTTGACTGTCCGTAGAGGTGCAGTCACTGTACTCTGAAGCCCGGGCAAGTTATCAGAGAACCAAGAATCAATACCATATTCTACAGGTAAGAAATCTAAGAAAAGGAACAATTAAAATAAAAGTGGTAGTTGCACCTAGTTAGTTTAACAGTAAAAGGATGAGACCTTACTGCCAATCTTGTAGGATGCTTAAACTCATGTAGTTGGGGCTCCAGAGAAAAAAAACCCATCAGAACAGTTGCCATGATAATATTTGTAATAAATAGAGAGAAGTCATGTTAGTAAAAAATTTAAGTCAAGATGCCTGGTTAAGATCGATTATGTCAAGAATGTAGCGTAGGGAGCTGGTTAATGTTTCTTTGATTCAGCCTTGTGTCAGACTTAACCGAACTCCCTACAGCTTACAAGTTTTATGCTGAATTATTATCAGAATTTGGTTGTCAGTTGGAATGAGTGGATGAGTGTAGAAGAGTGGAATAATAAAATATACATTTTGAATGTTAAAATAGAAATTTATTAAAAGGAGGAATAACATAAGTTGTTGAAGTTAATGTTCACTGAGAAAGTTAAAGTATCAAGAGTTCGTACAAAGTGTTGTAGTAGTAATTGTTGAGAGAGATATGGAGAAAGAGAACAAGGTGCGACCTGACCTTATCTCCGGGTCGATTTGAGGTTGGTTACATTTTAGATGTGTGTCAGCAAACAGCTTGCCCTGACTGACCATCCTTAAATATTGAATCCAGCCACGTGGGGTGGCTCCCTGAATGATTTTTTTTCTTTAGCTGTGAAAAAACTTATTTCGAATTTTACGATTTGATGACCAATCAGGATCCAAAGTTCCGCTACAAACTCAACCTTGTCACACTCTCTGCCTTTGAGTGAAGAGGAACCCAGATGAGGTTATGCTGAAGAGCAGAGTCTAGTCTAAAGAAAAACAGATAAGAGCCTGACCCTGACTAATGCAAAGATTATGGGAAATTACTTGCTTGAGCTTAAGGGCTCGGATTACCATGCTAAAAATGACTGTCACATCCAGCCTTAGTGGGAAGGATGCTGGCAAATATCCAGACCAGATATGGCAGCAGTATTCAATTCATGGAGATTTACAATCTACAAGATAGATTCTGATGAGAAAAATTTTCTGGCACAACACATTGAACCAACTTTCCTTGCAGTAGACATGGTAGCTGATTTGATATAGTTGCGCCACTTCTTGTTAGTGAAAAACCTAAGTTTAAGAAGGTGTAGTGTGTTGCTTTCTTGGAGTTTAGCATCAGCCATGCTGATGATAGACAGAAAAGATCCACTGTGGTGATTAAGTAAAAGCTATTTTGTTTTGGGGTCATTAAAAAAAAAAAAAAGTGAAGAAAAAGAAGCAGCAGCAGTAGCAATAAAATAAGGAAAATGCTCACACCTCCATTAGTTTTTAGATATATTCAGAGCTTACCTGTTATGAGCAACTTGGCCAGATATGTGTTGGAAGAGGAAGCTGACGGTGATGAGATCTCTGTTCTAGTAACAGATGGTGGGGAGACTGTCACTGTGCGATATTTGCTCCTAATCATGGGGGTGGACTGGAAAAAGAAAAGAAACATTATCAGTAAATATTGCAAGGTTATTGTAGACCATGACAAGTTTTAATATTACCATATGTATACTTGTGTATAATGAGTTTTTAGGATCAGTTATTCACAAAAATATAGGCGATGTGTACTATACACTGGTAATTTTTTTTAAAGATGTGGATGGTACAGACATAGTTTGGTAGGTCTCCATGTTTATTTAAAAAAAACCTAATAGAGCTATGGTCAGAGAGATGTAATGTGAATCTCCTTTTTAAACATGTAGTATATCCAATATAATTATTTATGAATTTAGATCGATCAGGAAACTATATATATATTTGACTGTTTATGTTTTTATATATATATATATATATATATAAAAACATTCAAATTTTCTAATATTTCGACAAGTAAATTTAACACACATCTCATCAGCTGACACATCTCATTAGGATGTTAAAAATCAGGCATTTTCAGTGACCAGTTGCACTATACACAGGTAAATTTTTTCTGGAGGGGTTAAAATTCATGTAAAAAAAATTTAGGGGTTGCACTATACAGGAAGTTGGCGCAAACACGTGTACATTTGATATTCATTTTGGACAACTATTTTTTTCTTTCATTTTATTTTTATTGTTCATTCATTACTGTTTATTGAAACACTTGAGTAGTTGTAAATCTTATTACTGAACACATTCACTGTTACATTGGATATTTGAATCCTTACATAATGACATCAATGTTTTTGTTAGTTACAATTAGAAATTACTATATAAGACTAATTATGCTTTCTTGCAGATGTGCATCGTGGTGTAGTGGATATCGACTCGGAACAACAAGTCAGGGAGCCCAGTTCAAATTCCAGTTGAATTCCTTGCATTCACTTACACACGAATATCCTTGGGAAAGGTATTAATCTGTCTCTTCCCTTCAGTTTTGGGTAAAATAATAGGACAGATTGGGTTCTCTAGCCTCGGTCGGCAACCAGCCTACAGCAGAAAGCAATGGCAACCTACTGCAGGATAATCGTCTGCCCAGTCAGTCATGTCTCTTTCGCAAACATGATCACCCAAGCATGTATCACGTATGGAACTTAACTGACTGATGCATTATTTTGGTTAATGAAATTAAATTAATGAAAACATTCACTGCTACCTTGGATATTAAAATCCTTATATAATGCCATCAATGTTTGTGTTATTTACCATTAGAAATTACTATATAAGACTAAATATGCTTTATTTTGGATATTTGAATCATTACATAATGACATCAATGTTTGTGTTATTTACCATTAGAAATTACTATATAAGACTAAATATGCTTTATTTTGGATATTTGAATCATTACATAATGACATCAATGTTTGTGTTATTTACCATTAGAAATTACTATATAAGACTAAATATGCTTTATTTTGGATATTTGAATCATTACATAATGACATCAATGTTTGTGTTATTTACCATTAGAAATTACTATATAAGACTAAATATGCTTTATTTTGGATATTTGAATCATTACATAATGACATCAATGTTTGTGTTATTTACCATTAGAAATTACTATATAAGACTAAATATGCTTTATTTTGGATATTTGAATCATTACATAATGCCATCAATGTTTGTGTTATTTACCATTAGAAATTACTATATAAGACTAAATATGCTTTATTTTGGATATTTGAATCATTACATAATGACATCAATGTTTGTGTTATTTACCATTAGAAATTACTATATAAGACTAAATATGCTTTATTTTGGATATTTGAATCATTACATAATGACATCAATGTTTGTGTTATTTACCATTAGAAATTACTATATAAGACTAAATATGCTTTATTTTGGATATTTGAATCATTACATAATGACATCAATGTTTGTGTTATTTACCATTAGAAATTACTATATAAGACTAAATATGCTTTATTTTGGATATTTGAATCATTACATAATGACATCAATGTTTTTGTTAGTTAACTTTAGAAATTACGATATAACATTTGATGGTTTATTTAGGTAAAAAAGATATTTATTAACACATTCACCACTACCTTGGATGTTTTAATCATTGCATAATGCATCTGTTTTTATTAGAGTTAGCTTGAGAAATTGCAATATAGGGCTGCTCATTTTTTATATTAGTAAACAAAAAATAATCATTGCTACCCACTCATTTTACCTCAAGCAAAGTGACATTACAACAGAAACAAAGGGTTACTGAGAAAAACCTTGCTGCAGAAAAAAGACAATAAAAAGAACTGGATTCAAGGAGACAGAAAATGACGATTATGTTATATTTAAAATTTTGAAGATCATAGTTGACAGGAAACTAAGAAACTAGATGAGAGCTCCACAGGTGAGAAGTGCAAGAGAAGAAATTATTAGAATAGAACTGCTACATTGAACAATTTTGACAGTAATGAGACCTAGTTGCCAGTCATCATCATTTATCCAGCTCACCCAGATGGTGCATAGGGCAGCAACTTTTTGTTGCTGTTTCTGTAACAAACTGTTTTTTACGGGGCAGGGTTGTTAGCCCTGCACCCAACCCCCAAACCTGGAGGACTGGTGGACTTTTCTTGGTCGTTACGTTTACAGCACCTGGTATTCCCAAATGGTCACCCATTAAGTACTGACCAGGCTCGATGTTGCTTAACTTTGGTGATTGGACGGGAACTGGTGTATTCAACATGATATAGCCGTAGACTATTTAAGTGCCAGTACTGCACTTAAATTTACAAAGTCATGGTCCCAAAGAGGAAAGCTCATCAGGGCAATAACTATAAAGATATTTATAGAAAAGGTAATGGGAAGCTAAGTTACAGTGGTTAAAGAAGAGATGGCAGAATTTGTTAAGAATCTCAAGGTACATAACAGACGCACTTGACCAGATGCAGCAAGAATATTCAATGCATGGACGAATAGCACATTTATAAAGGTGCACGACTGACAAAAACTATCGAGCACAACACAGTGAAAGGAAAGCTAATAAAATATTTACATTCATCTCATACGTTTTGATAACTTAAGACTTAAGTTTCGTTACTAAAAGGTGTAAAAAAAGCAACAAAAAAATGACAAGAAAGAAAAACCCAGTTGAAATTAATAAAAAAAAATCTTGTCAAAGAAAGTCAAACAATTTCACACCAAAAGATATTTTACTGCACTTAAAAAGAGCTTAATACCAACCTATGAAACCAGACGGCAGAACTGCCGACCTTCACAACCAGATGGCAGAACTGCTAGCCTACAAAGTAAGACAGCCTAACCTTCTGGCTTACAAAATAACTTAAAAGAAATACCCTGACAAATTGCTTAAACAAATGCTATATTTAAATTGTTTTTGCCCTATTTAATAAGAATTTCAAATTTTTTGGTTAAACTCCAAACATTAGAGATATCAATGATAGATTTTAGCTGTGGAAGACCAAAATAAACTCTAAAGTACTAGCAAATTTCTGAACCAAACAAAAAGACCTTTTCCAAAACATCTAGTATATTTAAGCAACAAGATTTTATTCAAACAAGTTGGACTGACAGTGTCTTAAAGGGGTTTTATTTAATATGGGTTTTTTCTTTTTTACAATAATGGCTTCTGGAATTTTGAGTCTTTCCTGATATTGGGTGCTGTGTAATATTTTGGAATTATCTACTAATATTTGTTTTATTTTGTTGTTTGTGATGTGATGAGTGACAAAATTGTATAGTAAATATTCACAAGCATATCAAAATTGTTTGGTGAAAGTTTGTTACTGGTTCATAAACTGTATAGAGGTAGTAAAAGAATACCAAAGGGAGGCAACAAAGAATGCTGACCTTCAGTGACTGCTGCTGCTACCACCAGATTAAATGAACAAAAGCAAACAATTTTTGTTCATCATGATAAAATTAAAAGAATATACACTACTAATAAAAACTTAGCACATATTTTTGTTGTTCCCTTATCTGATTTATATCTAAAAAAATAAATAAAAACTAATATTTAAAAGTTAATGACCCTTCTGAAAACTCAAGTCAGTTAAGTACTATACGTGATACACACTTTGGGCGATCATGTCTCGAAAGAGACATGACTGACTAAGCAGAAGATTATCCAGCAGTAAGTTACCATTGCTTTCTGCGGTAGACTGGTGGCTGGCCAAGGCTATAGAACCCAATCTGTCTTATTATTTAACCCATAACTGGAGGGAAGAGACGGATTAATACCTTTCCCAAGGGTATTTGTGCATAAGTGAATGCAAGGAATTCAACCGGAACTTAAACTCGGCACCCCGATTTGTCGTTCCGAGTCAATATCCACTGTACCACAACGCACATCCTTGAAAACTAAAGAAAATCCCAAAGTATACATTGTTCGTGGAAATATTTATATCTTATCTAGGAATGTAATCCATATATTCCCAATTTGTTAGTTTTTTTTTTTTTTTTGTACAGGTTCTATTCATATCAAATTTGAATTTTTTTTTTTTTTTGGTTACTATATATCAAAATAACTTTAATACTCAATATTAGTATATTACCCACAAAAATTTCCAATGGCTGAACATTTTCTGTTCAGTTGGTCATTGCCCAGTCAACAGTTGAAATTGTCCAGGTTGGGAAACCCGGATTTAAAATAAAAAAAACAATTATAGAAGACAAAAAAAAAAAAAAAAAAAAAAAAAAAAAAAAAACGTTGAATGTTAATAACCCTTCTCAAAACTATAGAAAATACCAAAATATTCCTTGTTTTCAGAAATATTTATATCTTATCTAGGAATAGGACTCAGTTATTCCTATTTAGTCTCCTTTTGTTTTGTTTTTTGACAGGTTCTTTGCATAACTCCTTTGAATATTTTTTTTCCAAGTAACATATGTTGAAAGACTTTTTTAAAACTCAGAAACCTAATTCACCCACCAAAATTTCTAATAACTCATCATTTTCTGTTCCGTTACTCATCGCCCACCTAACTGTTGAAATCACCCACTAGTGGACTTTATTGTCTAATATAGGGGAATATGAATCTGCAGTGCAAGACTCAGGTTGGGCATCCAGAGTCATCAATAACAAATGATAGTATTGTGCATAATAAAGCTTCAAGAAAATAGACAGTGCAAAATCTTTCGAAGTAGGTAAGCCATGAGAAATTGAGATATCAAAAAATGTCATCTCGCTAAGTCACAAAAAAATCTCTTGAAGAAAACAAGTTACAATGTTGGAAATTTCTATTCAGCTTTTAGAAGTTCATGGAAACTTATACAATCACATAATCAGGTATGATGAGACCTGGGATATCATGTTACTCTGAAGACAAAAGTTGATCTGGAAGCATCTATCATCACAGATTCTACCAAAAATTCAAATTTCAACAATTAGTGTATAAATCAGTGTGTTGTTTGTAGACTTTCTAGTCAGACATCAATTGGAGTAGATAGACTAAACTATCGCCCGGTTCACACTCCACCCACGTCTATTGAACAGGTGAAGAGGCTCATTCCTTGTTCTCTGTTTAGGATGTGTTTTGCAGTTTTCTCTTTTCCAATCTTTTCACTTTTATGTAGCCCCCTGCACATCAGTGGCATTACTGCCTTGCTCAGGGTGATATGATTTAAAAAAAAAAAAAAAAGACATTGAAGTGTGTTTCTGCTGCATGTCAATGCCTCCAGACACACAGCTAATCCAAGACAAAATACAACGGAGACTGTAATGTGATCGATACTGACTTGGCAGACCGGCTGCAACCACTCTCACCAGCGTGACATGGCTTCCCTGTGCCTCTTCTACAAATACTTTCATGGCTTCTGCTTTGATGAACTTAGATCATTGGCGTCACCTAGGTATGAATTTACGTGAGATACTAGATTAGCAACTAGGTCCCACTCTTTTACAGTGAAACAGATAAGATGTAACCGTAATTTCTACTCCAACAGCTTCTTTTCTCGTGCTTCCCGCCCGTGGAATTCCCTTCCACATGCCTGCTTTCCCGACAGCTACAATCTCCAGGAGTTTAAATGTAAGGTTAATAGACACCTCCTATCACACTAACTTGCATCTATTCTCCCAACACTCTCACCATTTACCCAACACTCATTCTCGGTATCCTTACCTGTCTATCACCCTCCTGACATTTCCCATATCTAACCATCCCTTCTCATCACTTTCCCCCCTATGTAACCCCCTGCACAATAGTGGCAGTGGAATGCCTTGCTCGGGGTGAAACGATTATAAAAAAAAAAAAGATAGATAGTATGGCTTCTGCTTTGCCAGATCTACTGCCGATATGCTAACAACCAACACAGAGTACATATATCAAGACCTCAGTAAGTCTGAGAAAGCTGAGCTGTTGCCCAGGATATCTTCAAACCTTTGATAGAGTTTGGCACGCTGGCCTTCTACACAATCTACAGGGTTATGGCATCACTAGAGGCTTGCTCGATTTTATCCAATTTTTCCTATCAAAGCGCTTAATATAGGTCATCTTGAACGGACATGCCTCCACATGAATGGTAGTGTCTCCCAGGGCTCTATCCTAGGCCCAACGCTCTTTCTGAATCTTTATAAACGACCTCCCTGACATAATCAAATCCCAAGTAGGCATCTACACTGATAACACTACTATTTACTCTCACCTCAGTAAAAAAATCTGAAAAGGCAACCAAAGATAACTTTCCTGCTGATCTCGAGAAGGACCTCAATTCTGTGGTAAACTGGGGTAAGAAATGGCTTGTAAATTTCAATGCTTCTAAAACAAAGCTGCTTTCTGTCAATCACCAGGCAGTTCCTTCTAACCCCATCCTCAGCATGGACCAAGCGAGTCTCCCTGAAAGCAATACACTGCACCTTCTCGGTCTTACTCTCTTGACTTCAAGTGGAACCATTACAGTGAAACAATAGCTAAATCAGATGCCAAGAAGTTTTCCCCACCTAAGTCCATTTTGCACATATACAATTCAACCCTTCAACTGTGTGTTGAATAATTCAATGACGGTTGAAGGGTTGATTTGTATATGTGCAAGATGGACTCATGTGGGAAAAACTTGCTGGCTCGACACAGTGACCAACCTTCCAAGCAGCCAATTTAGCTACTGATTCAATGTAATGGTTTCATTTAATGTGATCGGTCCCAAACTGGCAGCTCGACTCCAGCCACTTTCTCACCGGCGGGATGTGGCTTCCCTCTGTTAATTCTACAAATATTTTCATGGCTTCTGCTCCAACAAACTTAGCTCACTGATGCCCCTTTCACAAGAATTTACTTGTGCAACCAGACTGGCAACTTTTATCGTTAAATCAACTAAATGCAGCTGTCACTTCTACTCCATCAGCTTCCTTTCTCACACTTCCTGCCTGTGGAACTCTCTTCCATATACTTGCTTCCCTGACAGCTACAGTTTTCAAGAATTTAAATGCAATGTCAATTCCCATCTCTTATCCATTTGACTCTAGCCCTTCCCTCGTCCTTTCTTCATCACTCCATTTATTTTGTTCTTTTCCTTTATCAGTCTACCCTCACAACTATCTTGACACTGATTATCCCATCCTTCTTTTGCCCTTTCTCCAACACCCCCATAACTGATCTGTCTTTCTCTTCACTCTCCTCCTGCTTAAATTTCCACTCTTCTGTTATGTAGCTTCCTGCACAGTAATAGCGGTACGGCCTTGATTGGGGTAAAACGATTAGAAAAAAGAAAAAAATGTTTTACTCTATCAACAGTATAATCCTGACTGGATCCCATTAAATTAACTTTTATTGAAGTATCTCAAACAACATGTATCCAAGAAAACAGTTCCACAATATGATGCTATTGCTGCAGAAGTGCAAGAGTGACCGTTAAAGCAGTCATTTATAAGATGGAATGAAGATCAATTTCGAGGATGACTACATAGAAAAGTAGCAGTGTTGATAGTATGAAAAATATTGTATTTGTACACTGTTTATATTCACACTACTGTCCTAATCTTTGTTGTTGTTATCACAACATTTTGGCTGCTGTGCGCTCCAGCCTATTTCAGGCGTATCTGGGTAACCTACAAGGAATTCTGAACTGAATATTCTTTCACTCTCTTCTATACCCCACCTAAGTGAAGAGTAATGTTGGTTGTTGGTTTGTTTAACCAGCATATCAACCTTCTTTGTGTCATTTATTGCTGAAAATCGTTTTTTTAAGGTTGTGCTTGTTTGGCCCCAAACTTTTTCACTGTTCTCGACATTTGTTTGGCTCCAAACCTTTTCACTGTTCTCGACATTTGTTTGGCTCCAAACCTTTTCACTGTTCTCGACATTTGTTTGGCTCCAAACCTTTTCACTGCTATCGACATTTGTTTGGCTCCAAACCTTTTCACTGCTATCGACATTTGTTTGGCTCCAAACCTTTTCACTGCTATCGACATTTGTTTGGCTCCAAACCTTTTCACTGCTATCGACATTTGTTTGGCTCCAAACCTTTTCACTGCTATCGACATTTGTTTGGCTCCAAACCTTTTCACTGCTATCGACATTTGTTTGGCTCCAAACCCTTTCACTGCTATCGACATTTGTTTGGCTCCAAACCTTTTCACTGCTCTCGACATTTGTTTGGCTCCAAACCCTTTCACTGCTCTCGACATTTGTTTGGCTCCAACCCTTTTCACTGCTCTCGACATTTGTTTGGCTCCAAACCTTTTCACTGCTCTCGACATTTGTTTGGCTCCAAACCTTTTCACTGCTCTCGACATTGGGTCACTGTTGTTTCTTGGTCACAAGTTTATACTGAACGCAATACACTGCCCCACATAACACAGCTGGGAGGGAGCAGGGTGCTCACACCCCTCCCAAGGACACCAGTGTGCGAGTAAACGTATTGGGTTTAATAAGTCGAGGAGTCATGTTTAATGTGGCTAATTTGGTTAACCTTTAGCAAATAGTGAGTCTGATTCTCACTGGGTATCCCATACAAAATATGAAAAACCAAGAAAGATTATTATATCATAAGACTAGTCTCACCCATATTCTATTTTCTTCTCGTTCTTGTGGTGATACCGAGCAAAAGCGATAGACTGGATGTTAGCGCTTTCACGACCAAAAAGCAAATGACCAAAAGTCATCCCTGCGCCGCCGGCTCCGCACAGATGTTCCGGTTAAGAACTAAAAATTAATCAAATATTAAATTTCCAGTTCACGAGCCTACACGAATTTTATTTACCAGCCAATGGGAAGCCCAGTATCAAGTGTGAAATCCCAAGTGATCTGCTGTGATCCAAAAAAGATATAAAAAGCGGATACAGAAATACAGGCAGACCGACTTGAGGAGAAGAGAGTAATTAGTCTCTCCCTTGACCTAAGTCAAGCAGCTACTATGCTCGCCTCCACTCACCTCTCTTTCCTTCTTCCCTGCCTCAAAAACTACTTACTGACCTAAGGAACGAATACATCAAAGACATTCCTTACTTACACGCTCCAAAATTCCTAAGCATTAATTCTCTTTCAGCATTTTATTGCCATGAACATTTTAACCTCCGTTGGACATATACTTCAAATATTACTTCAATTGTTAAAACATTAATTGATATGAGTATATATAAAATGTTATTTTTCTACTCAAATTGCCTTTCTTGATTTGTAATCATTTTATGACTTATAGTGGCCTATCTACAACAAGGCCAAATTCCGTTAACCTGCAACAGTATACAACTACCCTTCACTAGAATGGACTCTCCACTACTAACAGAAAAGAATAGATAAGCAACACACTATATTCTCTCTCGCATATCCACTTCAATGGGAAGTAATGATTAGTGAGGCTAGTCTGATTGATCATAACTGAATAGTGAGTTTGATCCTGACTGGGTACCTCATACAAAATTTCATATTCAGTAATCTAATATGGTTTCTGTTTGAATTTCTGGGATGAGGAATTATTATTCACACTCAGACTATTGTCATCATCTTTGTTGTTATCATCACCTAATCACCTTTCATCTTAATTTCTGGGATGAGGAATTGTCACTATTTACACTATTATTTATGAAGACTATTGTCCTCATTTATTGCCCACAAGATATTACTGTTATCATAACATTTTAACTGTTGTGCCCTCCGACTTTCATCAAGGTTACCTACATGGAATTTCTAACTTTATTGATCTTGTTTAATCTATGTAGATAAATTGTTCTTGTTCTACAGACCACAGGTAAATAAGGTAAATAATATTATTAACTATCTTGCTTTTTAGACATCCCTACATGTATATTAAAACACGAACACATACATCCTTACAAAAAAAAAAAAAAAAAAAAAAAATTAAAACTTACTGTAGGTCTGACAAAGCCTTGGTTCCGGCCAGATGAAGGTGTTTTGTTGAAAGACTGCCTTTTACGGCCAGATACTACACCACCCTGAAAAAGGTCACCTGTAGGTGATGACCTGCTTCCAGCACTATCATTAGAAGTAGGTGAGTCATCGATCATCCCATCAATTGTTACCACCCTACTGCTACCACTCTCAGAGGAAGCCCCTAATCCAAGGGAATTTGCAATTGTTGTCTGAGGCAGAATTTGCCCTGTCTGATGCAGTACTCTAGAAGGTTGTGTACTTGCAAGCACTAGCCCACTAGATCGAGAAGGATCCCTTTGGGGTATTGATAACAGCTGTGGTTGAGAGGTACGGGTAGGTGCAAGGAGAGCATTTTGTTGCTTCTGAGGCTGCTGTGTAGGCTGTGCCTGCTGGTTGAGACTGTCTGATGGAGCCTGGGGTAAAGTCTGACTGCTTTGAATGCTTGATGGCTGCATTAGGATTTTGTTCAGCAGATGAGTAGCATCTGACTGGGGAAGGGCAACTGGGGTCTCTGATGCCAAAGGAACCGACACCCTTTGAACAATTGTATCTCCCAGAGAAGTTACGGGGCTACAGAGAGGTAAATGGGGAAATACAGATAAGTTTGCAGAATCATCCGGCTGTGATGTTGGGACTGTATTTACTTCAGAATGCAAAGTGGATGGAGAAGCAATGCCAGGCGAGGGTGGCAGAATACCAAGTTGCTGTTCTTTCTCCCGTGGTTGTTGGATTGCAGGGTCATTATCCATTGAGATGAAAAAGCTGTCAGGTAATGACTGTAAAAAGATAGAAAAAGAAATCTTAAGAGAAAAATTTACTTTCATGAAAAAGAAAAAAAAATAATCTGGAATCTCAGCTTCAGTCACTTTCACTGCCCTACTTTCATGGTAATTGTTCTGTAGTACCTAAATATTATGAACTGAAATGCAATACTAGATTGGCAGCAAGGTCTCATCTAGTTACAGTTGAAACAGCTAAATGCAACATTTCTGATTTATAAGCCTGACCTATCATCCATGTTTCAATCACTTTCCCACCACTGTAATGTAGCTTCCCTGTGCCTTTTCTATAAATACTTTTGAGGTGTAACCCTGATATAAGAGAGTCATTGGGACCGGGAAAAGTTATCTTATATCAGGGTTTGATCTATTTTATATACATTACCACCGGCTCTAATTTGGGACCAGAGAAAATCTCCCTTATATCAGTGTTTTCTTATATCAGGGTCTCTTATATCCGGGTTATACTGTAATTGTTCTGATGATAATTCCTGTATGGCACCTAGACTTTATGAAGTCTAATATACTTCTGTCACTTTCCCACTACTGTAACGTAACTTACCTGTGCTTTTTCATTAAATACTTTCACGGTAATTGTTCTGATGATCTTTTCACTAGGTATCTTGACTTTATGAATTGAAGTGCAGTACTAAATTGGCAGCAAGGTCTCATCAATTTACAGTTGAAATAGCGAGATGTAACTAAGTTCTATGCTATCAGTTTCTCTTATCACACTTTTTGCTTATGAAACTTTTCATGTTTCTTGCTTTCCAATCAACTTTAATCTTTAAAAATTGAAATGCAATGTCAATCATTATCTTCTTAATTCCTGTTCTTTTATTGTTCTCTCTTCATATTGATTTTTACTCTCATATTATCTAACACTCAGCAGCCCCTAGTATAGTGGCTTTATTGCTTTGCTGGGGGTGAAATGATCAAAAAAATGTAAAAACTAATACTTTTGACTTGAATAAATCAGTGAGGGATTAAGTAAAATAAAAATGGAGGTTTCAATTTTCGTGATATATATTTCTCTCTGATTCCATGCGCTTATGGCTTAGGGGTTAGTGACTGACTGACACCAAATTGGTGGAGTTTTGATCCCAGCCAGAAGCAAGTGGTTGTCTAGCCACACTGATGAGCTGTGATACAGTGAAACAGGCTTGTATGTTGATGATATATATAAAAACCTCATCTCAAACAGTCAGGTGGGAGGAGTATTTTTAGGGGTATGCATAACTTTCAATTGATCCTGCTTCTTTAGGGGCTGATTCGAATACCCAAATATGTTATTAAAAATAAACTGTGATGAAAAAGATTCTGTCGAATATCCTAAAAGGTCATCTTGTAAATAGTCATTTTGTTTTCTAATTGCCGGTGTGAGTATTTCTGCAATTTCAGGAAATGAAATATATACAGGTACTTTTGAACTTGAGTACACAAACATTTCAAAGTACATTCAGCATGAATTTTTCCCATCATAAATGAAGCAATTACATTGAAGCATTTTGTTTACTTTGCAAACTCTTCATGATGTTACTATAACAATTTAAAAAGGTAAAAGAATAATCATGAAAATTTTTTTAACAATTTAAGCTATTAATTAGATATCTATAATATTCTTTTAGTTCCAATCTAATAAAAATGAGTGCAACAAAATTTCCCCTTCCCTAATTTATAGACAAAACAGTGATGCATGATGGGATTTCTCACAAGGCAATAAGATAGAACACTTTTCAGTCTCATCCAACTCAGTTTATTTCTTGCATGTCTTGAAGCCAGAATGTAGCATTTATTTGTTTCTAACTCTTGTGTATTGACACCATTTACAGTTTGTGAACTGTTTGCCTTATTGCTGATATTTGCATATAATGTTTGCACAATATTATTTTTGCCTTGTTCTTTTTTTTCCCTGTTGTTACTGTTTATTGGAAACTTTGTCAATTCTGTTTTTTGGGTATTTCTGCCAATTATATTTAATGATGGTCAATTGCTCTACACATTTATTGATGTCATTAGTTCCAGACTAAAATAAAAAATTAAAAGATAAAAGTTAAAAGATCTTTACAGCAAAGTTTCAAGCAATTTAAGCCATTATTTCGAATCTCTGGCATTTTAAGGCAAAGTATTGTTTAACAGCACATCAAACTTATAGGTCATTTCATGCTGAATTACATAGTTATCATGTCAATATTTAATCCTTATTTTATTTTATTCAGTAACTGCTTTGTAGATAGACATTTTTTTTGGATATGAATACCATATATTCATAAATATTTTCTGTGTTCTTACCAACAAGAATTTAAGAAAACCTATTTCTTTTAATGAGCCTAGCACTTTTTTATATAGTACTAGCAGTATAGCCCGTCATTGCTTGGGTATAATGAAAACTTTACAACTAATCCATGGTCCTAGAGCTCAAATAAGTCCTCTGAGTAAATGGTATCATGGCTGAGACTAAGAACTACAATTATACCTACTTAGAGCCAAACCTGAAGCAAAAACTAAAATAAAAGGGGTGAAAAACTGATTTTGATCAGACTCGGTAGGATATCGGGGTATTGATTTCCAATATCGGAGTCAAATAAGTCATCCAAGGATAAACTAACATAAGTAAGTCCATGAAAACTTATCGTACCAATCGGGAGTAAAATTGTTGAAAATGAGCCATATTGATGACTGAATATCAGTTTTTGATCAGATTAGATAGAATATCGGGAGTATCGATTTCCGATATCAGGGATATTATCGATTTTCTGCACTATTGTAATAACTGCAACCTCGAAATTTCTGAATATCGTTTCTTATGTCTTTGTCTATGAGTGTATCAAATTTGATTAAAATCGGACCACTCCTTCTATAACCCGATTTTTTCCATTATCGATTTTCATCGGGGGTACCTCGACACAAAACCTAGCTAAGAACACCCGCAGATGCTTATAGTACAACTGTGTAAATTTTTAAGAAAATCGGTTCAACCGTTTCAGAGTCTATAGGTAACGGACACACACACAGACAAATTTCCATTTATAAATAAGTTTAGATTAGATATGTATCTAAATTTTAAAATGTTGTTTTTGTTTACTACAGGCAAAAGTTATTACTCAATTCAGCAGTTATTAAGCCAAGAAGTAAATCGTAATTGTACCAGAAAAATGACAGGAGTTTTCCTGTCATTTTGTTTAGAAGGGAATAAATAATTAATCATTCTTTTGTTTATAATGGGTATAAAAAATATAATGGATTCAAGGGAAATATATCGGAGTCTATAAATAACGGACACACAGACAAAGTTCCATTTATAAATAAGTTTAGATCTTGAAGTTTGGTACATTATAGTATTTATAATGTGTATGTATGTATGTATGTGTTTATTTAACAGGGAAGGAAAAGCTCTATAATTCAAACTATGGAGGAAGCAAGAGGAAACAACATTATCTTTCTTAAGGCAATTCACAAATCTCTTGGAAAAAGCATAAAGCTGTGGTGATATAGAAGAGTAGACTGAGTTCTAAAGACTTGAATGGTAACCAATCTAAACATAGGAAAATTCTGAAATTCAAACAATGAAGAAAGCAAGGGGAAACTGCTATCTTCCTCAAAAAGTCATGGCAATTCAAAGATAAAGAAAAGGAATTTTTGCAAAGACATGATTACTTAAAGCCTGTAAAAATGTGGCATTTAAAATATATATATATATTATATAATGATAATAATGATAATGATTATCACAATTTCGCACAACGGCCCTGGCGATCTTGCGATTTTTTTCGTATATATTATATATATATATATATATATATATTATATATTATATATATATTATATATATATATATATATATATATATATATATATATATATATATATATATATATATATATATATATATATATATATATATATATATATACAACAGCCAGTGAACTTTGGTGTCAGGCTTGAAACTCAAAATGGTTTTCAATTCTTTCTCAACTGAACCTTGATGCAGTCAAAAATTCTCAAGTTAAAAAAGCTTTTTCAAGCACAAGAATGGCCAAGGAATGAGGTAGGTGGTCAAGGTTCCTGACAACAACTATCAAGTCTCTTGTGAAAACTTCTCAAAGGTTGTAGCTAGAGAGAACTGATTAATTATTCATAAGTCTGAATTAATCATTTTTCCTATACTTTAGTTTGTTTAATTCCTTGTCCAATTACAGCAGTGCTACTCTGTAATTACGTTAATCCAGGTTCCTCTCACAATGACCATCTAAGCAGAATAACACATATTACATCATCACACTATTTACATTACTTGGACTATTGTCCTAATCTTTGTTGCCATTTGTATGGTGTTTAGAGGGTTAGAGGGAGATAACTCATAACTACCAAAAGAGACTCTATGCAAGGAATGAGGATGATATACCCCAGTGATTGAAATAAAGGGTTCGGTTCGAAATTCCTAGCACCTGAAGAAGGCCGGAGCTTATAACGGCTGAAACGTCATACAGATGGCAACAAAGATGAAGACAATAGTCCAAATAATGTAAATAGTGTAAATACTACCTCATTTCAGAAATATAGACAATTACATCATCAATCTGGACAATATAGTCTTTGGGGAAAATGATGATTTTCCAGTATCAGCATTGTTTATATCACACTCTTCTGTACATAAAATTCTTTGATTTTTGTTTGTCAATACATCTGTTCATCAAACCCTCTAAAATTGCCATACAGTGACCAATCAAAACAAAAGTTAAGGTGGGTTACAAAGTACAGTTAATTTTACTAGGGTGCATAGTTTAGGACAATAAATTTTTATTATTCTCATATATAAAATTTTGTGACTTTCCTTAATCCATCCATCAAACACTCTAAATTAAATATGCATTGACTAATTGAAACTAAATTAGAAAATACTGTTTACCATGAAGTCCTATTAAATTAAAGAAATTATTAAACTGCAAAGTAAGTTTTTTGTTAATATTTTTCTAAATAAATCAGGTTGTTTAAATTTCACTGATTGATGTACATACTTGAATGAAATGTAGAGTTTGTAAAACTCAACAAAAAAAAATGTTAGTGATAACTTCGAAAATACGAGGATTTCAACACGTGCCAATATGGTGCAAAACATTTTAACTTAAAATCCTCACATCAACATTTTTCATGAAATATATTGCCATGCTTTGTGTGAAAATCATCAAGAAAGTGTAATCAAATACCCAAAATGAAACATCTGTCCAGATTTTCTTAGCTCCATTTTGCACATGGGCCCCAAGTTATTTTCATTTTTTTTTTTTTTTTAAATCATATCACCCCGAGCAAGGCAGTAATGCCACTGATGTGCCGGGGGCTACATAAGAGTGAAAAGATTAGAAGAGAGAAAACTGGAACCCTATCCTAAACAGGAAACAAGGGATGAGCCTCGACACCTGTTCAATAGACGTGGTTGGAGTGTGAACCAGGTGATAGTTTAGTCTATCTACTCTAATTAAAAAAAAAAAGAAAAGTGAAAAGATTAGAAAAGAGAAAACCGGAAACCACATCCTAAACAGGAAACAAGGGATGAGCCTCTTCACTTGTTCAATAGATGTGGGTGGAGTGTGAACCGGGTGATAGTTTAGTCTACCTACTCCAATTGCTTTTCTTTCATCTCTTTTCCCGTTCATCTCCAAATATACTTTCTATGCATTGGTGCAGGTTGGTGGATTCAATACAGTAATCTTTCAAACAAAAGGCTACTGTATCCATAATAAGCATATGTCTCTTGCTCTCCTCAGCAGTCGCAAAAGAGAGTCAGTCAGTTAAGTGCCATATGTGATACACGCTTGGGCGATCATGTCTCGAAAGAGACATGACTGACTGGGCAGAAGATTATCCTGCAGTAGGTTGCCATTGCTTTCCGCGGTAGACAGGTTGCTGACCATGGCTATAGAACCCAATCTGTCCTATTATTTAACCCATAACTGGAGGGAAAAGACGGATTAATACCTTTCCCAAGGGTATTTGCGCGTAAGTGAATGCAAGGAATTCAGCTGGAATTCGAACTCAGCCGTTCCGAGCCGATATCCACTGCGCCACAACGCACACCTGACTTCTATCAACCAACCAACCAACTTTGAGTAAACAGCAGTCAGAATTTAGTTTATTACAAATTTGGTGGGGGGGGTTCTTTGTGAAACTATTTTTTTTACAATTCTTTCAAACTTGTTATTCAAAATAAAAAAGGTATTTTCTACAAAGTAGAAGAAAGTATGCCTATACGTGCAAAAGATATCATCTTTTACCATTTTTTTATCTCTGTTTTCATAAAGAAATTTAATACATTGCATTTTTGACATTTTTCAAGATTTTTGTTGTTTCTTGACACAGTAGACCTGTGTGTGTCTTCTTGACTTCATCCCCTCAACACACTCTCTCTCTATATATATATGTCAGATTAAATAAATTACAAACATTGTGTCTGCTTATTTTCAACTAGCAGTATAGCCCGGCGTTGCTCAGGTGTAATGAAAGCTTTAAAACTAATCCATGGACTCTTTGGACGTCGACACGAAAGACTAAAAAGCAATACTTGTTTCCAGTTAAAGTGAAACCGTAGAATGAAAGAAAAATGAATGGATGTAAATCAATATATATATATATATATATATATATATATATATATATAGAGAGATAAATAATTGATTTTCTGCACTATTGTAAGAACTGCAACCTTGAAACTTCTGAATATTGTTTCTTATGACTTTGTCTATGAGTGTATCAAATTTGATTAAAATCAAACCACTCCTTCTATAACCCGATTTTTTTCCATTATCGATTTTCGATATTTATCGAGGGTATCTCGACACAAAACCTAGCTAAGAACACTCGCAGACGCTTATAGTACAACTGTGTAAATTTTCAAGAAAATCGGTTCAGCTGTTTCAGAGTGTTTATGTAACAGACACACACAGACAAAGTTCGATTTATAAATAAGTTTAGATTTGATTTAGATAAAATCCATTCATATTCACAGATAATCTTTCACATATTATAATTAAAAGATGTAAGAAATCATCTGCCAAAGTTACAGCTCATTTCTTACATCCTTCAATTATAATATGCGAAAGATTATCCATGAGTATGAATAAATTTTATTAAAAATAAGCAGACACAATGTTTGAAATTTATTTAATCCGACATGTCTAAAAGAAAAGTTGCAGCCTAAATATGTGTGTGTGTGTGTGTGTGTCTATTGCAAAGCACACAAAGTAACCTCTGAAATAGATTACTAAAGAAGTGCTCCAGAAAAAAGTGCTGAATGACAGAGTACTATATCATAATATATTCTAGCATTGTTGGTTAAGAGTATGGCAGAATATATATATATATATATATATTTTTTTTTTTATAAGCATTTCACCCCAAGCAAGGCATGTCACTGCCACTACTGCGCAGGGGGCTACGTAGAGTGGAGAAAGGATGATTAAATATAGGAAATGTCAGAGGGTGGGTGATAGGCGGGTAAGGATACCGAGAATGAGGGTTGGGTAGATGAGAGTGTTCTGAGAATAATTGGGAGTTAGTGTGATAGGAGGTGTCTATTGACCCTACATTTAAACACCTGGAGATTGTAACTGTCGGGAAAGCAGAGTTGTGGAAGGGAGTTCCACAGGCGGGAAGCGCGAGAAAAGAAGCTGTTGGAGTAGAATTTACGGTTACATCTTATTTGTTTAACTGTAAAAGGGTGGGACCTAGTTGCTAATCTAGTATCTCGTGTAAATTCATGCTTAGGCGGCACCAGTGATCTAAGCTCATTGGAGCAGTAGCCATGAAAGTACTTGTAGAAGAGGCACAGGGAAGCCACATCACGCCAGTGAGAGAGCGGCTGCAGCCGGTCTGCCAAGTCAGTATCAACCACGTTACAGATCCTCCTTTGTATTTTGTCAAGAAGCCCAAGGAGAGCAGTAGGGGCTTCCGACCAGATATGGCAGCAATATTCAATACACGGGCGGACGGTAGATTTGTATATGTGCAGAATAGATTCAGGGCGGAAAAACTTCCGGGCACTGCACAGGGAGCCGACTTTCATAGCAGCAGATTTGGCAATGGATTCGATATAGTCATTCCATTTGAGGTCTGCCGAAAGTGTAAGGCCAAGGAGGCGTAGTATTTTACTCTCTGGGAGGCTAGCCTGTCCCATGCTAATGGGAGGTAGATGCGATTGTCTATGGTGGTTAGTTGATAACAGCTTTGTTTTAGAGGCATTGAAATTTACCAGCCATTTCCTACCCCAGACCACTATGGATTGGAGGTCCCTTTCAAGTATGGCAGCGAGGTTCACTTTGTCGTCCACACCTGGTTTCTGATTGATGCGAGAGTAGATTGTTGTGTCATCGGCATACATGCCAACTTGGGATCTAATGGTGTCGGGGAGATCATTAATGCACATCAGAAAGAGTGTGGGACCTAGGATAGAACCTTGAGGGACGCCCGCGTTCGTATGGTAGTTTTGGGAGGCATGCCCATTTAATACCACCTTCAATGTGCAGTTAGAGAGGAATGACTGGATGAGGTCAAACAGACGTCCAGTTATCCCGTAGCTCCGCAGTTTGCACAAGAGGCCAGCATGCCAGACCCTGTCGAACGCTTTGGAGATATCCAGGGCAACGGTTCGGGCTTCACCATTCTTGTCAAATGCCCGGTATATGTACTCGGTAATGGTCGTTAGCATATCAGCAGTAGACCTGGTGAAGCAAAACCCATACTGTTTGTCAGAGAGAAGCCTGTTGGCCGTGAGATGCTGAATCACCTCGGCGTTTATAATGGCTTCGAAAACTTTGCCAAAGATTGGAAGGAGACTAATAGGACGGTAATTGGCGGGGTCTGAGGGTTCGCCAGAATTCTTAAATATAGGAACTACGCAGGAGGACTTCCAACAGGCAGGAAAGCAGGAAGCAGATAGGCAGAGGTTATAGAGTTTAGAGAGGACAGAGGAGAGTTCTGGGGCACATTTCTTCAGTACTATGACTGGGATTCCGTCACCGCCGCTCGCTTTGTGTGGGTCAAGTTGTGCAATTATTTTGGAAACCAGCGAGGGTGTAATGTGGACGTTATTTAGTTGAGCCTTAGTTCTGGGTGGGAAGTCTGGTGTAGGTATTCCTAACGAGTCCAGTGTCGAATTGGTTTAGAATCTACGGGCAAAGCATTCAGCCTTGTCGGCTGGGTAAGTGAGAACTTCAAACTCATTGATTAGTGGGGGTATTGAAGTCTTGTTCCTGCTGAGCACGCTTTTGCAGAGACGCCAGTAATCTTTGGAACCAAACTTAGAGGATGCTATGCATTGCCTAATTCTGGTAGCAAACGCCCTCTTGGCTTCGTTCAGTACTTTTTTACACTTGTTCCGTGCTGAGGCGAAAAGGCACCTGTTTTGGTTCGACGAGCAGCTTCGATAGAGCCGGAAGAAATGGTTCCGGTGGGCAATGGCGGCCGAGCAAGCGGGTGAGAACCAGGGGGACGAATTTGGTTTTAGTTGGAATTTCCTGGCCGGGATAAAAGCATCGATGCCAGCCTTAACCCAAGAGGAGACTTCGGAGGCACAGTCTTCAACAGGAAGATCGAAGACGTTGTCCCATGGGACGTCGCAGAGGAAGTCCCTGAACGAGTCCCAGTCGGCTCTTTGGTAGCAGTATGATATTCTGCTAGTCTGGTTTTCTTGGGTAGAGTTAGTGCGGATTGATATGTTTACGGAGACTACGGCGTGGTCAGAGTTTCCGAGGGGGCAGAGTTGCCTGGTAGTGCAGGAGTCTGGGATGGAGGTAAAGCAAAGGTCGAGTAAAGAGTCCCTTCCGTTAGGGTTTTTAGAAAAACGCGTGGGGAAGTCCACCACTTGCGTTAGAGCTTGGGTTATTGAAAAGTACATGGTGCGGATACCAGCAAGGTCGGTGGCTGAGTTTTCAAGCCACTTGGTGTGGTGGGCGTTAAAGTCGCCAAACACAAATATATGGGCAGATAGGTGAGAAGAAATGGCCCTGTCGATATATATATATATATATATATATATATATATATATATCTAGAGAGAGAGAGAGAGAGAGAGAGAGAGAGAGATGACAAATTAATAAATATACAAATGAGGGTGCACATATGTACAATATTATTATTCAGATGTTAATAAAAAGTGCTCAATGTATGAACAGCTCTCTCTCTCTCTCTCTATATATATATATATATATATATATATATATATATAGATATAGTGTATTGAGGCAGCAGATAATTTTCTAAACATATATTGTTATATATAAGAGACAATGAATGTCTATTATGCTTAATCATGAGCCATTCTAAACATTGTATTTTGGGTTTAATTTCAGGTGAAAATAAGGACAAAAATTCTCCAACATTTGGATATTTTTTTATTAACTAACCTCCCTGAAGATGGCTCATGTGAGCTGAAAAGATAGAACCAACTTAATAAAAAAAATATCCGAATGTTAGAATTTTTTTCTTTATTTTCACCTGAAATTAAAGCCAAAATACAATGTTTAGAATGGCTCATGATTAAACATAATAGACATTCATTGTCTCTTATATTTAACAGTATGTGTTTAGACTATATATATATATATATATATATATATATATATATACACACACACACCCAAATGATTAAGGAACAAAGAAAATATTTGCAACATTCAAAACATTAATTTAAAACAGTGCTCAATATAAAAATTGATCAATCAATATTATAAATTATACTTTAGAAAATGTACAAACTGCAATCTACTACAAAATTAGCGCTACTGAATTTAAATCTTTTTAAATCTTCGTGTTATATTTTTAAATGTCCTCAGATTTGCGTTTTATGAATAATTCATCTGTTTGTGCATGTGATCTCATCATTTAAAAACAAAATGACAAAGAAACAATGTAAAGAATGTCTGTATATTTGGCAATTCACTTTTGGCCAAAGTTTTGAAATTTCTATTTTTTTGCTGTTTCTGTTGTCTACCCGCCCCCCACTTTCTTCCATCTGTGCATTTTCTCACTTTTTCCTCTTTGTTAAGCTCAGATGTCGTGTGACCAACATCTGTATCTGTCTATAATTTACTTCCAGCCTAAATTTAAAATTTCTCTTAGCCATCTCCATTGGCTCTTTCTGCTCGGTTCTACCTCTCTTGTTTTCCTTTTTGCTTTTTATTTCCTCCATCTTTCTCTTTCATCTTTCTTTCCCTTTTTGATTTCTCATCTTTGCTACCCTTTCTTTTTTCCCCACTTTTTAATATCCTCATACCTCGTACAAAAATATTTCCAACAATAAAAGGAAGTATTTTTTAAAATTTTCTTTTAAAAAATAATGTTTATTAGCACCATTATTAACTACCTAATGAGACATTGTTCTTTCAGTGTTGAAACAAAATGTACAATTTTGTAGTAGATTGTACATGTTCTAAAGTATAATACATATTATCCTACATCTATTGCATGACTGAGTTTCATGTGTTATGCAAAATAGATTTTAATTTAAGTTCACTCGATGTTCATGAGAATTAAATCCTACGAAGTTACTATTTTTTAATACCAAGATTAAAAATTTAAATATTCTACGGTTACATGTGGATAAAAATTAAAATTTAAAATTAAAATAAAAATATAATAAAATGCAGGGAGAAGACCTCAAAGGGGCATAAATCATGAATCTTAAAAATTTAAATATTAGATGTACATAAAAAAAAAAGTAGGGAAAATTAAAATTTTAAATAAAATGAGAAAATATAAATGAAAAGAAAATTAAGTAAAATTTAGAATTAAGAATGTAAGGGAGGAAAATAAAAGAGGATTAATTCATAATTATTAAAAGTAATATAGTGGGAGAAAGAAAGAAAGAAAGAAAGAAATAGGCAAACGTATAGAGGAATCTATATCAATCTGGTTCGAAGAATTTAAGTATTTTTTTCTATGACAGCATGTGGTCATTAAATCACTTTTTTTATTAAGCAAATTAGGATTATTGATATGGTTTATAACGACAAGTTTTTCTAAAAGGCATAGATTACATTTATCACCTTTTCCATGGTAAGTTTTGGATTTAGCTACGATATTTCAGGTCATAATTGGGTTTTCGTTGTTGTTTTTAATTTTCAATAATTTATGGATAAGTACTTTTGCTGTATTTCCTGCTGTTTAAAGACAACATGTGGTTCTTACATCTTATATTCCATCTGTTAGAAGTGCCTCCAAATTAAAATTTAACATCATTATCATCCGGATGAATTCGAACTCTATAAACAATACTTTTGAATATACACTGGTCATTCAATGGACAGGTTATATTTTTAATTCATAATTGTTAAAAATAATAAAAAAAAGAAAGGGCAAAGTAAGGAAGAAAGAGTGAAAGAAAGGGGTAAGCGTATAGAGGAATCTATATCAATCTGGGTCCAAGAATTTAAGTATTTTTTTTCTATGACTGCATGTGGTCATTAAATCACTTTTTTTATTAAGTAAATTATGATTATTAATATGGTTTAAGATGACAAGTTTTTCTTAAAGGCATTAGTTACATCTATGTCCTTCTCCATTGTAAGGTTTGGATTTAGATACAATATTCCAGGTAATAACTTGGTTCTTGTTATGGTTCTTTAATTTTCAATAATATAGATAAAGCAGTACTTTTGCTGTATTTACTGTTGTTTAACACAACATGTGGATGATAATGTTAAATTTTACTTTGGAAGTACTTCTAACAGATAGAAGATAAAATTTAACAACCACATGTTATCTTTAATATATTGGGGGAAAGAAATAGGCAAACGTATAGAGGAATCTATATCAATCTGGGTCCATTCTATATCAATCTATATCAAAGAATTTAAGTATTTTTTCCATGACACCATGAGATCATTAAATTAATTTTTATGTTAAGTAAATTATGATTATTAATATGATTTAAGATGACAAGTTTTTCTAAAAAGCATAGATTACATTTATCTCCATTTTCATTGTAATGTGTGGATTTAGCTACGATATTCCAGGTAATTATTGGGTTCTTATTGTTTTTTAATTTCCAGTAATGTATGGATAAAGCAGTACATTTGCTGTATTTACTGTTGTTTAAAGACAACATGTGGATGATAATGTTAAATTTTACTTTGGAAGTAATTCTAACAAATAGAAAATAAAATTTAACAACCACATGTTGTCATTAATTATCTGGCACGTGAGAAATCCTCAAAAGTGGGAGTGCTGAGGAGGCTTCAGCAATTTTTGTCAGGCTTTTCAAAAAACCTGCTGCAGTGTTAGTATGCAGATAAATACCTACCCTGATCCTTGGAAGAAAGGTATAACAGCTGCACAGACAAGCAAACAGAACAACACAAAATATGCTACGGCGGTTTCACTAAATTTGAGAGACACACATTATAACTTCAAGTGTTGACTTAGTGTGAAGTGGATGTTGAGAGCTGCTTGACTGAAATGCCTGAATCAATTTTAATTGAACTTTTCATGAGATTGACATATTAACCAACAACTTCAAATAGTTTTCAGAAGATGGGCTCATTTTTCAGAATAAAACAAACAAAATTTTAAAAAAACAGGAGTGAAAAATAAGTCAGGTCACAGTATCTTCAAATAAAAAGTGAAGAACAAGTCAGGGTTAGACAGTGTCCCCAAATACGGGGTGAATAATATGTCAGGGTTAGACAGTGTCCCCAAATACGGGGTGAATAATATGTCAGGGTTAGACAGTGTCCCCAAATACGGGGTGAATAATATGTCAGGGTTAGACAGTGTCCCCAAATACGGGGTGAATAATATGTCAGGGTTAGACAGTGTCCCCAAATACGGGGTGAATAATATGTCAGGGTTAGACAGTGTCCCCAAATACGGGGTGAATAATATGTCAGGGTTAGACAGTGTCCCCAAATAAGGGGTGAATAATATGTCAGGGTTAGACAGTGTCCCCAAATAAGGGGTGAATAATATGTCAGGGTTAGACAGTGTCCCCAAATAAGGGGTGAATAATATGTCAGGGTTAGACAGTGTCCCCAAATAAGGGGTGAATAATATGTCAGGGTTAGACAGTGTCCCCAAATAAGGGGTGAATAATATGTCAGGGTTAGACAGTGTCCCCAAATAAGGGGTGAATAATATGTCAGGGTTAGACAGTGTCCCCAAATACGGGGTGAATAATATGTCAGGGTTAGACAGTGTCCCCAAATACGGGGTGAATAATATGTCAGGGTTAGACAGTGTCCCCAAATACAGGGTGAATAATATGTCAGGGTTAGACAGTGTCCCCAAATACGGGGTGAATAATATGTCAGGGTTAGACAGTGTCCCCAAATACGGGGTGAATAATATGTCAGGGTTAGACAGTGTCCCCAAATACGGGGTGAATAATATGTCAGGGTTAGACAGTGTCCCCAAATACGGGGTGAATAATATGTCAGGGTTAGACAGTGTCCCCAAATACGGGGTGAATAATATGTCAGGGTTAGACAGTGTCCCCAAATACGGGGTGAATAATATGTCAGGGTTAGACAGTGTCCCCAAATAAAAAATGAATAATAAGCCAGGGTTAGACAGTGTCCCCAAATAAGGAATGAATAATAAGCCAGGGTTAGACAGTGTCCCCAAATAAGGAATGAATAATAAGCCAGGGTTAGACAGTGTCCCCAAATAAGGAATGAATAATAAGCCAGGGTTAGACAGTGTCCCCAAATAAGGAATGAATAATAAGCCAGGGTTAGACAGTGTCCCCAAATAAGGAATGAATAATAAGCCAGGGTTAGACAGTGTCCCCAAATAAGGAATGAATAATAAGCCAGGGTTAGACATTGCCTCCATATTTCACACTAGAATTTCACCAGGACCATAATTCACTTCAAAATTATAAATTAACATTTCTTAAAATGGCAATGGTATATGTTTGGTTGAAATAATCTCAGAAATTTTGCCAAAGAAGCATTGAAATATCACACACTGATTCTTAAATGTTTCTTTCAAAATGTGTAACATATTTTACAAGCACAAACTTGGAATTCACAGCTCTTTGGACCTATCCCTGATATTTCTATTATCTTACGCAAACACAGAATGCACTTTGCAGAACACTACTGGCAAGCAAAACAAGAACTTATGAGTGATTTACTGCTCTGGACACCTATCCATGGAGCAAGATGGGTTTATTGACCACCTACATTATGACATGAGGATGCCCATTTTGGTACAGTGGATATCAGCTCGGAACGAGAAATCGGGGAGCCGAGTTCAAATTACAGTTGAATTCCTTGCATTCACTTATGCTCAAATACCCTTGGGAAAGGTATTATTCTGTTTTTTCCCACCAGTTATGGATTAAATAACAGAACAGACTGGGTTCTATAGATTTGGCTGGCAACCAGTCTACCACAGAAAGTAATGGCAACTTACTGCAGGATAATCTTCTATGCAGTCAGTCATGTCTCTTTTGAGAAATGATCGCCCAAGCGTGGATCACATATGGCCCTTAACTGGCTGACATTATGACATAGAATGCCATCCTAATGACTTTCAAACCTAAATGCAGGACCACAATGATTGGCATGGTACTCATGAATGAAGAATCCTACAAAAAGAACAATAGTCGAGGGATGGGAAACCAAAATTTAGGTAAAGAGGAATTTTCAAAGCGCAAAGTGTAACTGAGTGACATAATTTGAGAAAACATTCTTGAAGGTAATCAATATTTAATTAACCTCTTCCAGACAATCTTTTTTTATTTGTTTGGGAAGACTGAGATACTAAGTTACCTTGAAATACCTGAGTAGTGGCTAACACTCTACTAAACATATGAGTTAATAATTTTAAGCTCAGATAGGGCAAAAAGACAATCAAAATCAAAGTATATGCACATCTGTAGTTCATATTTTAATTTTATATGTTGTATGAGTTTATTCATCCTTGACTGAAAAAGACATTTTTTAAAAATCATATCACCCTAAGCAAAGGCATTTTACTGCCACTGTTGTGCAGGGGTGTTACATAAGAAATAAGTTATCAGAAAGAGTGACAGGTTATAGGGGGTGTCAGAAAGTGGATAAGAGAAGGATGTGAATACTGATGAGAGTGGAGTGAACGGAGAAAGTAGCATGTCAGAGAGAGGATGCAGGTTAGTGAGATAGGAGATGATTATTGACTATACATTTAAATTTTTGGAGATTATAGCTGTCGGAGAAGCAAGTAAACGGAAGGGAATTCCACAGGCAGGAAGTGTGAGAAAAATTTGTGTTTACGTTTTATTGGTTTCACAGTAAAAGGGTGGGACCTACTTGCTAATCTTTTGGCTCGAGTAAATTCATATATAGGTGGCACCAGTGAGCTAAGTTCATCATACAGTAAAAATGTATGTATGCCTATATCAGAGAAGGGGGTTAATAAACAGGAGAGATAAACTGAACCAGTATTCTACTACTTACGTTTTCAACAAATAAGTACAAAGTAAGTAATAGTAAACTAGTAAAAGGAAACAATTATTTACAATCATGAATATGTTCGGATGTGTGCTGTGGTGCAGTGGATATTAGCTCAGAATGAGAAATCAGAGAGCTGAGTTCAAATTCCAGTCGAATTAATTGCATTCACTTATGTGCAAATGCCCTTGGGAAAGAGTAATAATTCATTTCTTCTTCATCCAGTTATGGGTTAAATAGCAGGACAGATTGAGTTCTGTAGCCTTGGTTGGCAACCAGTCTACCTTGCCTGGAAAATAAACAGTTTTGTTTAGGGTCAACACAACTACCTGTAAAAAGATAAGTTACAGAAGCATTAACAACCTCCTCATCAATGGTGGGAGTTGTTGATGGCCTATGCTCCATAGGTGTTTGGGGGAGAATGTGTTCCTTTTTTCACTCCAATTTTTGATTATGCCAAGTGAGTGAACCAAAGTTTTATATAACTGTCAGTTTTGCATCCACCAGATTCTTTTTTTCTTATGTGCCAAGTCTCTCAAGGACATGGGTAATCATGACTCTCTAGAACTTCTCGTCTTTGTAGATCTTACTTGTCTAAGCTTGTATTGGTTGCAATCCCACAATAGGAATGACTGCAAAACACTTTTCCGTCCTCAATTTATAGGCAGAAGCACACAAATGCTGGGATTTCTTCCTAGCCAATAAGATAGGCCATTTGTTAGTGTTACCTGACTCAGTCCTAGTCTGTCTTGCCTTAAAGTTAGAATGCTATGCTTTAACTTTTTGCCTTATAACTGTTAATTTTCCTTGCATATATTGTTTATTTGCTTTATATTTTTTTCCAATTTTCTTTTCTTTTTCTTGTTGATTGCAAATTTTGTCAATTCTGTTTGTTGGGCAGTTCTGTCATTTAATTACATTTGACCTTGGCCACTTACTCTATACTACTATCTCTCCTCATCCCTGTTGTCCTTTTTTTTTTTTAATCATTTCACCCCAAGCAAGGCATTCCACTGCCACTATTGCACAAGGGGTTATATTAGGGAAGGTAAAGAGAAAGAGTGGTTAGATATAGGAAATGTCATAAGGAGGGTGATAGACTGGTAAGGGTACCAAGGCTGAGGGTTGGGTAGACGGGAAGAGTGTTTAAGAGAATGGATGCGAGTTAGTGTGTTAGGTGTCGATTGACCTTACATTTAAACTCCTGGAGATTGTAGCTGTCGGGGAAGCAAGTATGTGGAAGGGAATTCCACAATCGGGAAGTGCGAGAAAAGAAGCTGCTGGAGTAGAAATTGCGGTTACATTTTATCGGTTTCACTGTAAAAGGGTGGGACCTAGTTGCTAATCTAGTATCTCGTGCAAATTCGTACCTAGGGGGCACCAGTGATCTAGGATATTCACTGTTTTCTTCTGTTCTTCAGTATACCCTGTGAGCCTCAAATTCTCTAAGCCTTCTTTACTCATTATATGCCTCAGAAATTTTAACTCTAACAATAAGCATTGTTTTTGTTTCTATTTCCCCAAAAATTGTGGTTGTTGACATGCTCCATCCAAGGCATTGTCTGTATCCTTCTTTGAAACTACATTTCTTCTGACTCATGTCTCTTCATCTCTCAAAAGATTGTCCTGTATTGACTGCCATGTTGGACGATCAATATTACATCGTAATTTAGTACCCTTTTCTTTGTTTCTAACAAACGTTGGTTTTTAAGCATTAAATAAATTTTAGAAAATAATTAAAACTAAAGAAACAATAAAAATAATTACATGGTAGAAAGATGAAATAGGACTAGACTGTGATGGAAATCCTTGAGACCTTGAAGTCGACAGCATGTCTGAGATCACTGAAAAATAAAAAAAATGTAAATGAAGAAATCAACAATGATTTTTATAGAATAAAAAAAAAAAAAAAAAAAAAAACAAACAAACAAATACCTTATTTGATATCTTAAAAGACAACCTCACTTCTTACCACACAAAATATTTGTTGTAATAGTAATAATGACAATGGCTGGTTATTCATACCTGTGCACCACTATCTGTTTGAGCATCTAGCCATTCCCCATTGCAGACACCTGGCCAGGCACATTTGTATTTGTTCAACAATCACAGAGCCCACCTATGGTTTATGCAGCAACTATACTGAGAAAACCTTAGTTACAGTTTATGGGAAAGAGCACATTATCTGGCATGATCAACAGTATGAACAAAGCACAAACCCTCGTTAACAGATACTTTAGATTTTTGAACCCATTATATATCTTAAGAAATTTTTGTTTTTTTACAAATTATTAGAAACAAGCAGGACCACCTTTCTAAATAGATCAGTCAGTTCAATGCTCTTGGGCAATCAGGTCTCAAAAGAGACAACTGACAGGACAATATTTTCCTGCAGCAGGTTGCCATTACTTTCTGCAACAGACTGGTTGCCAACCAAGGCTATAGAACCTAATCTGTTCTGTTATTTAACCCATAGCTGAACATCCTAGATAGATAACTAATGAATATCTTTTGGTTCTGAAAAGTGTCACAGCTTGAAGGTCTAAAGAATGGTAATTTACAAGAATTATTTAAGAAATATATCCTTATTTTTTTTTTTTTTTTTATATACTAGAAAACCAGATTAAGTAGTCTCCAGCAATTTTCCAAATGAAAAAAAGTCTATTTTGAAATTATTCTGTTTTACAGCTTGTCAACTATTTGTGCGTTATTCAAAGCCGAAACATGTTTTTCAAATATACAAGAACAGTTCCACACCCACTTACCCACAGTCCAAGTAAATGTTGTATTCACAATGTTGGGAATAAATATAAATCATATAACGACTTTATTTATTCATTTATTATTTTTCACATACAACTGACATGGACATAAATTGTAATAAACATTTTTGTTAAAAATAGATTTTGGATATTCAATAGTGGGTGGGGAAATGGCAGAAGACAGAAATGAAATCAGTGAAAATGTTCTCACTCTGAATTGGTTCCAATGTGTCCATATAGTCATCCAAATTTGGCTGGAGCTGTGTAAGAACTGGCTGAATAAGCTCAGCATAGCCTGTCTGACCTGTTAAGAAAGAAAGAAAGACATGCATAAACAGAGTTGTATAAAACAGGACAAACGAAAAAATGTATGTAGTACAAGAAGACAGTCAAGTACAAGTCATAACAAAAAATAATAAATTTTTTAATGTTTATTTACATACAATTCAACTACCTCCTTTTGAGGAGGTAGTACTGTCTTGGGTCAAGAGGGTAGCTGCTGGAACTCTGCAGCATGCCACACAAGCAGAATGTTGGTTGATTTTTGCTATCGACATCTGTGGGTTAATTAATGTTGAAATGTAACTATTTTGTACATGATTTTCTTTTTGAGAATATTTTTAGTTATAAAGTCTTAGATGAGGGAGAAGTCGTTGATTCATGTTTTCCAAGAGTATTTGCACTTAAGTGAATATAGTGAGCCTAACCAGAATAGGAACTTGGTTCTCAGATTAACTAAGCCATTATCTATTACATTACCCACACATCCAAGCTTACAGCATCTGGTATTTCCAAGCAGCCACTCATCTAAACACAGACCAAACTCGACATTGCTTAACTTCAGTGATCATAAGAGAACTGGTATTTCAACATGAAGTGGCTGTAAGCTACATAATCAATACGACCCAATCATGACTGTCAGATGATTTCAGCAACCACATCACTCCTTATATATGGCCACCTAACTCCCCAGGCTGCAACACCCTTGATTAGTATATGTGGGGTGCAGTTGACAGAGAGACCAACAAAACTCCTTGCAATTCCGAAGATGAACCAAAAGCAAGGATTATGACTATTCACCAGATTAAACAAGGAGAACATCCCAAAAAGTTGCAGGAGATTCCAAAGTTGTTCAGAGGTCATGGTTGAAGCCAATGGTGATTTTATTGAATAAATTTACTCATTAGTATTTCAAGCTATTTTTGTGTAATTTAAAGGACAATTTATTCATTGTACTATGTGTGTGTGTGTATATATATATATATATATATATATATATATATATATATAAAATGTAGGCAACACAGTGGACTAATGCACTGAGGAATCAGAACTGAGCTTGAATTCCAGTTAATTTCATTACATTCACTTACATACTATGAATCATTCTCTTCTCCTCTCAGCTCTGAGACTGAGTCCTATAGCCTTGGGTGGCAACCAGTCTAGGAGAAGGTAAACTGAATTCAAACAAGCCTAGAGAGTGTTTGGTTTCATCAGGCTATCTTACCGAAAACACACCACTTCTACTGCAGCTGCAATACATGTGGTGCTCCGATGACTGAAGAGTTACGAGACTTATGATCATGATTGTAATTAATGTCACCCAGGCTTAGCTTTGAAGAAAGTTATCCTGAAATGCTAATGAATGAACAAAAAGGTTCAAAGGTCATATTGAGGAGAATTTCAATTAGATCCATCCATGCAGCTTAAAATCTCATAAATTAGAGATAAGTTTGAATCTGATGGTACGGTGCACCTGGGATTAGCAACCTATGGCACATGTGCCACACGCGGCATGCCAAGCAATTTCCAATGGCATGATTTGTTTAATTAAGGAATTCTCTGGAAGACAAAAATATAGAAAAGTCTGCTGTCATTCTCTACTGCAGGACATCCCTCCTGAGATTTTTTATCTGTTTGAAGAAAATTGCCTTTGTTCTTTTGGTTTAACATTCCTGTGAGCAAGTTTTCTCTCCCATGAGACCAGTGTTATGTCCACAACAAAGTTGCCTAACACCTGAACATTTAGGAAACTGTAAAACTCAAAGTAACAAAGTATATTGTTAATACTGAGCAATTGGCTAAGACTATGCAAGAGCAAAGCTTTCATAAAAACTTAAAAAAAAAAAACACTTTTAGAAACAGTTTATTTCTGTTAATGTGGTTTACAAATTATTACTATATATTATAGAACATGTATATTGATCTTGACTTGTATAAAACTACGTATGCTGTTGCTTTTAAAACACCAAGTCAGCACATAGCAAAAGGTTGCTGACCCTTGCCATACACAACAATTGTTCCTGAAGACGACAGATATCAACCATGCCCTGTTAAACAAGAAAGCAGGAGGAAAAGTTTTCACAGAAATCAAAAATCCCATCAAAATGTTGATTGCTTCCTGTGATGCCACTCTGTCTATAAAGTCTGGGTCATAATGAACTAAAGTTGAAAATAAGCAAGGATAAAATTTTAAGAGAAGGCATTTATAATGTCTTGATATCAGTCAGTCAGTCAAGTGCCATACATAACTTTGTGATCATGTCTCTTTCGAGACATGATTGCCCAAAGAGACTGGGCAGAAGGTTATCCCGAAAGAAAGAGACTGGGCAGAAGGTTATCCCGCAGTAGGTTGCCACTGCTTTCTGCAGTAGACTGGTTGCCAGCCAAGGCTATAGATCCCAATCTGTTTCGCTATTTAACCCATAGATGAAGGGAGAAGCAATGGATTAATAAGTGAATGCAATATCTGGCAAAGCACTCCTGCTGTTCAGCTCAGTGTCCCAACAGGCTCCAAAGGAGAATATATAATATAACTGGTCCCGACCTGGAAACTAGACTCCTTTCTCATTGGCGGGATGTGGTTTCCCTCTGTCTCTTCTACAAAAGTTTTCATAGCTTCTGCTCCGATTAACTTTGGTCACTGGTGCTCCTTCCACAAGAATTTACTTGTGCAACCAGACTGGCAACAAGGTCCCACCCTTTTATAGTTAAATCAACCAAATGCAGCCGACAATTCTACTTCAGCAACTTCTTTTCTCGCACTTCCTGCCTGTGGAACTCCCTTCCATATACTTGCTTTCCTGATGGCTACAACCCCCAGGAATTTAAATGCAATGTCAATTCCCATCTTTTATCCACTTGACTCCAGTCCTTTCTACATCACTCCGTGTATCTTGTTCTTTTCCTTTGTCTCTACCTTCGCAACTGTCTTTCCACCTGTGTTCATGTCCTTCTATTGCCCTTTCTCTGGCACCTCCTGTAACTGGTTTGTCCTTCTCTTCACTCTCCTCCTGCCTAAACTTTTACTGTTATGTAGCCCACTGCACATCAGTGGTGGTACAGCCTTGCTTGGGGTGAAATGATAAAAAAAAAAAAAATTAACTCCCTCGCAGATTTCTTATTCCTAGCCAATATCCACTGCATCACAATGGACATTCCTTCATATACATCATTTAAAATAAATGTAGTTGGTTCATTAATTTCTTCAGAAAGTTTCAAAATATACTTACATTTTTTAGACACCTTCTGTGTGTGTATGTGTGTTTGTGTATATGAATGACTTGAATGATATTCAAATTGTTTGCAGAGTGTGTTTTGTGAAACTCAAGTCATAACTAGAGCCATCCTTTCATAGGATTTAACATTGGTAGGCATTTTTTTGCTCAGTCTAGACAATCTAGGCTTCAAGCAATTTACTGAAGAGGCTTTTTCTTTTTTTTTTCAGTTTTGTCATCTTTTCACAGGACTATATATGTTTTAAGGTAAGTTATATTTAGGTGCGTTGTGGAGCAGTGGATATCGGCTCGGAACGAGAACTTGGGGATCCGAGTTTGAATTCCAGTTAAATTCCTTGCATTCACTTACGCGCAAATACCCTTAGGAAAGGTATTAATCCGTCTCTTCCTCCCAGTTATGGGTTAAATAACAGGACAGTAAGAAAGAACAGTAAGTTTTTTTTTTGTTTTTTATTTTTTATATAAATATCATCTAGCAACTTGTTCAGGCATCATCCACTTATTTTCAAAATTGTGTAACACCTTGGTTTAGCTTGGTTGAGATACTCCAGTGATAATTCAGCTTAACCCTCTTAAGATCAAAGATCACAATGTGGGTAAGAGAGATTATAGTTGAAGAGGCCAACTTGAAGACCAGCTGCTGTGTCAACACCATCAATGACGGATGGGTGCCTTCCGGCTTGTTCTTGGACCAGAATCAATCCTGACAAGAAACAGCAGGCCAAGCACCCCCCCCATCCCCCCCAGCCGGCACATTAGGTTTATCATTTCTTATCATTTTACATTTGAATTGGCTAGATGTAACCGTAAGTTCTATGCTAACAGTTTTTCTCCCACTTCTTGCCCGTATTTTCTTCTGGCTTTTTTCTAGTCCACATTTATCTTAAAAAATTGCAACGCCATATGAATCATTATGTCTACTTAATTCCTCTTCTTTTATTGTTATCTCTCGTTAATGTTTTCTTCTTTTCACATTCTATAACACTTACATCTTTAATGCTTTGCTTAGCGTGAAATCATTAAAATAAAACCATTAAGCAAGTGGCTGGAATTGAAAATGAAGAAATTGTCTTTGATGAAATTTTAATTCTCATTTTCTATCCTGGTTGTATATAGACAGCACATTTATTGATTTAGCTACAGACAGCAACGAGCAAACAAAGTTCAAGTCTAATCACATAGCTACATCATTTATCAGTGTTGCACCAATTAATCAGTTGATAATTGGTATATTAAATTTGTTTATGACATCAGAGAAATATAATCCTTGCTTTAAAACTCATTAGACATAAAATGAATTGAAATAATATTCTAATCATAATTTTTTATTTTTTGCTAATCTTTTAAAATACCCACAATTCAATGGGTCAAATCACTGGATTACTTCAACAAATGCTTTTATCCAAGGGCACATCAGTTTATGAATTTTTAGAACTTATAAACTTAATGTTTCAGCAACTAATTTTTTTTTTTTAAGCCAAAGCTGATATTACTATTTGTTGTTGTTATTGTTTTGTTTTTTTTCCTAGCACTCTATATTATTTTAGTTTGACTAGGATTGTTTGACAATAGGAATCTTTGTATAAATGGGATTGAAAAACCATGTGGTCTGCAAAGTATCATAATTTCATTATTTTAGGTATAGTCAGACTAAGGCAGCCAAAGAACTGACAAGAATAATGAATGAAAATTGCCAAAAAGGTTGATTTTTCAATTCCTTATCTGGGAGTTTAGTGCTTATAGAACCCAATTATGCAGGCAAATGATTTACAAAGTGAGGTCTGCATATGTGTATACAAAAACTCTCTGCATTCTTTTCTAAAAGCTGAATGTGCATAAAAATTTTGAAAAGCAGTATAAATCCGCCAAAACAACTGATTATCAAAAGTGTCTGACTTGAATATAAAGACTTTGAAAACACCCCACTGTTGTCCTTTGGGATGATGGTGTAGTGGATAGAGGAGTTGATTAAATGTGTGTTACTATCATCTAGTGGTCATCAATTCAATCAGATATTGGACAATATAACACAATCAACAGATACCCCATATCAGCCAAAGCAATGGATAACTGATGATGACCAGAGGGTATTCAGCTGAAATATTGCATGTATAATAACATTTCTAACAAAATCGTTTAGCAATAGTTCAAATTATATATGCAGTTATAAAAATTTTTTTTTTTGTTTTGCTGGGAACTACACATGCCTCATTTTTTTTTTATCTTTGAACAAAGACATTAGAGAAAGTGCTGAAATAAACCAGCCACACTGATTCTGAAGGGTAAAGTTTAATGAACAGTACAAAGCATCTAAATGCCATTTTCATTGGATTTGTCTATATTGATTACTTGCCAATACAAAAATAGTCTCAGCTGAAGTTTTTGCTTTGTTTTCTTTCTTGAACTCACTCCAATTCAGTTGAATGCCTTTTAAAATTAAAAAGCAGTTTTTAAAATGAACATCATATCTCATTTTTTAGCTGCTTCTAAGCATTGTTTTCGTAGGTTACATGAGAGTGAATTGATCCACTGAAGTTTCTAAAATCCACAGTTAAATAAGAAACTTGCTTCTAAAATCTATACGCCTTTGTCTATATCACATTGCATCACCAGTTCTTGCACAATCATTAAAGTTAAGCAACATCAAGCTTGGTCAGTACCTAGCTGGGTGACCACTTAGAAATACCAGGTTCTGTAAATTTGGATGTGCAGCTGGTGTAATGGATACCAGATCAAAATTGGAAATTGCCAAGTAGGGTTCCAATTCCAGTCACATCTGATATACTCATAACCACACCAAATATCTTTGAGAAAGGTATGAATCCACTTTCCCCACCAGCTATGGATTAATTAGCAGGACTTGTATTAGCAATATCATTATCTATAAAAATTGTTACTATTGAAAATATTTTCTGGTATATGAAAAAATAAAAAGCCTGCAAAGATTGATAAGCCGAAAAAAAAAAACAAAAAACAAAAAAAAAACCACTCAACCTAAGATCCACAGCACAAATATACTATTTAGCGAGGTAACCATAACAGGTGACTTGTGTAAAACAACCACCAAACCAGCATAGCTTTGACCTCTGATAAGTGAAAGTGATCAAAGAAAGTTTTAATCCATGGCTCTTTCAGATGCGAGTAATCATGGCTCTCCACAACTCTCCACCTTTTTTTAACTCTTAGCAATGTTCTCCTTAATAATCCTCCTACTTCATCTACCGTCCATTTACACAAGCTTGCTTGTTTACTTGCTGCTTTTCCTGTTTTTTTTTACTTTTAATATGTCCTGTGAGTATAAGTTTTCTAAACCTTCTTTCCTCACATATTCAAGAAATTTCAATCATTTCTTTCTTATTCTAAATAAAATTGACCCTTTTATTATCATTTTCCTTAAAACTTATGTTAAATTGAAATATTAAACCCTATATATTAGATTGTTTATTTACAATTTTATATTTATAACATTCTGTAAACTAATACAATTAAGACTAATTAATGAACGCAATGCGATATTTATCAATTGCCAATTTATGTAGGAATAAATATGAACATTTTTTATATCATAAATTTATAAATGTTTATAAAATTAATAAAATATGTGAACCATCTAAAAGGAAACCCTTATTTACTGTTATAAAGTTTGAGTTGATTGGCAATTAGCTGATATTTTGTCAACCACTCCAATAAACAAACTAATCGTGTAAATAAACAATTTCATAAATAGTGTTTATTACTTTTGTTGCCAATTCTGAATAATAAAGAAAAGGTATAAATTCACTTTCACATGTTTAAGTTTAATTCAAATTCTAATCATCATTTTTAAAACATTGCTGAAGAATGAAGGTAGTTAAAATAAAAAAAGGTGTCATGTGAACAACTATCCTTTTGACAAGTCATTTTTTTTTTTGCAGGCACTAAAGTCCATGTTTGTGAAAAAATTAGTAAGTGAATGTAGTCATTAACTTTTAACATTCTAGAGGTGATTTTGTTTGCAAAGCAAAAAGTTTATCCAAGTGACTCTGATAAATGAATGATAGCATGTTTGAATTTTGCAGTTGCCATATCCTTCCAAGGTAACAGAAAATGACGATAAATAAAATTAAGTAATGCAGTAGAGAGGCCTTGAAAAACTGCAGTGGAAACAAAAGTAGTGAATAAGGCAAAGTATTAAAGGTTAAAATTAACAATTCAATGCATTTTGGATTCTTAGTCATGAATTATTTACAAATGACAAGCATAATTTCTTTTATTTTATTTCTTAATGTTAGACAGATGGATCATTAAACACATTAACATACATATATATATATATATATATATATATATAGAGAGAGAGAGAGAGAGAGAGAGAGAGAGAAAGAGAGAGAGTAGCAAACAAATGATACTTCAGTCAAAATCCTTAACGTAGAAGATACCTAAGCTAAAAAAGATAGAAATAAATACATCCAAAAGAACTTACTCAGCTCCCGAGGGTTTGGAAATGGAAACGGTTGATTCAGAGAAAAAAGGGTCTCAGAAAATTCCATGTCTTCCATACTGAAGGGGAGATCTGCAGTTTCCTGGTTACCTGTCTTTCCCTGATAGGACCACTCAAACAGTTCATTTGGAAAACTCCCCTGGTAAAATAGAGAGAAAAAATTCAATAACATCATATTTCAGTTTTTTTTTTGTTTTTTTTTTCTAAAAAAGGTGAAAATACTTGAAGATTTTACACACACATACATACACACACACACAATATATATATATATATATATATATATATATATATATATACATACATACACACACAAAAAAAAACAAAGGGTGTGCTGGATAAATTGTCATTTAAATCAGTGCTACTCAAAGTGTGGTATGCATAACGCCAAGCCATCATCTGCTGGTTTGTGGAGATTTTCCAGAAAAGAAAGAAATAATAGTAATACTCTATGCCACGAAAGACTACCAGGATATTTGACTCATTTTCGTTTTTCTTTTTTTTTTTTTACATTTTCATTTTAGTTTTATATTATTATTATTATGGCTACATTGTTCATTACTCACTCATGTTAAAAGTTATTGCTATCCAATTAACGAATGCGATATAATGAACAGCAAAGCAGTGAACTGAATACACATCAGGCTTTGTTCCATTTATATATCCATGATATATACATATCATATATTTTAAATACGTCTTAAATTAATTAAAATTAATATTTTGTTTCACTGTTTGTCTATTTTTTAGAAGGTTAATGCCTTTTATTAAATTCAAATTGCTTACGAAGTATGAATATTAACTTTAAATATTTTTTTCTGGATTTTTCAAAATATATACCCTCGAAACCAGTGGCCATAACTAATATAGCACAAACGGTACTGATCAATGGCACACTTGGAAGACTTGTTATGTCAATGATGACTGCCCTTAGAATGAACAAGATATCATGTCCTCATGTTTATTACAGATAGTCTCAAAATGTCCCTGAAATAGTACATACCTCAAAAAAATAAAAAATTTCCAGGGTTTATAATACCCCCCACCCACCACCACTCTTATTCAGCTAGATTGGCTTGCTTTGCTTGCTGGTCCCTGGCACATTAAAAAAAAAAACAAAAAAATCTACCGGTCTGTCACATCAGATAGTTTGAGAAGCACTGATCTAAATTATGCAAAAAGGAGAAAACACATCTCATTTTAACAGAAATATTTAACAAAATTATACAAAAATACCTTGAAATATTTAAGAGTAAATATATTAAAAAAAAAAAAAATAAAATAAATAAAATAAATAATAATGCCATTAGCTTCAGCCATGGCCTCTTCAGAATCCCTTGCACCTCTTCTGGACAGACACTTTGTTTAATTGCGGAATGCTGCTATAATCCTTGCCTTCAGTTCATCTTTGGTGTTACAAGTCTCTTGCTGAACTGCACATTAATTAAGGGGGTTGCAGTCTGGGGAGTTAAGTGGTCAGATGAAAGGGGTGATATGGTTGCAGAAATTGTCTGACAGCCATGACTGGATTCTCCTGCTTGTGTGGCTTAATGGAGAGAGACTTGTTGTCAGGCATAGGGTCTTACAGCAGCCACCTACTTCCTCTTGACCCACTCTTTCCAAGACATAGGATGTAAGCATGGATGTTGATTCTGAGGCCCCGTGGGAAGATGAATAGAAGCATAATATTGCCATCACCACTACAAACACTATGATGTTGAATGGATATATCATCCAACTCATGAATCCTCTGCACTGTTTTCAGATTGGCATATAAGCAATCTGAAACGTTCATATTAGAGATTCCAGCATGAACACCTTGCAATAGAATATACTGTTTGCAAATTTGAGTGAATTGCATCCGGGTTTGTTTTTTGACATATAGTGCCCAACTGACCCTACTGTACTGTGCAGCTTACAAAATTGAAAATAGACAACACAGATGTGCGATATTAAAATATGAAATAACAAAAATTTATCCATCACACCCTCCATGCTTGTGTGTGTCTGTAAAAATTTATGGCATGACTAAAATATGTGTAAAAAGACAATATGAATAAAGACGAAAGAAAAACTTATCATAGGTGATGAATTTCATCATCAGAAAGGCTCAGCTCAGATAAATCTTTCTTTCTCCTCTCTATATATATAAGATTTCTTTACACACACACATCTTTCCATTATATATATATATATATATATATATATATATATATATATATATATAATAAAAATGAGTAATAGTTACTAATGAAAATATATTCCACAGTTTGATATTTACTTTAGAAAGTGCTCAATACAAAAGTTGACCATAAATATATGGTAATTATTATTGTAATAACAATGACATGCTGCAACTATAAAGCTATAAAGTTTGTGCTAAAACACCAGCATCAGGCATTAATTACATTATAATAATAGTAATTATTAACACACATATATATATATATATATATATATATATATAAAATGTCTATTTATCTATTAATCCAAACTTATTTTTTTAAATATTAGTTTTAGTGGATACTCTTATTTGAGTAGACATTCAATTTGTTTTTAAACAGTAGTTTATTTTCATCTACCAGCTTGAATATTTGAGAAATCATCAGTGAATACCTGAAAACTGTGAGAAAAATTAAAAAATTATATATATATATATATATATATATATATATAATTTTTCTCACAGTTTTCAGGTATTCACTGATGATTTCTCAAATATTCAAGCTGGTAGATGAAAATAAACTACTGTTTAAAAACAAATTGAATGTCTACTCAAATAAGAGTATCCACTAAAACTAATATTTAAAAAAATAAGTTTGGATTAATAGATAAATAGACATTTTTTATATATGTATATATATATATATATATATATATATAAAATATAAAAATGCTTTTTTTTTTGTTTTCATACAGCTACTAGCAGTATAGCTTGGCATTGCTCGGGTGTAATGAAAGCTTTAAAACTAACCCATGGTCCTGGAGCTCAGACTCAGCCTAAAGAATATTTGTGTGAAGTTTGGTGAGAATCGGATAAAAATTGTGGATTTGTATAAAGGACATACAAACATCTTGCCTTTTATATTTATATATAATCGACTTTCTGCACTATTGTAAGAACTGCAACCTTGAAACTTCTGAATATCGTTTCTTATGTCTTTGTCTAGGAGTGTAACAAATTTGATTAAAAACAGACCACTCCTTCTATAACCCAATTTTTTCCATTATCAATTATTGATATTTATCAGGGGTACCTCGACACAAAACCTAGTACAAATGTGTCAATTTGCAAGAAAATTAGTTCAGCCGTTTCGGAGTCTATAGGTAACGGACACACACACAAAGTTCCATTAAAAAATAAGTTTAGATATAGGTTTATTTACGATGATAAAATGAAAATTTATAAATTTGAAAGAATAAAAGATTAAAAAAATATCTAATAATAAAGTAAAACAATAGTAAAAATAGACTAAAATAGAAATGTGACAGAGGATTTGTTTTGACAATATATTTCCCCCCCACTTTTTCTCCATAGTGGAAAATTTTCACTTTTTCACTCTAAAGATTCTGTTTGGCACATGTAAATTGCCACAATCACTTTTCTTGCACTTTGAAACTCTTAAGTATTTTGGTGCCACATGATCTGAGTGAAAATAATCTTTTGGATTATAAATCTGTAATTTGCTGTATAAATGCCATGAAAATGCACCCTTTTTTAAGCAAATTGTGGCAGGTTATGAGAAAGGGATTGTTAAAAAAAAGTCAGGATGTGTGTTGTGGTGCAGTGGATATAGACTCGAAATGACAAATCAAGGAGCGGAGTTCGAATTTCAGTTGAATTCCTTGCATTCACTTACGCACAAATATCCTTGGGAAAGGTATTAATCTGTCTCTTCCCTCCAGTTATGGGTTAAATAATAGAACAGTTAGGCAACCAGTCTACCACAGAAAAAAATGGCAACCTTCTTCAGGATAATCTTCTGCCCAATCAGTCATGTCTCTTTTGAGACATGATTGCCCAAAGCGTGTATCACATACGGCACTCAAATGACAACAAAGTCCAGCGAAAACGATCCTGAGTAAGGGACATGTACCAACTTTATCCAACCCAAAAAGCAAGTCTTCATCCTAAGAAAGTCATGCTGTGCATCTGGTGGAATTGGTAAGAGATCCCGTAATATGAGCTTCTGCCAAGTAATCAATTGATTATGAAAAGTACTGCTTGTAACTGGATGAATTAAGCAGCAATTAAAGAAAATGTCCAAAAATTGGCAAACAGGATAGGTGCTGTTTTCCATCAGGATAATGCCAGACATCACATTTCTTCGGTGACCTGGGAAAAAATTGTTGCAACTTGGTTGGAATATGTTACACCACCTGCCATATTCACCAGACATTGCTCCTTTCCATTTAATGCAGGTCCATTCAAAATAATCTCAATGGAAAAAATTTTCATTCTTTGGATGACATGAAAAACCACCTTAATGTGTTCTTTGCCAGAAAAAAACTAAAATTTCAGAAAGATTGAATCTTTAAGATGAACAAAAAAAAAAAAAGAAAAGTTGTGCAATAAAATGTTTCATGTTTAGTTGAATAGTTAATGGCATAATTTCCCTTAAAAATTGGCATGAACATTTCAGACAACTTATGACTAGGGCCTGCAAATTGGAAGAGAGAGTTATAAATGATAATGTTGTGACTTCGAATTCAGTTATTTCCATTTAATCCACTTTTTATTGCTGCAGGGTTGCTTGCATTTTTTCACCAGGACTTACCTTTGGCAAGATATGAGTAAATTTTCAATGTGAAAATGCAGTCCAGGCAAAAAAAGAAGACTTAATTTCCATAACTTGAAGACACAGACATATAGTGAAAATTCCCTTGAAATATTTCCCTGACCATAGGACAATTTGTTATAGCATTTTTTTTTTTAATCATTTCATCCCGAGCAAGGTAGAAATGCCACTGATATGCAGGGGGCTACATAACTGTAAAAAGATTAATTAGAAAAGAGTGAGGAGTACAAACTAGTTAGAAAGGAGCAATAGAAAGCTGAGAAAGTAGGTGCGATGACAGATACATAGGTGGAGAGAAAGGGAAGGTTATACGGGGGTGGGGAGAGAGCTAGAGTCCAGTGGTTAGTAGATGAGTATTGACATTGCATTTAAATTTCTGGAGGTTGTAGCCATCAGGAAAGCAAGAATATGGGAGCGAGTTCCACAGGTGGGTGTGGGTAAATAAAGGCAGAAAAAGATTTTGTTTTTCAACAACTTCTAACAAATGGTCTGTTTTAATCCAAAAGACTGTAATAGTGGTCAGACATTTCTGGAACACTTCTATGTGTCATGCTCCGTCTGGATGTAGGTGATCAGGACCTTCCACACCTCCCTATCACTTGGTGCTCTTAATACCATGTCTCCTGTTATCCCAGTCAATCTCCACTTTACTATCTGCTCAAGTTCATCAAGTATATTATGTATTGCTTTCTCTTGTCTCCTTTATCCATCATTCTCCAAACCAACCTTTCTCATTAAATGTCCCATAAACTTCAGTTCTCTTTTCCTGACATCATCTATCAGTTTCCTTCTTATATCCATTCTCTTCAAAACCTTGCTGTTGCTCACACATTACATCCATCCATTAAGTATGCTTTCTGTTGTCTCTCTTTCCCTCTATCCGACCCATGAGCATCAGGTTTTCCTAGTCTGCCACCTTCATTCAGTCAGTCAGTTAAGTGCCATACGTGATACACGCTTGGACGATCATGTCTCGAAAGAGACATGACTGACTGGGCAGAAGATTATCCCACAGTAGGTTGCCATTGCTTTCTGCAGTAGACTGGTTGCCGACCAAGGCTATAGAACCCAACTTGTCCTGCTATTTAACCCATAACTGGAGGGAATAGTAGGATTAATACCTTTCCCAAGGGTATTTGCGTGTAAGTGAATGTAATGAATTCAGCTGGAATTCGAACTCGGCCCCCCGATTTCTCGTTCCGAGCCGATATCCAATGCACCACAATGCACATCTTTTACTAATGTTAAGTATTAGTTTTCTTCTTGTGTCCATCCTCTCCAAAGCCTTGTCACTGTTCAGCTGTTCTGTTTAAGTTATCCATGGTATTTGGCACACTATAGCTTTATAAATAGTAAGATTATTCTTTTGTCTAAGTAATAAAAAAAAAGAAAGAAAAAAAAACTGTAGTAAACAATGAGAAATTTTTGCCTAAATTTCCCACTTATTCATTCATTTCAATCAGTTTTAGCCTCTCTTTTGTTTTTCACATTTTATCTACCCTCCTGTCTTCAAGTATTTGTCACATTCAATAACCTTTCAAAAAGGTCAACCACAAAGGAAAAAAAAACAAAAAACTATTTGCTTAACTTAGAGGTCAGAAGTTCAATTCTTGAGTCAGATAGAACAAAAAATATACACTATGGACACACATTAATTTTTCACAAGAAAACCTTGACAAATTCTGATGATTCTTCCAGGACAGTTTAGTGTTGCAGCTCAGACCAGACACGAGGTTCATTCTCAAGTTTCAGCTTCTTTCAGTCAAATGCTTGTGACTTCAAAAATAACATTTTGACCAGATCCTTATCCATCGAATAAAACCATGAGATGATGCAGCTGTCAACAAATTTTTATTATTGTCTTAACCTTCTGCTGCAAACAAAAGTAGTTGAGGAGGGGAACAAATAGCCTAATGGATGTGTTTTTCTTTCACTTGGCAATGTGCAGTCCTCTGTTCTTCTGACTTTTACTGCTCAGAATCAATGTCTTATAGACTATAGTATTCTTTATCTTATCTTTGTCTAAAAATGTTATTCATCAAGAATTAAGGGTCTAGCTTCACTCAGTGGGACTTCTTTAACAGGATCATTTGACCTAGTTTTTGGATGATCAACTCCATTAAGTTGACCTTTTTTGCTAAGACAGATAATTGCCAAAGTGATTTCTGTGACATGTCGCACATGATCCTTAGCATGATAACATCTGACACCACTACAAAAGGCATGAAGAATAAGAAAGGAAAAAAGAACAAATTTATTCTGAACAAAGTAATGTCTAATAAAGTTTACTAAACCAAATATAGGCGAAAGTTTATCATATCTCATGAGTCAAATGAATGTAATCTTATCTATTGGGTTAGCCAAAATGTTTGCTCACTTTTCTTTCATAAGTGTCCATGGCTATTCATAGTTGGGATTAGAATAATGAGCTTGAATAAATAAATAAAAATCCTCTACGAAGAGCTCCTAGAAATACAACTCTATATAAGCCTTTACAAAAGAGAAACTGTGATTTGAGATTGGAATAAAAGCAGTGACAGCATATATCCTGAATCTATCATAAAAATTCAGGTTCTGGAATTAATAAATACTTATCACTTCAAAATCCTTTGAGTATGGATCAGTCATAATAAATTTAGTATAGAAGATATGGAAATTGACCATTGAATAGGTTGTACTAAGGGCAGTTTCACCCAATATTGCAAGTCACTAGAAAGAAAAAGGAAAAAAAAGTGTGTGTGTTGAATTGTGATAATGTTTAGCACCAAGGTTTTTTTTTTCCGGTGGTTTTACTGATAAAATGCATTTTGGCAAGCAAGTTTTTTTATCGCAAAGTGTTTGATATCAGGATACAGAGAGTGTTAATAAGAAAAAAGAGTTTGGCACTTTAACTGAGCAGATTCATGCAGACTTCAAAGTTTCATGAGGACACCATAAGTGTCCACACAAAACTTAAGTGTGTGTGTGTGTGTGTGTGTGTAATAATACAAATATACATATATTATATATATATATATATATATACACACACACACACACACACACACACTATAGCAGCTAATATTCTGGCACTGAAGAAAAAAAGAAAAATTCCATTTGACCCTACAATGCCAAAGGTTGATTTTGTAATTTGGATTGCAGTGGAAACAGTAAAAAAAGAAAAAAAAATTTCTTGATCCACAGAAATATATTTGTTTTCAATTCAATTTGATGAAATACAGTATTTGTAAAGTATAATAGTTTGACTAATTTATTATACTTCTGAGATGAAGTTGTATTTACATTATAAATAAATTAGTTATTTACATTATTCGGACAACAGTCCGAATAATGTAAATCGCTAATTTGTTACATTAAAATTATTCAAGATACATGATACATGTTTTACAGACATACTTTCAAAATTTATAATAGCAACATAATATAAACATTTGACATCAAGCCAATAAAGCTTTTGGTAGAACAAGCTTTTCCTTGTTTGCCAGTAAAGAGGTAAACCACCTGATATTGGTTAGGTATTTTTGTATGAATGAAGTGAGCAAAATTCTATTATTGAAATGTAACAGCATTTTCAAACATTCAAAACATAGCAAGAGTTCACTGCCAACAAGACAACAGATTTATGATTAGCACAAGGATTTTGAAACAACAGGATGTTTTGTGAAATTCCTGGGAGGCCATTTGTACCTGAAGAACAGGTTGAGTATGTGAAGGAGAGTGTACACGTCAAGTATTATTAAGATACTATACCATATATACTTATGTATAAAACTATTTGATGTATAGTGCGACACATGAATATTTGGTGAAAAACATGATTCATTTCCATATATCCTGTGCATAATGCAACACCAGCTTCTGAGCAATACTAGTAGACCAATCATAGTCAAATATTGCAGTACTAGGCATCATCCTTACACTGTAATACTTTGTGTAGAATTAAATATATTGGTTAGAAATTTTGTGCAAAACAATTTTTCTCTCCAGAATCTATCATACATATCTTCAGTCAACCATTTATTCCTGCTTAGAATACTGCTGCCACATATAGTCTAGTGCTACTGCTATTTAACTTCAGATTCTTGATAAAATCAGAAGAAGAATTAGCAATATTATTAGTCCTGATCTGACAGCTTAGCTTCGGGCAGTGTAAGGTTACCTCCCTGTGCATTTTTTTATAAATATTTTCATGGTAATTGTTCGGTTAAGCTCCTTCAATATGGTACCCAGATCTTTTGAATTTAAGCATAGTATTTGATTGGCATTGAAATTTTATCAATTTACAGTTGAGCAGGCTAGATTTTGCCATAAATTCTTTGTTAAGGGTTTTGTTTCTTGCAATTCTTGCTTGTAGAACTCCCTTCTGTCTTCATGCTTTCCAGCAAACTTTAATAATTTAAATACAATGTCAATTGCTATTTATTATCCTGATTATTTTTTTTTCCCCCACTAGTAATGTTTTTGTTATTCTTCCACACTCTGTTACCCCTTGTGTCTTAGTGGTGTTACTGTTTTACATGGGGTGATATATATATATATATATATATATATATATATATATATAAAAGACCCCTCAATTTTTATTTTAAAATGGGAGTGTACTTCTATCATCTATCTGCCCATGTATTCAGGAAATCTTAATCCCTACAGAAGGGTTAGTCAGTTAAGTGCCATATATGATACATGCTTGGGGTGATCATGTCTTGAAAGAGACATGACTGACTGGGCAGAAGGTTATCCCGCGGTAGGTTGCCATTGCTTTCTGCGGTAGACTGGTTGCCAGCAAAGGCTATAGAACCCAATCTGTTCTATTATTTAACCCATAACTGGCAGAAAGAGACGGATTAATACCTTTCCCAAAGGTATTTGTGTGTAAGTGAATGTAAGGAATTCAACTGGAATTCAAACTCGGCTCCCTGATTTGTCATTCCGAGTCAATATCCACTGCATGACAACACATATACAGAAGTGTACATTTTCTTTATCAATATGAATGCGGTGAGGCTGATAGATGATAAACATACTACATACTGTTTAAAATAAAAATGGGGTGTCTGTGTGTTTGTGTGTGTTTCTGTGTGTATTGTATAGTCAGGAAGATATTTTTTTACTTCCCCTTAACCATTAGGATCCTTTTGGCCAACACTTCTTCAAAAGGTAATCATGCAGACAAAATAGATTACGAGGGCAAGATTGGAATATGATTAAAAAATAATTACAATAGAAAGAATTTACAAATAAAAGAAAAATCCATTCAACAAATTATAAAAAGTGGAAGATTTTTACTCACAGTACACTAAATAGCACAAGAGAAAACCTAAAGTTCTCTTTTTGTTAACAAAGACCCAGTTTGTGTAGCTTGATGCAAATTGCTTCAAGCACACATGAATGGTTTTCAGACCCGGTCTTGCACAAAACTGTAAACCTGCTTTTTTTAAAATCATGTTTCAACCTTTCCCTCCTCTTCTGGCATATCTCCATGATTCATCTTCTGTTTTATATCAATTAATTTTGCTAATGGTTCCTTAAGAAGTGTTGGCTGAAAGGGTCCTAAATGTTAAGGGAGAGAAAAAAAAGAAGTCTTTTTGCCTATTTAAAACAGTATTCATGCTCTGTGGTATCAAGTTCTTGCTATATATCAAACATGTTTGGTTGAATAAAACAAGTTTTTTTTTTATTAAATTTTAGTTATTTTATCAGAAAATTTGCCAACATTCATACTTATTTTATATATATATATATATATATATATTCCCCCCCCCCCCCTTGGGGACTTTTGAATGTTGCTACATTCATTTTTAAAAAATTACTGTCAGAAAGTGAAATCTAGTTCACAATGATTTTTGTATTCAGTCTACTAACCATATAAAATAATTATTTATGTGCTGTGTTCCCTAAGGGCATAAGCAATCATGGCTCGCCATAATTTCTTGTCCCTTGCAGCTCTAAATAAATTTTGTCTTTTTCTTATATCTAAATCTTGTTCTGCCATCCGTTTTCTCAAGCTCATAAAATTAGTTAAGCATTGTTTTCCTCTGTCCATCCCGTGAGTAACAGGTTTTGCCAAATTCTTCCTCATATATGCCAGAAATAATTTCAACTGTCTCTTCCTGGTGTTAAATGTAAGTTTTCTTTTTGTTTCCATTTTCTCTAACACCTTGTTGTTGCTCACATAGTTGGTCCATGTTCGAATTCCAGTTGAATTCCTTGCATTCACTTATGCACAAATATCCTTGGGAATGGTATTAATCCGTCTATTCCTTCCAGTTACAGGTTAAATAATAGGGCAGATTGGGTTCTATACCCTTGGCAGGCAACCAGTTTACCACAGAAAGCAATGGTAACCTACTGTGGGATAATCTTCTGCCCAGTCAGTCGTGTCACTTTTGAGACATGATCACCCAAAGCGTGTATCATATACGGCACTTAACTCTTTTGGATAAAAAAGTCATAGCATGCTGGATTTGACTTGCGGGCAATAGTTTCTTGACCCCCAGGGATAGGATATAAATGACCGAGAGCTAATATTTTTTCATTTCTAAAATTAACGAATAAAATTTTCAGTATGAAAATTTATCTTGTAACATTTGAAAGTTAACACAACCAGAACAAGAATACATAAAAGCATATTCTTGAGTAGGTTGTCATTACTTTCTGCGATAGACTGGTTGCCAACCAAGTCTATAGAAACCAATCTGTCCTATTTAACCCATAGCTTGAGGGATAATATACACATTAATACTTTTTCCAAGGGTATTTGTGCAAAAATAAATGCAACAAATTTGACTGGAATTTGAACTCAGCTTTCTGATCCGTCGCTCTGAGCTGATATCCATTGTACCACAACGCACATATGGGGGGGGGGGGACTGTCCTTTTAACTATTTGGAGGCAAAAAGATCTATGGATGACCAAAAGAAGACTATTACTGGTAACATTGCTATTGTACAACTCCAAAGACATTCTGTCAAACAATAAATTTAAATACCAACCTTTATAAAGAGGTATTTCCTAAGACAACAAAATTAATAGATAGAAAAATGAGGGGGCAAAACAAATTGACTAACTTTTGATGCTGTAGAATTGCGTCTAGCTTGAGTGATGAGGTTCTTGGAGAATTCACGCCAACTTTTGTACTCGCCAGTGACCGACTCAAACCTGCGTTTCCAATACTTGCCCTCCATAACCACAGCCTACAAAATAAGGATAATTTATGGTCAGTGAAATATCTTTAGGGCCTTCACAAACACTTACATAATTTATGTATGTCATTTAAAGACAAAAAAATTGATGCAGCAAGGTCTCATTCTTTTACAGTTGAAATAGCTAGATGTAACTAAGTTCTATGTTAACAGTTTCTTCTATCGCACTTCTGGCTCACAAAAGTCACTTTCAGCTTCTTGCTTTCTCATCAAGTTTGATTTCCAAAAATTTAAATGCACTGTCAATCATTATCTTCTGTTTTCTTAATTCTTGCCCTTTGATTATCCACTCTCCTTAATAATATTTCTTCTAATATTTACTAACCGCTTGCATACTAGTGTCTTCATTGCTTTACTTGGGGTGAAATAATTAAAAATAGTACACTAGAAAACATTTTTATGAGTAGATATTAGTATAAGAGAAGATGACAAATGTAATATCGATCGCTACCTGTCTTCCTGATTCATGTTCATTTATTAATTAATAATGATTCTCATTTTTTTATAATTGTTTCCTAACTCCTCCTGTGTATTTTCTTTTAATCACTTTCCTCCAAGCAAGGCAGAAATGCAATTGGTACAATGGGGAGGGGGGGTCACATGAAGTGAAAGTGAGAGAAAAGACTGAGTATAGGGAGGATTGAGGAAAGGACAAAAGATGAACGGGATTCAAGATTATAGAAGATGGCGATTGATGTTGCATTTAAATTTGTTTAATCATTTCACCCCAATCAAGGCAGGAATACCACTAGTATGCACGGGATTACAGGGAGTGAAAGTGAGAGAAAAGACTGAGTATAGGGAGGATTGAGGAAAGGACAAAAAAATGAACAGAAATCAAGAGGATGGCAATTGAAGTTGCATTAAGTTTTTTTAAGATTGTAGTTATCAGGGAAGAAAGTAAATGGAAGGGAATTTCATAGGTTGGAAGTGCAAGGATAGTCCATATTACAAGGATATGTAGGATAGATAACAGTTGGTTTTAAACTTTAAGATTGTAGTGGTCACAGAAGCATCCTCTTGGAGTCTGTTCTACAAAGTAACAATTCTGGGGAAGAAGTTGTCTGAGTAGAACATCTTCCTTACAAAAGGAATACAAAGAGAATAAATTGAAAATGAGTACATGGCATGATAGGTTCTAGCTGTAAAGGTCTGAACAAGCAAGACAAGGAATGTACATAGTCTAAACTTTTGCCAAAAGAGTAGCAAGAAACAACTTTGTCTGTAGAGAAAGAGGCTGTAGGGTTGAAAATATTTCATTGCCCACAAAGCCAATCCAAATAAAAAGAAAATTACAAGCCAGGTTTAAAAATGAAAAAAAAAAGTAAATAATGTGGAGTTGTAACATCCCAAAAGTAATCATAATCATAGACAAAGAACTGGAAAAGGTTCAGGAGTATGTCTAGGAGGACAGATAATAAAATGAAGAAAAGACCAAAAAAGTGAAATAGGGCAAATCTTGAGATAGGAAAGTATCAAATAAAAATTGATATAATAATAATAAAAAAAAAGTACATATATATATCTGCATACTGGAGAACTCTGGATTCTAAACATATTGGTTGTCTTCATCTGGAGACAATATATATATATATATAAAATGAAGCAAATCAAAGTGACTTTTAGAAAGCTTTTAAGCCCTTCCTGTCATGAATAATCCAATGTTGCATATGGAAATGCATGCAACAACTGAAAAACTGAAGATAATGAAACGTACTACACAAACTAAATTGTTCCTTCCGAATCACATTGCCAGGCAGCTAAGAAGACAGGAACCAAGCATCATATCTCAGTAGGATTTGGGATAAATAACAGGACAATATATTAAGAGCAACAAAGAACAGGAAGAGGTGGAGGATTATGATCACTTACATCCTGAAGAAACATAGCACATAAAAGAAGATATAAACACACACAGTGATGTAGAATCAGTTAAGAGCAATACAAGATACATGCTTTGGGCAATCATGTCTCAAAGAGACATGACTGACTGGGCAGAAGATTATCCTGCTGTAGGTTACCATTGCTTTCTGCAGTAGACTGGTTGCCAGCCAAGGCTTTAGAACCCAATCTGTCCTATTATTTAACCTATAACTGAAAGGAAGAGACGGATTAATACCTTTTCCAAGAGTATTTGTGGGTAAATGAATACAAGGAATTCAACTGAATTTGAAATCGGCACCCCAAGTCGATATCCACTGCACCACAATGCACATCCTAGAATACCTTCCACATAATGGTAAGACATGAATTCAGTGTAGATACTATTGTAACTAATGCCCTGCAATTATATAGATATTTCTGGGAATTGTGTTTGTGTGTGTGTATATATATATATATATATATATATATATATATATATATAAATACAAATAAAAGTGTACTTGTCCGTTTGTTACTATCCGCTAATCTAGAAAATGGTTGCACCAATAGTTTTGAAATTTTACTATAGCATTTTAATCGAATATGAGCCGAAGGAAAAAAAACTTTCATTTTTAACATGGATGCCTTTACAGAAAACTTTGTTATTTCATAGAAAACATAGGAAAACTTCACATTTAAGGTAAACAAAATTATATATTCTAGAATTTCTGTGAGCAAATACAAAACTTACACAAATGATCTATATAAATAATTATACACAATTCTCAAATTTAGTGCACAATTCCCATTTTGTTGTTTTAGTATATAAATTTCTTGTTTTATTTTTTATTTTTAAACCTAAGTCCTTTTTTTTTATTTTTATATTCTATTTTGGTGAGCATAAACAATAGAAATCCCTTCCCTTTAAAAAGAAAAAGTTTTCTATTCATTTTTTTTCAAAGAATTATCAATACCCCATTTATTTCATTGGTTTAATAAATAAATTTTTCAATTTAACCAAACTGAGCCACAGCAACACGTGGCCAAGTACAGCTAGTATATATAACTAAGTGCTATTTTTAGTAGAAATTCATATTTGAGGAGACAGTATTTTATTTCATTTACTGCTCCTATTAAACAAAATCACTCCTTTACCCCAAGAATAAATAGACCATCTCCTCAAATATGGATATACACAAAAAACAATGTTTGAAGTAATGAAAATCTCAGATCAATAAGTAAAAATTCATTACATATATATCAGATAAGTGCCATAAATAATACACGCTTGGGTGATTATGTCTCGAAAAAGACATGACTGACTGGGCAGAAAAGTTTCATGCAGTAGGTTGCCATTATTTTCTGTGGTAAACTGGTTACCAACAAAGACTATAGAAACCAATCTGTCAGGCTATTCAACATTGTTTGAAGAAGGAGCAACATATTAATTCCTTTTTTATTTGTGCGTAAGTGAATGCAACAATTTCAACCAAAATTTAAATTCAGTTATTTATATATATAATTTTAACAGCTACTTTTATTATAGACCAAAATGTTTGTTTAAGTAACCATTTCCGATTTTCTTGTTTTCTTTCAGCTTAAGACATTTGATTCATGTGTGCTTGTACGTATATACATTCAAGTGATTTCAACCATTATTGGTCATTTTCAAAAACAAAATAAGTTATAGTTCCAAATCTGAATTTCTTTTTTTTTGAAAAGTTTAAAGCATCAAACAATTAGGAACTATGTAATGTTAATGGTCTCGAGTAAACACCAAGAATTTTAACGCTATCAGTAACTATAGAGAAATTTATATTAATTTCACCCAGGTAGTTTTGAGAAACATTATTGAAATCTACACGTACCAGATATATCTGACTTAGAACAGTCTGTAATTAAGGTACAGGTTAAGAAAACTTTATTCAAAATTTTTCACACCAGAAGTGACTCAGTTTTCAGATTCGTTCAGACTTTAGAATACAGGATATTTAATTTGTACATAGCATCTATAAAATTGAGTGGCTTGGAAATGGAACCCAATCATAAATACGATATCCCTTTACATTTCATAACATAGCCTATACTTATGACCTCAAGGTAGTTTTATATAACTAACATATCCCTTGAAAGTAGTTTCATATAGAATTTAATACATTTTGTGTACATACAGATGACGCTAGTCGTGTAATAATCACAGATTTTTAAGTGGTGAAATTAAGATTTCACATAAAAATGTTTTGTAGTTTCTGTATACGTACACAAAAAACCTGATTACTACTTACAAAAATATATATAAATGCAACACCAAAAATTACTTCTACAGCAGGTGTGAGAAACTTGAGGGAGAGGGTAGATCATCAATGACATCACTGTGGGCGTGAGAACGAAAATTCGTAAAGCTATCAGTCTCTACTAAATATGTGTTTTGATTAAAATGTTACAATACTTAAAAGGTAGAGTATTTGCATAAAAACAAAACATGGATTCTGATTACAATTAAATAATAATGAAAACTGAAAAGTCAGTCTTTTATTTGCAATAGTGCAATAATCAGGCTACAAACACAGCATTTGCAATGTAATTTTTTCTTTTTACAACCCATATGGGCACCTGCAAGACTTCGATATTTTAAAATGTTTTTCTTCTTCTTCGATGTGCCATGTCCCACGTCAGATGATCATGGCATTCCACATCTTCCAATCCGTAATGGCTCTTAGAACCCTTTCTCTTGCTATCCCTCCTAAAACCTGCTCTGCCATCTATTTGCTGAAACCCATCAAGTATGCTATGTGTTGCATTCCCCTGTCTCTCTTTCCTTCTGACTTGTCAGTATCAGATACTCCAAGCCCTCCTTCTGCATTACATGTCTCAGGAACTTCAACTGCTTTTTTCTGATGTTAAGTATTAGTTTCCTTTTTATTTCCATCCTCTCCAAAACATCATCGTTGCTCACATATTTGATCCAAGGAATCCTCAGCATCCTTCTGTAAAAGCACATTTTGGTTGCTTCAAGTTTTCCTTCACCTTTAAGGAGATTGTCCCACATTCACTGCACATAACAATCCAGCACTCTCTTTGTTTCCAGTGAAATTTCCTGTCTCTCAATACTCCAAACAGCTTCTGGAATGCATCCTTGGCTGTGCCGATTCACCTTTGGATCTCAGTGTCACATTTTCGAACTTCTATCTGGTCGGGTGTCCCTGCTATTCTCCTCGGGCTACTCGACAAGGTACAGCGGAGGGTCAGTATTGTGATCGATACCGACTTTGAAGACCGCCTGCAGTCTCTTTCTCACCGGCACGACGTGGCTTCCCTGTGTCTCTTCTATAAATACTTTCACAGCTTCTGATTCTGATGAACTTAGATCACTGATGCCCCCTAGGTACGAATTTGCACAAGATACTAGATTAGCAACTAGATCCCACCCTTTTACAGTGAAACCGATAAAATGCAACCGCAACTTCTACTCCAACAGTTTCCTTTCTCGCACTTCCCAACTGTAAAATTCCCTTCCACATGATTACTTCCCTGACGGCTACAATCTCCAGGAGTTTAAATGTAAGGTCAATAGACACCTCCTAACACACTAACTCACATCCATTCTTTCAAACACTCTTCCCATCTGCCCAACCCTCATCCTTGGTATCCTTACCCATCTATCACCTTCCTTCTGACATTTCCTATATCTAACCACTCCTCCTCTTTACCTTCCCCTATGTAGCCCCATGCGCAATAGTGGCAGTGGAATGCCTTGATTGGGGTGAAATGATTAAAAAACACTTTTCAGGTATTTAAATTTCTGTACCTGCTTCATTTTAGTTTCCCAGCCTGTAGTTGGCATTTTGAGCATCTCTTTTTACTGATGATCATTCATTCATTTTTCCTGTAGTTTATATATAATCTTTTTTCTGCTTTCTTCAGTTCCCTTTTGTAAGAGGTCTTGTAGTTTTCTTTTTGTGTCTGCTATCAGCACCGCATATCTTATATTGTTCAGATTGTAGCCACCAATGACGAATCCTGGCATGACTTCTAAGGCTCTCAGAATTTTCTCACTGTAAATGTTGAATAGATCTGATGAGAAGAGACATCCTTGTCTTACACCCCTTTATATTTTCACTAGCAGTATAGCCCGACAATGCTCAGGTCTAATGAAAGCTTTAAAACTAATCCATGGTCCTGGAGCTCGGACACAGCCTAAAGAATATTTGTATGAACTTTGGTTAGAATCAGAATAAAATTGTGGACATACAGACAGATAAACAGACACACACACACAAACATCTTGCCTTTTATATAAATATATATATAATCGATTTTCTGAACTATTGTAAGAACTGCAACCTTGAAACTTCCAAATATCGTTTCTTATGTTTTTGTCTATGAGTGTATCAAATTTCATTAAAATTGGACCACTCCTTCTATAACCCGATTTTTTTTATTATCGATTTTCGATATTTATTGGTTGTACCTCGACACAAAACCTAGCTAAGAACACTTGCAGATGCTTATAGTACAACTGTGTAAATTTTCAAGAAAATCGGTTCAGCCGTTTCGGAGTCTATAGGTAACGGAAACACACACACACACAAAGTTCCATTTATAAATAAGTTTAGATATATCTTCTGAACAAATGTCTTTACTGAACATGAAATACCTGGTAAGTAATCCATGAATGAAAGCGTTGCTATGATAATCACTAATAACATACTGGCATCAACGTAGGTTACATAGCTGGGCTGGGGAACACACACCCAAGGCAGATGAGGTCAGTTAAAACATCAGCATATCACCTAGGAACCCTCCCAGTGTGTTCTGAAATTTTCCATTTGTATCAAGTCATGTCAGTACCTAAAAAACTATTTTTGGATAAAGGATAAACAATCTGTATTAAAAAAAAAAAATTATGAACATTAAATAATTTCTTTGAACTGATATGAAATATATAGCAAAATCTTGTAAAAATTTTGAACAGTCAGTTCTTGTCAATTCAATAAAATGTTTGAATAAATATGTGAAATACTTTTATTTATACTATTCAGTTTTATATAAAATAATAATAAATGACTAAGATTATATTTGTTGTAACATGAGCTTGATACTTATTTCTTAATTCACAGGTGCATAACATTTACATAGATTGCATGAAGTAATTAATGACAAATTATTAAAAAAAATTTTTAACTTAAAAAAAAAAAAAAAAAAATCACCAATCTATTGAAAGAAGTAGATAAATAAAAAAAAATATCAGGTTTGACTGAAAGAACCAAAAATAGCTTAATAAAACTAGACTCAGCCTTGAGATCAGATTCAATGTGCAATCCAAATCTCAACACACACCATTTTACTCTATAACCCTTACTCTGGGTGGCTCTTTGGCCTTATGCAGGGTGAACAAGATTATAAAAAAAAATGACACTCTCTTATTACAGAGGACTTGTAAATGATGTTTCTGTACACAACACAACTGATAATGGACCCCGACACCCTGCACTGCTGAGTGATGGCCCTTATCAATTTACTGGATTTACAAATAAGGATGTCCTGGACTTGTTGGATTAACTTGACTATCTTTACATCTGAATTCTTAGAATGTTTCTTTCACATTACCTTGACCATGAAAAACCTGACCATTTTAAAGAAGCTGAATATATCAGAGTTACTCTGGTTGATGACTCGCCCCATTAACGTTACCCAGCATATTCATTTTTTGAGTCAGAGTAGAAACTACCACGCTAATCATCTAGATCAGTTTCTGAACCTTTATTTTTCAAGGTGCACTTGTAGAATAACTTAAGTTTGAGGCACACTTTAAATTTTAATAAAGCCTAAGTTAGTCACGAAATTTAATATCTGAAATTTTAGTTTTTATTTAGTCAGTCAGTTAAGTGCCATACGTGATACACACCTGAGTGATCATGTCTCAAAAGAGACATGACTGACTGGGCAGAAGATTATCCCACAGTAAATTGCCATAACTTCCTGCGGTAGACTAGTTGCCGACCAAGGCTATAGAACCCAATCTGTCCTGTTATTTAACCCATAACTGGAGGAAAGAGACGGATTAATACCTTTCCCAAGGGTATTTGCGCGTAAGTGAATGCAAGGAATCCAACTTGAATTTGAACTCGGCTCCCTGATTTCTTGTTCCAAGCTGATATCTACTGCACAACAACACACATTTTAGTTTTTATTACTAATCTTAAAAGATTAGTGGTACAGTTTTTATTTAAAGGAATTCATGAAAAATCTACATTTTTTTTTTTTTTTAGAGAGGCTGAAAATGATTTAAATCCCTTGAGAAAGACATAAGGGAAAATTATCCACTCCTTAAAGGTTAAGGAATTTAGCATCTTGTTTGAAATGACAAACGTTTAACTTAAATGTGAAAGGGATGAGCTTGGTGTGTAGCTTTTTAGCAATACAGATTTTTTTTTAATATAAAAACATTTTATTAACTAATTTTCTGTTAACTTAAGGCATCCCTGGCTATCTTTCAAGGTACATTAGTGCACCTGGGTCTACCAGTTGAGGAACACTGCTCAAGATACATTTGACAGAGAATATGAAAATGTAACATGCTACAGACCATTATATCACCTTCCATCTATGTATCTATCAAAGTCTGTCATTAAATATTGTGTGTGTTTGTAAAACTTGCAACTCAGAGGATCTGTAACCCACCTGACATTGACGCTCTTATTATGAAGCAAGAGTTGATTTATTTATTCAAAAGAAGACGAATGGATTCAGTTTAACGTTTCCACAATTAAACAGCTGTTATAACTATGATGAAAAACTGATGGAAAGAAGAAAAGAAAAAAAAAGTCCTTCTGAGCAAATCCAGTTTTTAAGCTCTTTAAATGAGATGTTCCCACCCTCAACATAGTCACCTCTTCTTCCAGATAATCTTCACTCACAATCAACAACTAATCCAAAAGAATAACAATACACCAACTCCTTCTGCTAAAAAACAAATTGGAAATCTTTATCACATTCTACCAAATGGTACAATGTTGGTATCGTTATTTCTTTATTTTAGCAACGTGTTTAATGTTAGTATCCATCAAATCCATCCGAGTATCCCACCTATCAAAGACAAAGATGGCCGCTAGAGTATGAAGTAGAAAGGGAATGAATATATCCTGAGGTTTTAACAGAATATCCCAGAGTAGAAAAGAAATCACACTTTTAGAAGCACCATTTCGCTTTTTAGGGAATTACATGGTTTTAACACTTATCTTTTTTTTGCTTCCTTTGTCTTCAGATTTCCGGGGACACTACCAGCAGAAATCACACTTTTAGAAGCACCATTTGGCTTTTTAGGGAATCACATGGTTTTAACCTTTATTTTTCTTACTTCCTTTGTCTTCCGATTTCTGGGGACACTACCAGCAGTCACATCTTGTCCATCATCATCTTTATGTGCCATATTCCTTCAAGATGTCGCTGATCATGGCCCTCCCGAGCTTCCTGCCTCTTGGAGCTCTTAATAAACTGTCTTTTTACTATTTCTCTAAAACCCTGTTCTATGATCCATTTACTCAAGCCCATAAAGTATGTTACACTGATTTTCTCTTTCCCCTAATTTGTCCTATAAGTATCAGATTTTCCAAGTCCTCTTTCTTCATTATGTCCTAGAAATTTCAACCACCTCTTCCTGATGTTAAGTATAAGTTTTCTTTTTGTTTTTCTCTAAAATCTCATCATTGTTCTGATATTCAGTTCATGTTATCCCCAGCATCTTTCTGTAGAGCACATTTTTGTTGGTTCACTCCTCTTTTTCATCTTTGAGGAGATTGTCCAGCATGCACTACCATACAGGATAGATTTCATGTAATAGTTCAGTACTGTTTTCTTTGTTTCTAACAAAGTTTTTCTGTCTCTTAATACTTTGCTTAGCTTTTGGAATGCATCTTTTGGCTATCCCAATACATACAAGGATTTCAGTGTCACAAATTCCATTCTCTGTTAGAACATTTCCCAGATATTTAAATTTTTTCACTTGTAAGATTTTGGTATTGTAACACTATTTGGTGCTAAAGGGTTAAAAAACACAAGACATACAGATAAACTTAATGAAGATTTTTTTTCCTGTTTTGTTAGAAAAAGGCAAAAGCACAAAAACCTAAAGAAAGTTCCAATGGAGAGGCAGAGTGCAAAAGAGGTCATGTGACAAATATCGATAATTGATTAATGGCTTAGTCTTTTGGTACAAGTTACCAAAACACAGGGACAAATCGAGAATTTTATAAAAGCGAAAAGTTGAAATAATACAAACTTCTTAGTGACCAGCTGAAGCAGACAGCGAACAAGACTGCACTACAAACAGGGTCAGAAATAAGGATTTCTTTGTAAATGAACTTAATTAATGACCCAATAATCAAGAGAGATGTCTGGCAACTTTCTGACCAAGGGACCAGAGTTTTTCTTGCTTAATAAGAATTCATGACCACAAGTAAATGCGATCTGAAAACGACAAATCAAATCAGTTAAAGGAGTTGGTAGTGAACAGGGGTGGAAAACTACAGAATTTGTACATGTCTTTGAAAAGTTTTAGGGTCAGACATCAATGGAGAAGGAAAAGAGTTGATTTAAGTAGGATGATTCCTATGACTGCTGCTCATGGAAAAGAAAAAACCTGAATTGAAAAAGATAATTAATCTTTGAAAGCTAGAGAACAAAGAGATCTTTATTGGAATTAATTCACTGATTTCCCAAGACAAGTCCTACCCCACTCTAGTTCTGAGTGGAAATCTATATAAGTGAGGGCCCAAAGCAGCCAAAGAGAGTTTCAGAGAGTTTTTGGCCAAAGAGATTTGCGGTTGATGTCGCTACCTGACATCACATGACTGCCTGCCTAAAAAAAGTTCTGATTCAAACCCTGTGCCAAACTTAACAGAACCAGCTGAACCATTTTAACTTTACACGTGGGTGGGGAAGATAGCTGTCTGCATGAAGTATATAGAATTCAACTGCTGGAATGAAAAAACCTGTACCAAGAATTGAAGATATAGAGTTTTTTTTTTCTTGTGACTTCCCCAGGTCGAATGAATTCATTTGCAGCAGTTCCTGAAGGTTATTCAGCTTCACCCATTTTAGGATCAAATCAAAAACCACTATGGGATAAGATTGGGCGCGGGCTGAGAGGATCAATCTCTTGATCCAACCCTGAGAATTGAGCAGTTTGAAGACCGAAGAAGGAGGGTCAGGACACAGTATCCTTGATTTGTAATTTACATTTTGGGGTCACCCTTTAGCTAATAACCATGCATTCTATCTTCATGTAGTTTAGAAAATTAATAAGGATAGACAATGCATCATCTAAAATTTAGTGACTGGCAAATATTAGAGTATGCATTTTCAATCTGTATTATGTCTCTAAGAAATTTCCAATGCCACATCCTAGAGTTTAGTAAAAATTTCCTTTTTGTGTAAATTTTCACTAAAACCTTGTTGTTGCGCAAATGTTCAGTCCGTTGTATCCTCAGTATCCTTCTCTAGAACCATGTCTCAGCTGTCTTGAGCACCCCATTCATCCAACATTCACTTCCATAAATCCTATTATTTTATTACTAGTTTGATTCCCTCTTATTATTGATGCTTTTTATCCCAACCCTCTGGCCAGATCCCCTCTTCATTATTACTATTATTTTATTACTAGTTTGATTCCATCTTATTATTGATGCTTTTTATCCCAACCCTCTGGTCAGATCCACTCTTCATTATTACTATTATTTTATTACTAGTTTGATTCCAACTTATTATTGATGCTTTTTATCCCAACTCTCTGGCCAGATCCACTCTTCATTATTACTATTATTTTATTCCTGGTTTGATTCCATCTTATTATTGATGCTTTTTATCCCAACCCTCTGGCCAGATCCACTCTTCATTATTACTATTATTTTATTCCTGGTTTGATTCCATCTTATTATTGATGCTTTTTATCCCCACCCTCTGGCCAGATCCACTCTTCATTATTACTATTATTTTATTACTAGTTTGATTCCATCTTATTATTGATGCTTTTTATCCCAACCCTCTGGTCAGATCCACTCTTCATTATTACTATTATTTTATTACTAGTTTGATTCCATCTTATTATTGATGCTTTTTATCCCAACCCTCCGGTCAGATCCACTCTTCATTATTACTATTATTTTATTACTAGTTTGATTCCATCTTATTATTGATGCTTTTTATCCCAACCCTCCGGTCAGATCCACTCTTCATTATTACTATTATTTTATTACTAGTTTGATTCCATCTTATTATTGATGCTTTTTATCCCAACTCTCTGGCCAGATCCACTCTTCATTATTACTATTATTTTATTCCTGGTTTGATTCCATCTTATTATTGATGCTTTTTATCCCAACCCTCTGGCCAGATCCACTCTTCATTATTACTATTATTTTATTCCTGGTTTGATTCCATCTTATTATTGATGCTTTTTATCCCAACCCTCTGGCCAGATCCACTCTTCATTATTACTATTATTTTATTACTAGTTTGATTCCATCATATTATTGATGCTTTTTATCCCAATCCTCTGGCCAGATCCACTCTTCATTATTACTATTATTTTATTCCTGGTTTGATTCCATCTTATTATTGATGCTTTTTATCCCAACCCTCTGGCCAGATCCACTCTTCATTATTACTATTATTTTATTACTAGTTTGATTCCTTTTTATTATTGATGCTTTTTATCCCAACCCTCTGGCCAGATCCACTCTTCATTATTACTATTATTTTATTAATAGTTTGATTCCATCTTATTATTGATGCTTTTTATCCCAACCCTCTGGCCAGATCCACTCTTCATTATTACTATTATTTTATTCCTGGTTTGATTCCATCTTATTATTGATGCTTTTTATCCCAACCCTCTGGCCAGATCCACTCTTCATTATTACTATTATTTTATTCCTGGTTTGATTCCATCTTATTATTGATGCTTTTTATCCCAACCCTCTGGCCAGATCCACTCTTCATTATTACTATTATTTTATTCCTGGTTTGATTCCATCTTATTATTGATGCTTTTTATCCCAACCCTCTGGCCAGATCCACTCTTTATTATTACTATTATTTTATTCCTGGTTTGATTCCATCTTATTATTGATGCTTTTTATCCCAACCCTCTGGCCAGATCCACTCTTCATTATTACTATTATTTTATTACTAGTTTGATTCCATCTTATTATTGATGCTTTTTATCCCAACCCTCTGGCCAGATCCACTCTTCATTATTACTATTATTTTATTACTAGTTTGATTCCATCTTATTATTGATGCTTTTTATCCCAACCCTCTAGCCAGATCCACTCTTCATTATTACTATTATTTTATTCCTGGTTTGATTCCCTCTTATTATTGATGCTTTTTATCCCAACCTTCTGGCCAGATCCACTCTTCATTATTACTATTATTTTATTCCTGGTTTGATTCCATCTTATTATTGATGCTTTTTATCCCAACCCTCTGGCCAGATCCACTCTTCATTATTACTATTATTTTATTCCTGGTTTGATTCCATCTTATTATTGATGCTTTTTATCCCAACCCTCTGGCCAGATCCACTCTTCATTATTACTATTATTTTATTCCTGGTTTGATTCCATCTTATTATTGATGCTTTTTATCCCAACCCTCTGGCCAGATCCACTCTTCATTATTACTATTATTTTATTCCTGGTTTGATTCCATCTTATTATTGATGCTTTTTATCCCAACCCTCTGGCCAGATCCACTCTTCATTATTACTATTATTTTATTCCTGGTTTGATTCCATCTTATTATTGATGCTTTTTATCCCAACCCTCTGGCCAGATCCACTCTTCATTATTACTATTATTTTATTCCTGGTTTGATTCCATCTTATTATTGATTGCTTTTTATCCCAACCCTCTGGCCAGAGCCACTCTTCATTATTACTATTATTTTATTCCTGGTTTGATTCCATCTTATTATTGATGCTTTTTATCCCAACCCTCTGGCCAGATCCACTTTTCATTATTCCAAATATTTTATTACTCATTTGATTTCATCTCATTATAAATTTTAACAAATCTCTAAAAAAAATTTCCACCTGTTTTTGGAATATGTACAACAATGGTTCACAAGATTTCTTTTTCTTTGTCTATAAATTGTTATGACTTCATGTTTGGGGGAATAGCAGAGTGACTTATTGCTGTCATTTCTTGGAATCTTGTTGAATGTTACAAGTGACAGGTTAAAAAAAATGACTTATATCAAGTGAATTCAAGAGCACTACAACACAAACTTCAGTCAATTTAACAAGATTTTTTGCCATATTTTGCTTTGCTTTTTTTTTTTTTCCCTTGTTTGCCCAAAGCAAAATTCATTCTTATTTTTAGTGTAAGTTTGCAAATGTTGAAACTATTTAAATCTGCAAAGTATAGAAAAATTATTCTTGGAAAGATATTTGAAATTTGTTTGGTTTCTTTCATATAAAAACTTGATCATTACTTGCTTTTTGCTCTTGTGTACCAGGCACCAAATATATCAGTTTTCCATATAACTTTCTTAAAACAATGATCTGAACCTCTTTTCCTATATTTTTGAGGTGCTGAATCTATTTCTAGCACTGAAAATCCCTATAAAATGTCTAAATGAGTTAAATGCAAAATTTAAGATTTTTTTCAAGAATTTTTTTTTTTTTTTTACAGTAGACCAGACTATCTGGAAAAAAAAAAATTGTACTTTCTTTTAAATTAAATATTTACGTCTTGTCTTAATCATCAATTAATTATTCTTCTATGTGCTTTGTCCCTTGGGTGATCATGGCTCTCCACAATTTACAGCTCTTTGTAGCTCTTAGTAAAGTTTTTCTTTTTCTTATCTCTCTTTTGATACCTATTTTGCCAACCATTTACACAAGCTCATTAGATATGCTATGGGCTGTGTTTATCTGTTCCTCTTGCCTTCAATATATTCTTTGAATGACAAAATGTAAATTTCATTCCTGGTGTCAAACCCCACAAATGTTTGCTTAGCTTTCTTGTGTGTGGCCACTGTGAAAAGAGTGAGTACTTGTGGGACACTCTCATAAATACACACAGGATACAATTTGACAGTGAATATAATAAATTGTTGATAGTCTGAAAATTTGTTAAAGCCTCTAGCTACTTACCCAACCCACCAGCAGACATATTTGCCTTTCATGGGTGAGATATTGGGAAGGGCTTGATGGATACTGATACCAAACAGGTTGATAAAATTAACCCATATCTTCCTGGCATCAGTTTACACTTACATTTTTTCCCCATCTAAACTGTAATTATTCTTTTTTAATTGTGCTTGTCTCTCCCTTAGTTGTCATGACTGTTACATCCAGACAATATCTCATAAATAATGGACTATTCTGTTAAGAGGGAAAAAGATTTGGTTTCAGTGAAAAATAAGAGAACTAAGGAAAGAATAATTTCATTACTTATTACAGAATATCCCATTGTAATTGTGCTTGTCTCTCTTTTCATAGATTCACACAACCATTTAGAACTGCCAATGCCTTATAAATAATGGACTATTCCATTTTGATTGTATGGTAAGAGAGGGGAAAAAGCCCTACTTGGTTTCAGTAAAGAAAAAAAGAACAATAGTCATCTATCTCACTGACTCGCATCCATTCTCTCATGCTCTTTTCTCCGTCCACTCCACTCTCATCACGCCAGTATTCTCATCCTTCTCTTTCCCACTTCCTGACTCCCCTATAACTGGTCTCTCTTATCACTTTCCTCCTATGTAACCTCATGTGCACCAGTGGTAGTAAAATTGCCTTGCTTGGGGTGAAATGATTAAAAAACAAAACACAGAAAAGAAAAATTTCATTACTTATTACAGAATACCCTATTGTAATTGTGCTTGTGTCTCTTTTCATTATGACAACGTGCCAATACCTCATAAATAATGAACTATTCCATTTTGATTGCATGGACAGATGGGAAAATACCCTACTTGGTTTCAGTGAGCAAATGAAAGAAAAGGGAGGAAGATAGAAGCGTTTAACATTTATTTCATTGAAATGGTAAAAGTTGTCAAATTCAAATCTTTTCATTTGGATGTACTTTTTAAATTAATAACCAGCATTCATATTTATGCTTGTTATTACAATATTTTATTAAAGTTGTTAAGCTCATATATAAAACAATGTGAGAGGGGAATTTCTACAGACATTTTATTGTCAGAAAACTCACAATGAGTTTACTTAACCATTTAATTAAGAATTAAGATTTATCAGAATATTAAAATAAGAAAAGCATGAAATTTTCCAGGGGTTAAAATTAATGAACTATAATTTTGAAAATGAAAACTTCACTAGACTGTATTTAGAAAACTTTGAAGTTTATATTGTCTTAATTTTAACTCAAATTAGTTTGCTTACTGTTTTCTTCTGATCTTATCTTTAATTCACTCTGTAAGGATTATATTCTCCAAACCTTTTTTCCATTTGTGTTCCCTAAAAAATTTCGGCTTTTTTCCTCAGAACTTTTTCAACCCATGCTCTGACCAGAATATTCTCAGTATTTAAATAAAACCACATTCTGATTGCCTAAAAAGTCTTTTTCAAAATGTGCAGATAACATAATTATCAGAGGTGCAGAAAATAGAAACCACAAATGAAGTTCAAATCCTGTTTAGTCCGTTGTATACATTCTCATGCAAATCTGGTGAATAGCAGGATTAATTAGACTTTTTAGCTTTGGAAAGCAGACAATTTAATAGTACGATTATGTTGAATTCAAAGCCACAGAGAAAACAGTTTTTACATTATTCAGGGCTTACGGCCACATCACGTTGAATACACCGGTTCTCGCTCGATCACCAAAGTTAAGCAACCTTAAGCCTGGTCAGTACTTAGACGGGTGACCGCTTGGGAATACCAGGTGCTGTAAGCGTTTAGTAACGGATGTGAGTTGTGGTGCAGTAGATATCGGCTCGGAAAGAGAAATTGGTGAGATGAGTTCAAATTCCAGTTGAATACCCTGCATTCACTTTAGCACTGGTACCCTTGGGAAAGGTATTGATCAGTCCCCTCTCTCCAGTTATGGGTTAAATAATAGGGTAGGACTTGGGGACCCTGCTCTTAAAAAAAAAAAAATCCCAACGAATCTTGATACTTGAAAAGAAAAAATATTACTAGACAAAAACTGTATATAAAAACAATAATTGTTGAAAGAAAAAGGTATTACCAGCAATAAATAAATAAAAAATTTAGTTGGCAATAAATGACTCGCCGAGGTTGATATGCCATGAAAACAAAACAACCAACCAACCAACATTATTCAGACTATTGTCCTCATCTTTGTCGCCATTTGTACATTTTGGCTGTTGTATGCTTCGGCCTTCTACAGGTGCTAGGAATTTCAAACCGAACACTTTATTACAATTACTGGGGTATATTATTCTAACCAGTATCTATATCCTTAAAGACACATAGCCCAGTGGATATAAACATTGGTTAGTTCCTGTGACTTGACCCAAAAAGTTGTGAGTTCAATACCAGGCTACAGCAGTGGTGAACAAGTAACTTGCAGGGTTAGAGGGATATAGCTCATGACTTCCAATTGAGGCATTACTACTACGCAAGGAATAAGAATGATATACCCCAGTGAATGTAATAAAGGGTTTAGTTTGAAATTCCTAGCACCTGAAGAAGGCCGGAGCATAAAATGGTCGAAACATCATACAAATGGCAATAAAGATGAGGACAATAGCCCGAATACTGTAAATATTATCTCATCTCAGAAATATAGACAAACACAGAGAAAGCATATGAAACCACTTCTCTATCTTTCTTATTTCATGGCAATTCAAAAATAATAAAAGGAATCTGTGAGAAGGACTGTTATTAATTCAAGAACAGAGAGGAGGCAACAGGAAACCACTTCCCTATTGTTTCCTAGAAATTATAGCAATTCAGAGATAATAAATGAAAGCAATCTGTGAGAAAGACTGCTTTTAATTCCAAATCATGGAAAAAGCAACAGCAAACCTCTCTCCTATTGTTTCCAAAAATTCATGACAATTCAGAGATAATAAATAAAAACATATGTGAGGACTCTCCTGAATGCAAAACTATGAAGAAGGCAACAGGAAACCACTCCCCTATTGTTCCCAATAAGTCATGGTAATTCAGAGATAATAAATGAAAAGAATCTGTAAAATGGACTGCTCTGAATTCAAAACCAAGGAGAATGCAACAGGAAACCACTCCACTATCTTTCCCAATAAGGCACGGTAATCCATAGCTAAGAAACAGCATATGTGATGAGACCATAAAAATTCTTTTTTGCTACCTTAGAAATCAAATCATGCCTAAATCTGGTACAAATCTTACTAAATGTGAAAGATGATTTTTCAGTGCTTGAACGCAAGGTTTACCTTATGCATAACAAATATAGTAATTAATAAGAGAAATTAATTCTGCCCAGAAACTGATGCATTTCCTCAATGACATTCACCAAACAATCACATTTATTTCCAGCCAAAGAACTAACCTTTTAAACAGATATGCTTTTATAATCACTTTTTTTCCACAAATTATTTGTTAGTATGCAACAAGATGACTGAACTTGTCATTACAGTCAGAATTAATTCCAAGAGAATGGATGCCAACCCACATTCAATGAAAGTGATTGCTTGCTGCATGTCAAAGGGTTTCTACAAGCAGAAACTAAACTATGAAATTGTCGTGGAGAAATTTTGACAAACTAATATCACTGTTATTAAGATGTATTGCTATGATATAGGTATTGGCACATGGCTGAATGGTAGAAAATTTGATTTCTGGCAATGAGATCCAGATTTGACTCTCACAAGGGTCAATTTGTCAGGCTCAACTTCATAATATTGGCCTAGGAAGGCAATCCCAGTGCATGGTACATTTGAAAAGTGCCTGAAAACTATACCATGAGTTAACCTATACCTTATGAGTGAAATTATGTAGATGGAATCAGTCAGAAGACACTAATAGTTTTGCTAGTACAAAGTCACAAGTTATCATGACTAAGGGTTTGAGCATGCTTTACAGAATAAACCACAGATTCTAACTGTAGAGCAGGCACCTGTAATAAGGATTAGCTGGCTGCTTTAGAAGATGAGAGTGCCAAAAAATGAGCAGTAACTGGACCTACAAATCCTCTGGCAAAAGCTGTCAAAGGTGGCTCAATGCCACATCAGTTTCTATTGATGTATTATGTTTCGGATGGTTAATCTATGAAATATCTAACCATGTCCAGTTATTTATACTATTAGCACCCAGGGGCTGTGGACATGACGGCGTCCACGGTGAAGGCACAGACTGGGGACATGACAGCGGCCATGGTGAAGGCGCGGGCTGGGGCCATGACCGCATCCACGGTGAAAGCGCGGACCGGGGCCATGACCGCGTCCACGGTGAAGGCACGGACCGGGGCCATGACCGCGTCCACGGTGAAGGCGCGGACCGGGGCCATGACCGCGTCCACGGTGAAGGCGCGGACCGAGGCCATGACCGCGTCCACGGTGAAGGCGCGGACCGAGGCCATGACCGCGTCCACGGTGAAGGCGCGGACCGGGGCCAAGACCGCATCCACAGTGAATTTCTGAGTTGAGGCATTATTATTTACTCTATTTATATTTTTCAGACTGTTGTCCTCATCTTCATAGCCATATTAAAAACATTTTAACTGTTATAAACCCTGGCCTTCTTCAGCCAATTGTAATTTCGAACTGAACTTTTTCCTTTCATGGCACGTTTATATCAATTTGTTGTATAAGTGTCATATTAATTTTATCATTTGTATGTATCATGTTTATTTTATAGTAATCATGTATAAGCATGTATGAATTTTTAAATTCATCTTTTCTCCCATTATTTGTGTGGGTCTCATGTTTATACCTCAAGATGTGAGCATGTTTAATTCTTGAAATATTAGCATAATTTAAAGTGAAGCTTCAGTGAGTACAGTAATGTGGGATGTGTAGCAAAACTCATTAGCAGGTAGGTTAGGTTTAAGGCTCAAGGTTCTTTACTCACAACTGTCCCATTAGACAATAGTGTAGTAGATTAAAGCAGTGATTTGAGAATTTGTTCAATCTCTGGGCTATTATTTAAAAACTCAAAAATGAATATCTTTTTATGATATTAAGGACTCTAAAGTGTGTCATCTTTAAAGTAGTTACATAGGATGAGTGATCATCAGAACAGAAGTGTATGAAATAAATACTTGCCTTTTTCAAAATTCTTAAAATTGCAGATATTTATGTGTGTGTATGTGTATTTCATATAAGACACCATATTTGAAGAAGTATAAGACTCCTTATTTTTTTTACAAAGCAGGTTCAAATAAGTCTTGTATACAAAATTTAATCATTAGGTAGGCTGATATTTAACCAAATGCCACTGACTGGATTTAATTATATCATCCAGATATTAACTGTTTAAAACCAGAAGCACTCAAATGTATCCAAATGTATCCAAAAGTTTCACTTGTTTACAGTACAAAAGTGCTCAAATGTATCTACATTCAATGCACAAGATTAATACTCATCACACAACTAGAGGAATACTGAAAAGCGATAATTTGGGATGAGACAATGAAATCAGAAATGGCCAATTAAGTATGGAGGTAAAAGGGTTGTCATTAACATCTGTGGAATGAATTAAAAATACTGGACAGAAAGTACATGCTGGAGAGTAAGATAATGGAAAAAATTTGTATATATTCTCGGCCATTAGGATTTTATTAGTTGACTTAGCATAGAAATAATCAGTATGTGAGAGCCATTAATAAAAAGATGTGACAGCAAAGTATCAACAACAACCATCAGCAGGTAGGTTACATTTAAGGCTTCAAGTTCTTTATTCAGAATTGTCCAATGAGACAAAAGTTTATTAGATTAAAGCAGTGATTTATGAATTCTAAATTCACTGGGCCAGGCAGTGTTTACATGAACTTGGCAGAAAAAAAGGGGGGGGGGAGCAATAACTAAGCAACATTAAAAATAAGGACTAGATGAGATACCCCACCAGACATGGACAACAAGAACAATCAACTCCTATTGACTAAAAGAGTTTAGTTTTTAAATTTCCTGTAAGTTACCAGAATCAACAATCACCTAATGAACACCGGACAAAACTTGAGAAAAATAGTTCACATGTAAATAATGATAGCTCCTCATCCTAAAAATTCAAACAGAAATTAAAATAATTTAACACTGTATTAAGTGTGTATCAGTGTATTTCAATATGAAAATTATTGGAGGTGAATATGGAATGTTATATAATATCACACACCAATTACACAGCTACCTCCATTATATATAATATATGCACAAGAATAACTACCATATATTTACAGGTATGAGGTAACCTTTAGATACAACGAGGTAAAAAATATAGCAAATTTTCACAAATTTATCCTATACCTGTAGTATAAAACCAGTCTATTGATTATATAAAGATGATGGCTTATCTTCTTATTGCAAATGGATACCATACTCACTGGAACAATTAGGACCTCTTGCAACAGCCTGATCCCTCTGAATTCTTTTGGACAGCTCAATAAAGACAAGGTGCTTCCAGTCTTGGATAACTGAGAATTGAACCAGCATATGGATGCCTTCACTGCAGATGCAGATATAGGTGCTGTCAACTTACAAAAGTGGCACCAGCGACGTGTTAAAGTGGCCTTGCTAGATCTACTGGGGATGTATCTCCAGATACATATCCAGGAGACATAGTAGCCATTTCAAACAATTCTAATCAAATAAAATCAAATAATGCTTGATGTGTGTAGGATTTAGTCTCAGCATGGCACCACATTATGAAAGTTCTCGTCAAGACTGTTTAGTCTCAAGAGGAAGTGACAGTGAGAGCCATCTCATCTTACATTGATTATATATATCGTTCATTCAGCAATGAATTAGAACACTCTCAGCTATTAGGAGTGTATAATGATAATATACATGCTAAAAAGTCTGCCTCCTTCTACTGAGTGCCCGTAGCTCAGAGGTAGAATTGCCGACTGACGCCAATTCGGTTGGGTTTCAATCCTGAGTAAAAAGCAATCGGCTGTCTAATTGTACTGATGAAATGTGATACAGCGAAACAGATCTGTCTGCGGATGACTATATATATATATATATATATATATATATATATGAAAGCATAATGTTTGTGGATGAAGTTAAGTAGAAACTAGAATCCTTCAGATTGACCAGTAAGGACCCCAAGTATATGAAAAACACAAGTCTAGTATTGGACCTTAATGTCTGGAGAAGCAGAACATTCTACATTGGAAGCAAGTAAGTGCTGTTTCAGAACTCTCTGCAAACTACATAATAACGTCCAATAATACAAAGATTAAGTCCAGAAATCTGAGCAACTCTTGGAATATTTATGAGTGGAAATTATTTTTGGATATTCCTTCTCATCGTTATTTATAAGCAGTATATGATGTTTTTTTTATTCTTTATTTCATGTATCTTATTTGAGGATCAATGTTAGAATAAGATACAGCATTACATTAATAAAAAATAAATAAACAAGCAAGGTTCTGGATGCAATGTTACCTGAGAATAATTGGTTGTCAAATTGCAGAGTAACTTGTATCATGGTTGACAGGTGAAATAGATGAGAGAAAGGAGACACTAATTGTTTTGCAAAATTCATTAAAAAGAAAAATAAATATGACACTATTGGTAGAAACAAAGAAGACTAAAAAAAGATTAAGGAAAAGTGTTGTGGAGTAAATAACGTACACACACTGGCACAAATGGACTAGCCTAGAGACTTAAATAAAGAACTCCAAGTCGTCTAAAAGATTCTGTTGGAGTCAGTCTTCAGTGTATTTCTTATGCATCATGGTGAGTGCTTCAGCAAGACTTCATATTATAACCACTATAAAACGACTTATAACGGGGGTGATGAGGATTAAAATTTGTATGACTTATAACAAGGGTTACAAGGATTGAAACACATAACTTATAAAAGGAGAGATGTGGAATCAAAACTAATATGAGTTATAACTGGAGGTACAAAATACAGAAACTCATACTAATAGCAAACATGTAGAAAAAAAAACAATTGTTACTTTGGTGCACAGATAACAGTGCTAATGAGAATTTGAACCATATTGGTTTAAATTTTTCTTTGTGTGTAGAAAAAAAATAAAAGAGAAAAAAAATTCTCCAAATATGGAAGAAATGTTGTCTTCAAATTCAGCAACAGCATTTGTTGTTGGAGCAGCAGAAACAACATAAGTTAATGGAAATAATTCTGAAAGAAACAAAACTTGAACAAAAACTTACACTACATGAAATATCAGACAAATTTTAGAGAAACTTGAATATAAGACATGATGCCAAAGAAATTTGGGATAAAAAAGAAAAAGTGCACACATACAAATGAAAGAAAAATGTGCAAAAAGGAGAATTAATCCATGTCTCAAATGTGGTATCTTATATCTTGGAGATGACTGTCCCTTTAAGAATTCAAAATGCTACAAGTGTGCTAAGGTAGGACATATAAAGTCACACTGTAAAGCTGAAAAAAATTCTCACAGGAAAAAATTTATACACAACATTGCAATGGAAAAAAATAATTACAGAAAAAAAACAAAAAAAGAAAATTTGTGAAAGTGAAAATTTATATGGATGTGAAGATGGTACTGGACAGTGGTAGTGATATCACAATAATCAGTGAAGCTACATCAAATGAAATCGAAAAAGCTTATATTAAGAAGAATTACAAAAGTTACAAGTAGTGTTTTAGGTGAGAAATTATTTTTCATGGGTGTAATAGCTTGTAATGTCTTATTTCGTTATAAGTGTGCAAAAAACATACTACAGAGTTATTTAGTGATGACTGGATAGAATAATTTGAGCTTTGGGATTTACCTATAAATGGTTATTGCAAAAATGTAAGTGATCAATTTTACAAATTTAGAGTGAAAATTTAAAGAATTGAAAAAATCTTTTCCAGATGTTTTGTCAAACAAGTTGGATTGGTGTTTCAAATTTGAAGGGAAACCTCAAGTAAAATAGTTTCAAGACCAGTATTTAAACCAAAACAGAGTGTACCATTCACAGTATTGGATTAAGTCAACAAAGAATTAGACATGAAAAAAAAAAAATGTTATTGAAAAGATTAACCATTCTAAATAGGCAGCGCCAGCAGTCGATGTAAAGAATAAAATAATAAAATTCATGTTTGCGCTGATTTATCATCAGGGTTTAACAACCCCATCACTACCCAATACCTACCCAATACCTACCCAATACCTAGTCCAAAGAAAATTTTTGTGAAGTAAAATGGTGGAAAAAATTTTTTCTGAAGTGTGTATAGAAATATAGGTTGAAGGATATTTAGAGTTAATACTATAAATAAGCAGAAGGGGTTGTGTAAATTCAAACAACTTTCTTTTGGTATAAAGGGAGAAGTGGCTCCAGTTATATTTTAACAAGCTATAGATTGCAGACTGTGATTTTGTAGTTGCGTATCTGGATGGCATTAATTAAAAGTGTATCAAAGGAACAATATATAGAGAATGTGAAAACAGATTTTCAAACATTACAAGAGTACAGGTTCAAACTCAGTGAAGGAAAGTGCAAATTGATTTGCCTAAAATCTAGGACAAATCATTGAACAAAAATGGTCATTAACCAGATTAGTTGAGAGCAAGTGCAATTAAAAATATACCTCCCCAGGTTACAAGCATTCCTGGGACTAGCAAACTACTATGAAATTTATGTCCTTAATATGCAGAACATGAGATCTCTACTGAACCATTTACTCATAGGCATAAAGTGAAATTGGACTGATAAGTGTCAGAAGGTGTTCAAAGAAATAAAAAAAAATACTTAAGTCAGATTATTGTTAGAACACAACAATCCAAAAGCAGAAATTGTATTGGCTTCAGATGTTAATGAGCATGGTATAGGAGCAGTGATTTTATGTAAGTATGATGACGATAATATGAAAGCAGTTGCACATGCTTCACGTTCACTACTGTGGTATCCTATGCAAATTAGCTGAGCTGTATGTAAGTGCTAAGCCGCTGCCAAGGCTCAATTATGTCACACATAACAGTGTATTATGTACAGAGCAATGAAACTGTGAGATATACCAAACATAACAAATAGTATCGTTGATAAGATGCTTGGGTCCCATAGACAATCCTTAATACGTCAAGATTCGAAAAAAAGCCTTTTGCGGCTACAGCAAGAATGCATCATCTCAAGAATGGAAGGCAGAAAGAACCAAATAATAAACTTCATGGTCAAGATTTGGATAAAAGCCTTTGCGGCTACAGCAAGAATGCATCATCTCAAGAATGGAAGGCAAAAAGAACCAAATAATAAACTTGTTCATGGCTTCTGTGGGGTGTGAGACATTAAAGAAAAACCTCCACAATGGTATACCCACAGGAATTAGAACAGATGTTTCTTGAATTTATCAACATAGTAAAAAAAACAGAGTGAAAAGAAAACTGGTCATTGCTGAAAGAACAAAATTCTTAGAAGCCAGGCAGTGGCCAAAGAAATCTATTTTGCAGTATGTACACAGATTTAAGGGACAGGCAAAGCACTGCGAATATGAAAAACTAGGGTCTCAAGGCATGTCAATTGAAAACAAGCTGATTCTATTACAAACAACTGAAGGATTTAATGAACTGCACCATAAAATGAAAAGTACTGGAATGCATGCAAGGCAGCCATATAAACTTAGAATTAAGAGTGGACTATTTACAGCAGCTGAAACAAAGAGATTTCAACCAACCAAGAGACGTGTGAGAGGCATACAGGTTGAATGCAAGTAAAGCCAAAGTGAAATGCAGTTATTGTGGAACGGTGCATGAAAAGAATAAATAAATTCAAAAAAAGAAACCTATATAAAAGGTATTTGTCCCTAAGAAAGAGATAACGTTGACCACAAATGCAAATGAGAAAGCAATTGCTGCCAACCTATTGCAGGAAGATTATCCTTTAACATATTTATCTAGGAGACTGGCCAAGATAAACTACTCAAACATTAAAAAGAAAAAAAAGCCCTAACAACTGTTTGGAGTATGGAGAGCGCACAATTTTTTTTTTTTTTTTACTAGGTAAGAAATTTCTACTAAAGTTGAACCACAAGCCATGGCAGTTTATTTTTAATCCAAGGAAGAAGTTACTGAAGGTTATGTCATTGAGAATTTTATGCAGGGCCATTAAAATCATGGCATTTGATTTTGACATTGTATATGTTAAATGAAATACCATCCCTCATGTAAATGCTTCGTCAATATTACAGTTTGTAAAAGAAACAGATGATGAACATGAAATTGAAGAAGACAGAATAATTAATTGGGTAGAGACAGACATACTTCTGGTCAACAGGTTAAAAAATGAGGCCGAGCAAGATCCAGCATTGTGAAAACTAATTAAAAGAATAAGAAATAATAAGTGGAACAATTGTTCAATAGTCAAGTGGCCATTTAAGGAGATACAGCATAAGTTAACAACTGAAAATGGAATTATATGCAATAGTGAGGTGATAGTAGCTCTGCAGACATTAAAGACAGACATACTGACAGGGGTACACTATGATGTACATTGTGGCAACACAGAGAAGATTAAAATTACAAGCATGGTGGCTGGGTTACACAAAGGATATTAAAGAAATTATTAATGTCCAAAATGCAATGAAATTAGAAGTTTTAGGTAAAAATGGCTTTATTCATGGTCTAAAGAGGCACAACCATGGCTTAGGCATGTCAGTAGCATAAGATTATTTCTCGTAATGGTGGATGTGTAGTCTGGTCAGAAGTAATCAAGGCTAAAGACCAGAGAACGTCTCCAGTCAAACAGGGTTTGAAAGATGTACTTGTATAGCATGAAGTACCATAAACATTAGTGTCAGATAATGCTCCTGAATTTTGGAATGAAAATAGAGCCCTCCTTACCATGTCTTTCACTACAAGGGGGAGAGCATAGTACAAGAAAGACAAAAGTGCAAATCCCAAAGAAGCGAACTTCCTTTTGCAGAGAGGCAATAATATGGCTTTGATTGAGAAGGGGCAGTATGTTTTGGCTCATGCAAATCAATTTAGAAAAAGGATTATTTCAGATGATATGGAGATGGAAGACCAAAGTCAGGAGGGGGGAGGTGATTACAGTGAGGAAGCAGAGAAGAGCAAGAAGAGAGAGAGAGAGAGAGAAAGCAAAATTGATGAGGATGAACAAGAAATGGATATAAAGGAAGAAGAAAAAAACTGACGACGAAGATGATAAAGAAAAACAAGGGTTGTTAATTATTGTAGAGTAGTTTTCACAATGAAGGTTATAATCGTGCTATGTCGGTTGCTAATCGACTTCATGCACCCAAAATGTTAGGAACTTGGTAATCTTCCACTGAAAGCTGACTCCTTAGTATTAGGCTTTCAACTAATATCAACTACCTAGTAGTTCTACTGAACTTCTATAAACTTCTCAAGAAGTTCCACCCGTTAACTTCCTGTTAACTCTTATTAATATAGGAGGGAGAATCCATTAACTGAGGAATAGGTGTGCTTCCTTATAACATTAATAAAAAGTAGAAGAGAGGTGTAAAAACAAGAACTACACAAAAAAAAAGTATTTAAAACATAGCGAAAGGAAAAACAAGGGGATACAACCACTCTGATTTAGGGAGGGTGTGGTATCTTATGCAAATTAGCTGAATTGTACTTAAGTGCTAAGCAGCTGCCGAGGCTCCATTATGTTACAGGTAACGATGTACTACATACCAAGCAGTGAAAGTGCAGGATATACCAGACATAGCTACTAACAGCAGAAAAAAAAAAAAAGATACAACCAGATTGAAAAAGGCATTAGTAATAATATTTCCAGTGAAAAATTTCACAAATTTATACATGAAAGTATTTTTTGGTTGCAGACAGGCCACTATTATCTATGGTTTTAAAAGAGTTCTTACACATACAATGAATAGATTACAACACCGAGATATCATCTCATTAAATTACGATTCTATGATGGAATACAAACTGTCCAAAACATTAGCACGTGCAGATAGATTATGAAGATTGATACCAAAAACATACTAAACCATTTGAGGACACTGTTATTGCAGCATTAAAAAGAAAAATATATTATGCAATGTAGTACACAAATTACTAGTTACCCTAGAACAATGGTTCCCAACCTTTTTGCTGCAATTACCCCAAAATACAATTTCACTATTATCCATTACCCTAATGAACAAATACCCGTAATATAGGGAAATAAGTAATTATATATTATATTTTCATACATCAAAAGCAAACAAAGTTAATGGAAATTATTCAATACAATAGTACCAATCTATAATAACCAGAGGTATAGTAGCTGTAATCTAGCCGTGATTCTTAATGTGAGTGTTGAGCTCATATTGCCTGTGCCAGTTTATTTATTCTTAGCTTTGTGACTGAAAGGGTTATTCGGGTGTCGTCTGCTACGTTTCTTGGTGTTCATTCCAAGGACAGTAGAAAAAGCTTGTTCACATAGATAAGTGGTTGAAAATCCTATGAGAATTTGTACTGCGCTAGAGGCTAGTGTTGGTATATCCTGCAGACGAGAGATCCAAAAGTTGTCTAAGACCAGACTTGGTCTCAAACAAAAGCTTCAAAACAAAATCAGTTCTATGATCTGGTGTCTAAAAAGTGGAGAAATTGATTTTTTTTCCACAAGGATTGAAAGAAAGATACTTTAAGAGTGATTGAGGTAGGAATGAATTCTTCCTTGAAATGCTGTCTTGTTAATAATTTGGCACAGTGTGAAATTATAAGCTGATTGCCTCTTCCCAAACCAAATATCCATTACCCCCAAAATATGGGCTCATTACCCCACTGGGGTAATTTACCCTGAGTTTGGGAACCATGGCTCTAGCAGAAATAAAAAAGCAGAAGAAGGTGTGTTTATTGTGGAAATAAAAATTAATTATAAGTAAACAAAAACACAATCCAGATTTAAACACTTACTTGCTCACAAAGAGTTATAATACGTAACATATCACAAAAGTGAATATTAAATTAATTATATAGCAAAGATCCAGCAATTTAAAGAATGAAATCTCTTCTGTGATGCTATGAATACTGAACCAAAATTAATCAACATCTTGAAAAAAAAAGTAGTAAAAGCCTGCGAAAGTGATGATCTGGAAGTAAAATTACCTACCACAAAAATACAACCTTGACCAAAGTCAAATACTTCATGGTCAAAACTGTGCATAGATTTTTCAGATCCAATAAATGTATCACATTATCTTGTGGACAGCTTTACTAAGTGGCTGGAAATTTTTAAGTGCAAAAACCTAACTTCTTCTGTAACAGTGATTTCTTTTTTAAACAAACTGTTTGCAAAATGTGGCATTTCAAATACCATAGTCTCACATAACAGTTTGCAATTCACTGCTAACAAATTCAATGATTTTTGTCAAACTTTCTCCATTGAACATATTACTAACCTGCTGTATCACCCCAGTTCAGGTGGACAAGCTGAACAGTTTGTGGGTAATTTCAAGAGAGTAAGTGAATGAAGAAGTACTATAAAAATTCTTTATAGTTTACTGTATAACACCAAATCCCAATACCCCATTAAGCATTTTGCCAACAGAATTAATGTCTGAAAAAAAAAAAACAAAAACAAAAAAAAAAAACCGTGTTTGACAATTTGCTACCAAGTAAAAAAAAAAAAAGAAAAAAAAAAGAAACTAACATTTTTAAGATTGGCAGAAAGTGTTTTTTACAGTGTATGAAGATGGGAAAAAAATGTGGGAAGTCAGCATGATAATCTCATGAATTGGAAAGATAATATACATGGTAAAAGGGAAAAAAAATGGGAACATTAAAAGACATTATAATCAACTAAAGAAAAGGTTTACCAAAAAAAAAAAAAAAAAAAAAAGACATGAAAGAAAAGAACCTATGATACATGATGTACCTACACCCCAAGAATTCATTGAACATACAAGTACAATTTCTGGAAATATGAAACAAACCGAAAAACTGGAGGTTGATCCTAAACGTTAAAGTGACAAAAGGTTAGTATGTTGGCAAACACGCCAGAAGGAGGGGGGGTGATTACTAATAAATAAAATTAAATATTTATTAAATTAATATTTATTAAGGAAAAGAAACCTCATAAGGTAGGGTATGTTGTGAACTAGATAATACACCCTTCAGTGAAACAAATGGACTAGTCTAGAGACTTAAATAAAAGAAACCATCTAAAAAAAAAAAAATCAGTCAGTCTTCAGAATATTTCTCACAGATGTCACAGCAAGTGCTTAAGCAAGACATTATTATTATAATGACTAGAAAACAAAAAGACAAAATTATTTGATAAAGTTGAATACTTATGAGTTTTTAAAAAAATAAATTTAAATCTAGTCAATACTAAAAAAAAAAAAAATTCTGAATCTTATCTTTGAATTGATGATAATATATCATGAAGAGTCGTTTCCTTCATTGACTAAAGTACCCATATATGCATATTCTGCCAAAGAATGGTTAAAAAAAAAAAAAATTTTTTTTGCTCTCCCATAGAGATGAGATGTAGAATTTATCAGACCAACCATGCAAATCTCAGGTATATAAAAAAAAAAACTTCAGTTTTTAAAAAACAGGTAGTTAAAATTTGACAGAAAAATTGGCTTTGCTGTATGCAGTGCAGTTGATTATTTTCTGATCAAAGACTCACAGATATCATATCTTGTAAGACCTGCATACATTGTTTTGCTACATTCTAAGACATGTATATTCTTTAAGTAAAAAGGAAAACTTTTCTTTCAATGAAATAAGTGGCAACAAGTAACATGGTCACTAAATTGTTCCAAGTATAGGAAAAAGGGTATTTAGCTAATTTACAACTGGACTAATGTCCTTATCTTTGTTGTTGCATACAAAAAAAGTTGTAGCTGATGTGCTCTTCCCCAGGTATCTGTTGATCTGGATAACCTTTAAAAATTTTCAAACTGAATTTAATCTAAAGGGAAAATTGTTCTTGTCCCGCTATCCATGTCAAGAGATATCTTCAGGCTTAAGAGCATATCATATTGAAATTTGACAGGGAAGCATGATTGTTTGTTTTTAGTACAGTTCAGTGATTTGTAATCTTTTTTCAGTGTCAGAGTCGGTACTTCAGAGTCAGTCAAGTGCCATACGTGATACATACTTTGGGTGACCATGTCTCAAGAGACATGACTGGGCAGAAGATTATCCAGCTGTAGGTTGCCATTATTTTCTACAGTCGATTGATTGCCAGCCAAGGCGATAGAACCCAATCTGTCCTGTTATTTAACCCATAATTGGAGGGAAGAGACAGATTAATACCTTTCCCAAGGGTATCTGTGCATAAGTGAATGCAATGAATTCAACTGAAATTTGAACTCAGCTCCCCAATTTCTCATTCCTAGCCAATATCCACTGAACCACAATGCACATCTACAGAGTACAGAGATTGAACTACACTATCAAATTCACAAACCAATGTTTTGGTCCTCAAAGTTATTGTCCTGTGAGATTCTATTGCTTGAATGTTTGAAACATTAACACTTCTTCAAGGTTATTGACAATAACAACAAACATTAGTGATTTCTGTGGTTTTTAAATTTTACAATAGAATGATGACAAACTAAATCCAGAAGCAGAGCCTTTGATTGAGAGATTAGAGATTTCAAGAAATGTGTAACTTCTTAATTGCTATTGTTTCCAAGTTTAATGACACACAATAGTAGCAGTGGGTAATTAGTGATATCCCAAACAAAACACTATGAAAGTACAAAAATACATTTTTACAGTAAAAATCTCAATAATACATTTTTATATAAATAACAATGACCAACAATACACATTTATAGTAAAATTACCAACAATACACACTTTTTTTTTTACAATCATATCGCCCCAAGCAAGGCATTTTACTGCCACTGTTTTGCAGGGGGTTACATAGAAGGAAAGTTATGAAAAAGAGTGACAGGTTATAAGGGGTGTCAGGAAGTGGGTAAGAGAAGTATGAGAATACTGATGAGAATGGAGTGGACAGAGAAGGGAGCATTCTAAAATTTCTTTAAATTCTTGGAGATTGTAGCTGTCAGGGAAACAAGTAAACGGAAGGGAATTCCACAGGCAGGAATTGCGAGAAAAGAAGCTGCTGGAGTAGAATTTATGTTTACATTTTATTGGTTTCACAGTAAAGCAATTTCATGCATAGGGGGAACCAGAGAGCAAAGTTCATCAGACCAAAAGCCGTGAAAGTACTTGTAGAAGAGATACAGAGAAGCCACATTGTGCCAGTGAGAAAGTGACTGTATCTTAGATGCCAGGTCTGGATCGATCACATTACAGATTCTTCACTGGATTTTTTTTTTTAGGTGGATAGCAGGGCCACCTGACCAGATATGGCAGCAGTATTCAATGCAAGGGCGGATGGTAGATGACATACTTAGTAAGGTTGCTACGAAAATACAGCATGTAAAACTGATTCAACAATTATTTCAAAGACTACATAATTATGGGATCAAAATCAGTGAACAGAAATGTTAGTTCTTTATGTCCAAAATTAATTACTTACGTCAAATAGTCAAAAAAAGAAGAAGGCCAGATCCTGTTTGACCAAGTGCCATTACATTTAAAATTTGTAATAAAAAAAAAAAAATTAAAAAAAAATGACAGTACAGTCTAGTCCAACCAACATAGTATCCATTATTTGCTAGAAAATACCTGGCGCTACTTTTACAACAACGGGTAATCTTTTAAGTCCTTTATGTGTATTAATAGTCAAATACTTCTGGCATTCCTTATCTACTTCAATTTGAAGATTTGCTACAGGCAGGTTATTTTTTTATTATTATTATTATTAAAATTTACCACTATTTAACAAATATATTCTCTGGAGTTTATAGGGGTGTACATGTGGGAGGAAGCAGTCATTCAACCCAGTTAAAAAATCTGCACGTAAACAAATCTTGTTTTTCTTTCTGATATAAACCGCTGACATGACCCGTTTACAGTAATCTATTTTTTCAATAACTCCATGGTTTTCTAATCTGTCAAGTTTAGTGTTAATAGACTTCAACACAGCAAAAGCTATCTTTCTTTCAGGCTTAAAAACTGATATCATATTTTCTTTTAATTTAAAAAATGCCTTTGCACATTTTCCCAACTTCCCTGAGAAAATATTCAGGAATTTATTTTTTAGCTTATTCAGTGTTTCTTTTGCTGTAATATTTTTCTCTGATGGACAATGAACTTTTCAACAGAATAAATTAATAAACTAATTCCACAGTCCAAATAATTTAGGGCCAATCAACGCCTAATAAATTTAGTTGGAATTTTTTAATATGTAAACATCTTGTAATTTTACCTGTAAAAGCAATGTTACACAAGATGTTTCCAAGAAAAATTAATTTCTTGTCTGATATTCTTCTTGCAACTTTGTATTTTTTGTAAGTTGGGCTTGTCAATTCTGCTCCAAATTTGTTTATCTATAATTGTAATATTGCTACTGGTGTTTAATTGTAGTATTATTCATTTTTACTAATAAATTTTCTATTGCTTGAACTTTCCAGTATTTTAGTTAGTAGCACTACTTTCAGCAAGTTAGTCTATTTCTTTTCAACTTGCTGTAGCTTCCTTTGTTACCTATTTTTCCACAATTAAAACAGATTTTGGTTTTAAATTGACAGTCCTTTCTGAAATTAAGCATACCATAGCCATTGAATGGGCTGAGTTTTTCAGTATTTGCATTTTGGATTTTTTCCTTTTGGTAGTACTATCTTATTTCCTGTTTTTTTTTTTTCAAATTAGTTGTACTTCTGATGTGCCATTTTGTTTGAATTTTGCTGCATCGTGCCTTTAGTTGGCAATTTCTGAAACTCTTCTTCAACATTCTGTGTCGTTAATATTGAATCCTGTTCAAGTTTAGTAGGAGTTCCAGAGAGTATTTCCACATCATTGCTTGATGTCAAAGCTCTAATGAAGTTTAGATATTTAAATATTTCTGCACATAGCTTGTCAAGTTTAACTTTTTCACACTCATAGCTGATTTTACTGGCAGATGTGACAACATCTTCATTTTTGTCCTTAGTTAGGACTTTCACATGCCAATGTGTATAAAGTGGGTTCTTTTCACCAAAAATCTTTCATAAAATCTAACACGTTTTTGTCAACACTTTTTCTAGAGTATTCAGCAAAATGAAATTCAATATTTTTCATGTTCAGCAGGACAATTTTCATAACAGAAAACTTATTTTCTTTTCATCTTACCATCCTTGACATTCTTCTCTAAAAATTACCTCGTATCTTCTAAAGCATGATATGAATGTAATATTTTTTTCTGGAATGTACTTGAATTCACTAATTGAATTAGTGCCTGGCAAAAATGTATTTGACGTATAGTCTTTTCCTTGCATTTGTAGGATTGACTTTATCTGTTCTTGCATTTATTCTAATAGTGTCTTCTGGAATCCTTGCTGTTGCTTCTATTTTTCCATAGTGTATTACATTTGCACAACTAGGAAGAAAATTTTTTTTTTTTGTGTGTGTGTGAACACAAATTCTCCATCACCACTGTTATGTAAGGTGAGAAAGAAAAAAGGTTTTTTCTTTTTCCATGTGAGTTTGAATCCTTGTTGCCACTGTTATATTTTCAATGTGTTGAATGAAGCTAACACAATCAAGAAATATAATGTCACTTGAAGTAAACATTAGTCTTGCTGAAATCTGTAGTAGTATACAAAGTTTACTTACAGTTTTACAGCAGTCTTGTAGTGTAGCATTCTACCATTTGATTGAATCCACATCACACTCTAGAGAGGTGCATGCATTCTCCACAACACACAAAAAACATTTTTCATGACATTAATCCATATAATATCCTACAATTACTTAAATCAAAATGTATTCCAAAATACAACTTTAACAAAACTACTACATAAAACACACATATCACTGCCTCTGATAATTATGTTCACATAAACATGTACAAAAGCAGAGTATCATCTACCATGTATTCAGTTGTGAAAGCAGAATAACATCTTGCTCTAAAATAAAGAATTTTAACTGATTGCAGGTTATGCTGGATTGGAACCTCAAACAGGCTGTGAAGGGTAGAAACATCTGAGAGAAATTATATTTGATGCAAGGATCAGGAAAAAATTAACAATCAAAAAATTACACTATTTACATTGATTAGACTATTGTTTTCATCTTCATTGTTAAATTCCAATGTATAACACCTGTAGAAGGCCAGCATATATGACTGCATAAACATTGTGAATATGACAATGAAGATAAGGACAATAGTCAAAATAATGTAAATAGTTACAATACCTCGTCTCAGAAATATAGACAAATCAAACAGCAATAATCAATGATTAATTTAAATTATTCATTTTAAAAAGCTGACCATAATATTTTGAGGGTAGTCAAATGTGTAGCTAGTTTTGAACTGCATTTTCACTCTAGGATATGCCTGCTATATGCAACCCTGGAGCTGTGATGGAAATGAACAGGATACGAATAAAGCTTTTCATGTTGTGTAGATCTAGTCATCAAGGTTGTCTAATTTTGCCCACACTGTATGTCCTTGCATTGGAAATCATCCTTAACAAATCAAGGGAAAACCCAGTCCTGTGCAGAATTACGTTGCCTAAAGCTACCACCTTGATCGGATACTCTGCCAATGTCAATGTTTGCTCATTTGTGACAATTACTACAGACATTGCGAAGGTTGGCAAAGAAATCAAGTTGTAAATGATTGGGACAGAGATTCAAGCTAAGTGATAAGTGTTCACTTGTGTCTGCTCACGAACAGATTGTTTTCTACCCTGAACTTGCATAGATAGGCCATAGAAGATATTCAGGATATGGTTTGGTCCTGACTTCTACTTGAGGAAGCAAAAAAAAAAAAAAAAAAAAAAAAGTTGAATATATTTGACAAGTTCAAGGCCACAATTAAACTGTGCTATCAAAGGAATCTTTTCTTGAGACAGAAGGGCTAAGTGTGAATTTTAACACATTAAGCCCTTTATAGTCATCAATTCTTTAATTTATCAAACTACCTGAGCTAGAAAACCTCAAGTAGTTTGATAAATTAAAGTAGAAGCCTTTATTAAATTTCTTTAGCATCACAGAACTCCCATACTGTATCACAAAATAAAGCCTACAATTTTCCAAGAGCAGTCTAAGAATGCTGAATATTACGATCCACTGGCATCTATTACATTTCCAAGGCTGGATGCACATGACAAATTCTAAGAAGTAGACGTCAGGAAAATTTTCCAGTCTTTTCAAAATGTGCATTCAGAGGAGGAGGCCAGGTGAATTATTTTTTTTTTTTTTTTACACAATGATGTTCACCCTGTACAAGGCCAAGGAGCCACTCAAAGCAGGTAAGAGACACAGTTTATGTCAATATAAGAAACTAACCCTAAATTTGAACAAGATTGTGATGGAGGAAGCATCCTCTTTGGAATCAGTTCAATAAAAGAGCAGTTCATACAAAGTTACTGCTGTAGTGAAACTTATATCTCACTAATGAAATGCAAAGGAAATTAAGGTGGTTTGCTAAAATATGTACAGCTATGAAGGTTAGAACTGGTGGAACTAAGCAAACACTTTCTATAGAAATAGCAATAGAGCTAGCAGAAGCTTACTAAATCTTGGCTGTTTAAAGGGGGTTGAAAAAGGGTGGAAAGTAATTTGTCACCCACAAAGACACTGATATGCTTTTGGACCATCAAGACTAAAAAGTGAAGACTGGGTGGATCCTGCTCATTATGGCAGCAGTACTCTTTTCATGAAAACCACTAATCTCCACTAGGATGCAGGGAGTTACAGAGAGTAAAAGATAATGGAGTATAGGACATAATGAGGAATGGACAAAGTAACAGGTTTCAGGAAGACAGAAGATGGTAACTGACACTGCATTTAAATTTTTTAATAATTGTAGGTGGCATGGAAGCAAGAAATTAAGAAGTTCCTTATGACGGAAGTGCAAGAAAAGAAACTTAGAATAGAAATGATAATTGTATCCAGCTAGTTCAACAGTAAAAGGGTGAGACCTAGTTGCCAATCAAGCATGTCGTTGATGCACAAAGAAAAAAAGTTTATCAGGATAGTTGCCATAAAAATATTTGACAGAGGCAAGCCAAATCACATTAATAAGAATGGCATTTAAGTCAAGATGCCAGGTTAGGATCAATTATATTACTGACCCTTTGAATTTTTATCAAGAATCTTGAGCTATACAGCAGTAGTATCAGACCAAATTATGACATCAGTATTCAATGCATAGACAAAGAATAGATTTAAAAATATGCAAGATAGATTCTGATGAGAAAAATTAAATGGCATAACACACTGTACCAATGCACCTAGCATTAGATCGAGCAACAGGTTTAATATAGTCACCCCATTTCATGTCAGTGGAAAATGTGAGCCCAAGCGTTGCTCTCCTAGAATCTAGCATCAGCCATGCTGACGGCAGGCAGAAAAGGATCTCTGTGGTGAAAGCAGTTTTGTGTTAGAGGCATTAAAATTTACAGTTATTTCTTGCTCTAGTTAACAACTGAGTGGAGGTCCTTTTCAGAAACAGTTGTCAGGTTCACTTTATCAAGATCTCTCAGGCTTGCTACTAAAACAAGATTAAATGGTTGTGTCATCTACATAAATAGTTGGGAACTGATGACATCAGGGAAGTCAGTGATCAGAAACGGTGTAGCTCTAAGGATAGAGTTCTACAGGACCTCCACATTAATATGAAATGATCTGGAAGCATGCTCATTCAACAGAACCTCATACCATTTGTTCAGAACAAATTGGATTAAGCCAAATATTTGTCCTATAATATCATACAATTTCAGCTTGCAGAGATAGTCAGCATGGCAAACCCAGTTGAATGCCTTTGAGATATCTAGAGCTTGAATGCCTTTGAGATATCTAGAGCTTGAATGCCTTTGAGATATCTAGAGCTTGAATGCCTTTGAGATATCTAGAGCTTGAATGCCTTTGAGATATCTAGAGCTTGAATGCCTTTGAGATATCTAGAGCTTGAATGCCTTTGAGATATCTAGAGCTTGAATGCCTTTGAGATATCTAGAGCTTGAATGCCTTTGAGATATCTAGAGCTTGAATGCCTTTGAGATATCTAGAGCTTGAATGCCTTTGAGATATCTAGAGCTTGAATGCCTTTGAGATATCTAGAGCTTGAATGCCTTTGAGATATCTAGAGCTTGAATGCCTTTGAGATATCTAGAGCTTGAATGCCTTTGAGATATCTAGAGCTTGAATGCCTTTGAGATATCTAGAGCTTGACAGACAAATTCAGTGATGGCCATGAACTCATCAGCAGTAGACCTGGCAAAACAGAAGCCATATTGTTTTCTTACAAAATGATGTCATGCAAAGTAAGATGCTTAACCAATTCAGCATTGATTAGAGTCTCAAATAATAGGCAAAAAGAGGGTGATAACTTGAGAGGTCAGAGGTTTCCCTAGAATAATTAAAAACAGTAATACAGAGTAAGACTTCCAGGAAGCTGGAAACATTTTGTACAAAAAATTAAATGCAATGTACAACAGTCGAGATAGTTGCAGTTTGTAAGCCAATATAAAATCCATGCAAATTGTTTTTTTATTTTAGTGTAATAAAACTTGACAGTTTAGATAACGCATGCTATTTTTGAGTTATTGCCCTCAAATACCAGACATGTTTGTTGTTTCTTTGCAGGTGACACTGCAAAATCATGTAACCTAAGGTAACCATATTGAATTAAGCATGAATTTCAGAGAATAAAAATGTACATAGAGAAAAAAATATTGAATACATAACTAAACTTGTTTCATGAAGCAGCTAAAGTGCTGCATATTAAGTTAATAAATTTTACCCTTTTATGATCTTCGTCAAAAGAACAATTAGCAAAAAAATGAAAGAAAATATGCAACAGGACCGATTTGGGCAGAAAAAAAAAGAAACTCTGTGCAACAGGACTAATTCAGGCAAAAAAGAAGATCTATTCAATCTGCCCAATTTGTGAAAAAAATCTGTGCAATGTGACCAATTTGCTTTATGTTCAATGGCAAAAGAACATAACATTTGAAGAATTCAGAAAAACACTCCTATTTTGAAGTCTGTCATGGTAAGCTATATAAAGACAAATGTTAGGAATTGAAAACCTCATTTAAAAGCTGACATTTGGCATTTAGATGTATTCAATAAATCAATTAAGTCTTATTGGCAGAATGTCATAAATGACAGACAGTCATATCTCACTAATGCTTAATGATTAACCCTCTAACTTGTATTGACTTTAGGCCTTCTATAGAGCAAATATTATTTAAAATGAAAAAAACAAAAAAAAAACAAAAAAACAAAAGCAATCAATTTTATGTCTATTGCATTTGACTTATGTAGCCAAATATTAAAAGATAGATAATGTCATGGATATTGTTAAAAAGACAATGGACTTCATAGGCATGTGAATTTTAAACCATTGACAATTCAACTGCTTATTGGTGGAATATCATAACAGACAGATTTCTATATCACACGGATGTTTGCTGATTAAATCAGGAGTCATGCTGAAGTGATTTTATAAATTCTAATGTTAAATATTAAATATTTATAATGATAGTTGATATTATCCAATTACAAAAGTATAAAAATACAATTGTGAGAGAATTTTATGATTATACCTTTCAGAAGAAGCTTAACATTCATCACAATCATTGACAACAGAGTGAAGTACTGAATCAAGCTTTCCAATTTAATGAAATAATTTTAAAAGAAAGAATTACTGAACCGAAGAACCCAAGAATGATTTTCTAGTTTTTTGGGGCCCATTCTCTGTTCATGTTAATCTGGTCTCAGAACAAAGCCAGTCAGAATTAACTGATCTCCTGTGTAACTTTCTGTCAAGGTACAAATTTCCAAGTGTCTGTGTTGATACATTTTTTCTATTACCTTAGGCCAAGTTAGTTATCAAAAGAGTAACCTTTTAACATGCTACATATAGGTGACTTCATTTGTCAAACAAAATGTTTGCACAGCTATTGCATGCAACTTTCGTCCTCAGACATTAGTGTGATTGAATTTTGCATTAAGGTTTTCATATAGCAACAAGAATATGACTAACTGGAAATCGGTGATAATGTTACCGTAGTTGTGTGGATAGTTACACCTAATGGACGGGTATGAAAGACTCATGAATTATTGTGCAGTGCTAAAGATTAAAATTCCCTATTCATTGTAAATTGAGTGTTAAAGATTAAACATGTGGTTTTAAAATATATACATGTCTAAAAGCACTTTTTAAAAATACTTGTTAAAGATTAAACATGTGGTTTTAAAATATATACATGTCTAAAAGCACTTTTTAAAAATACTTGTTAAAGATTAAACATGTGGTTTTAAAATATATACATGTCTAAAAGCACTTTTTAAAAATACTTGTTAAAGATTAAACATGTGGTTTTAAAATATATACATGTCTAAAAGCACTTTTTAAAAATACTTGTTAAAGATTAAACATGTGGTTTTAAAATATATACATGTCTAAAAGCACTTTTTAAAAATACTTGTTAAAGATTAAACATGTGGTTTTAAAATATATACATGTCTAAAAGCACTTTTTAAAAATACTTGTTAAAGATTAAACATGTGGTTTTAAAATATATACATGTCTAAAAGCACTTTTTACACTATCTTTGTTGATATCATCACAGTGTTTTGGTTGTTGTGCTTTCTGGCCTTCATCGGGTGTATATCAATCTGGATAACCTACTGAGAATTCTGAATTAAACCTCTTATTTGATCTATGGAGGTTCTTATTCCTCTACCCATGCCTTAGGGCATCTTGTTTACTTATTTTTAGTACTACTTAGTTATTGCTTGCCTGTTTCCATTAAGATTTATCAAAATTCCACAAGATTCATCAGAAAATTCAAATAGGAGAACAGTGGAATTTTCCTGGGTATTTCTAGCATAACAAAATCACTAATATATGGAGAATTTTTTATCAGTTTATATCTTATAAATAATCCTAACACAATTCATATACAACATAGGTGCTAACATTTAATTTTCATAATTTTTAAAAGCATAATGTAAGTATTTCCCTTGTTATTAAATTTTAGAAAAAAAATTACCTTACAAAGCAAGGTTTCTGTTGACAAAATTTTATTTTTATATTCCTTGTGTTTGTCTTGAAAGAATTTATTCTCAAAATTTAGTTATAGATTATGAAAACTTACAACATTCATAATAAGCATTGTTGTCATCCGATATTTAACTACTACAAATTAGCCAAATGGGGTCAAAAAATCTTCATGGACTTATTTAGATAAGTCAAAATAATCTATTTAATTAGATTTTTTAAAACTGTAATGAACTATTAAGACCAGTTAAAAAAAATTAAGTTTACTGAATTATTTTTTACTATTAAAACATTATTCAAATGTGTCTCACGGTCAGCCATATGCAGCTATATCCAGAGTAGAAAATTCAAGGACTTATATAAGCTTTGAAAATAGACATCTTGCTGAAAATGTTTATTCAAAGATTTTATGGAGAACTTCTGTGGCAAGTTTTCTCTATGGATGATGACTATTTGGATAGTTTTTAAAATACTAATATTGTTTCATTACCATGTGAATGAAGAAAACGACTGAATAGGGTTGAATCTTCAGGGGTCACTTTTTGGGGTACTGGGACAAGATAAAATGCTCCGCACAAAAATAGATGTCGAGAAACCATGAATATAACTTATCTTGTACTTCAATTGGAACAGAGAGGGTAACATTCAGTTAAGTGCCATATGCGATACACACTTGAAAGAGACATGACTGACTGGGCAGATGATTATCCCACAGTAGGTTGCAATTACCTCCTGCAGGGCACTGGTTACCAACCAAGGCTACAGAACCCCACCTGTCCGGCTATTTAACCCATAGCTGAAAGGAGAAGAGACATTAATACCTTTCCTAAGAGTGTTTGTGCATAAGTAAATGCAATGAATTCAATTGGAATCCAAACTTGACTCTTGAATTTCTTGTTTGGACCCAATATCCACTACACCACAATGCAGATCTTAAGGGTAACTATGTAAAAAAAAAGTTTTTAATTTTTGTGTTGACTGAAAAAAAGTAAAAGATACTTCATATTTTTCAAGAAATGAAGTTCAAATGAAGTGCAAGAATGTGTGTAGATTATAACCTTAGCCCTTGGAAAATATGGCTCTACTTCTCTCTTTTTCACTTGGTTTGGCAGTATAAACAAGTTTCTAAACTCTTTGTCCTGTTATACTTAACTAGCAGTATAGCCCGGCGTTGCTTGGGTGTAATGAAAGCTTTAAAACTAATCCATGATCCTGGAGCTCAGACTCTTTGGACATTGGCATGAAAGAATAAAAAGCAATAGTAGTTGCCAGTTAAAGTGAAACTGTAGACTGAAAGAAAAATGAATGGATGTAAGTCAAATTTTGATTTCCTGGTATCGATATCAAATTTTCTGCACTATTGTAAGAACTGCAACCTTGAAACTTCTGAATATCGTTTTTTATGTCTTTGTCTATGAGTGTATTAAATTTGATTAAAATCAGACCATTCCTTCTATAACCCGACTTTTTCGATTATTGATATTTATCGGGGGTACCTCGACACAAAACCTAGCTAAGAACACTCGCAGACGCTTATAGCACAAATGTGTAAATTTTCAAGAAAATCGGTTCAGCCATTTCGGAGTCTATAGGTAACGGATACACACACACACACACACACACACACACACAAAGTTCCATTTATAAATAAGTTTAGATTTAGTCTGCTATTGATTAACAACAACATGAAGAGAAGACAGTTTTCAGCTTTATTATGATGGAATCAACGGCCTCATGTCTATGACCAAAGTAGAGGGTATCAGTTGTGGTTTGACCTCAGGATGGATGGGCTCCACCAGGTCTGCTTGCTGAAGGCATTCTTCAGATGAAGAAATACCTCTTGTTTTGAACCAATATCTTTCACAGTAAGGTTCGCCCAGTACAAGGCTCAATGGCTATGTTAAGGGGTAGTTTATATAGATAGGATGGTTAATTTTAGACTTGAATAGGTTAAGATTTTAGTGATCAGGAAAACATCCTTTTGTGAGTCTGTTCCATAGAGCTGTGCTTTGTGAGAAAAAGCTGTTTGAGTGGAAGTTACTTTTCATCACTATAATAATAATAACAGCATAACTTTCCGGATAGAACCTTATGAATGTGCATATCAAGTTAATCCCATATTTACTTATCACCACTAGAATAATAATAACAGCATAACTTTCCGGATAGAACCTTATGAATGTGCATATCAAGTTAATCCCAGATTTACTTTTCACCACTAGAGCAATAATAACAGCATAACATTCCGGATAGAACCTTATGAATGTGCATATCAAGTCAATCAGTTGCCTACCACTAGAATAATAATAACAGCATAACTCAGGATAGAACCTTATGAATGTGCATATCAAAGTTAATCCCATATTTACTTATCACCACTAGAATAATAATAACAGCATAACTTTCCGGATAGAACTTGCTTATGATGTGCATATCAAGTTAATCCCATATTTACTTATCTCACTAGAATAATAATAACAGCATAACTTTCCGGATAGAACCTTGCTGAATGTGCATATCAAGTTAATCCCATATTTACTTATCACCACTAGAATAATAATAACAGCACTATAACTCGGATAGAACCTTATGAATGTGCATATCAAGTTAATCCCAGATTTACTTTTCACCATAGAATAATAACCTTTATAACTTTCCGGATAGAACCTTATGAATGTGCATATCAAGTTAATCCCAGATTTACTTTTCACCACTGAGCAATAACAACATAACATTCCGGATAGAACCTTATGAATGTGCATATCAAGTTAATCCCAGATTTACTTTTCACCACTAGAATAATAATAACAGCATAACATTCCGGATAGAACCTTATGAATGTGCATATCAAGTTAATCTCAGATTTACTTTTCACCACTAGAATAATAATAACAGCATAACTTTCCGGATAGAACCTTATGAATGTGCATATCAAGTTAATCTCAGATTTACTTTTCTACCACTAGAATAATAATAACAGCATAACATTCCGGATAGAACCTTATGAATGTGCATATCAAGTTAATCCCAGATTTACTTTTCACCACTAGAATAATAATAACAGCATAACATTCCGGATGAGACATGTGGATATTGCATATCAGGTTAATCCAATTTACTTTTCACCACTAGAATAATAATAACAGCATAACATTCCGGTTGAACATGAATGTGCATATCAAGTTAATCTGTATTTATCACCACTAGAATAATAATAACAGCATAACATTCGGATGAACCTTATGAATGTGCATATCAAGTTAATCTCAGATTTACTTTTCACCACTAAATTAATAATAATAACTTTCGGTAGAACCTTATGAATGTACATATCAAGTTAATCCCATATTTACTTTTCACCACAACAGTGTATAAAGTTAATCTCAGATTTGCTACTTACTAGAATAATAATAACAGCATAACTTTTAAATTAGAACCTTATGAATGTGCATATCAAGTTAATCTCAGATTTACTTTTCACCACTAGAATAATAATAACAGCACCTAACATTCGGATAGGTACCAGATGTACTGTCAAGTAATCCCAGATTTACTTTTCTACCCCTAGGAAAATATTAACACAGCATAACATTGCGGATAGAATGACATGAATGTGCATATCAAATTAATCCCATATTTACTTATCTGCTGAGATAATAATAACAACATAACATTCCGGATAGAACCTTGTATGAGCTCTTGCATATCAAGTTAATCTCAGATTTACTTTTCACCACTAGAATAATAATAACAACATAACTTTCCGGATAGAACCTTATGAATATTACTATCAAGTTAATCCCATATTCCTTTTCCACCCACTACAATAATAATAACACCATAACTTTCCGGATAGAACTGTAATTATGCATATCAAGTTAATCCCAGATTTACTTTTCCACCACTACAATAATAATAACAGCATAACTTTCCAGATCGAACCTTATGAATGTGCATATCAAGTTAATCTCAGATTTACTTTTCACACAGTTCAATATCATTAACTTATGTAATGAAGAAATAATGAAATTGATAATTTCAAAAACCCAAACCAATGAATTTCCCTTTGACCTATCAAAACAACTTAATGGGGGTGTAACAGTTTTCTTCGATATATGTAACCAACTGGATAAGATGGGTAAAGAACTGTAATGTATGCTTTAAAACTCAAATTTTTAATTATTTGTGCCAACAAACTTATAAAGATATGTCATTTACTTACCTCTGTCCTCTTGTGGATGTCATCTGGAAGGGGGTTGGCAAATTGACACACAATTGGTTTCTTGTTTTGAATATCTGAAAGAAACAGTATTGCCATTTATATAGACATTGTGTGTGTAAAAAAAAAATTTTTTTAAATCATTCTCTCGCATACATACCATTTTCTTTCAGGAGATAATCAATCATAGCTCTCCACAAATTCCTTATTACCGATAAACTATGCATTACTATGATTGTTCTTGAATTCAGAATGATTTTCTGAGACTAGTTTCTAACTAAAGAACTTATCTGTTCTACTATTTAACCCATATCTTAGAAAGTAGGGAGAAGGAATAGATTCTTTTCCAAGAGTATTAATACAAAGTGAACACAAACTCAATCTGAATTTAAACTTGGCTTGCCAATTTCATTTTCCACAAGAGCCATTAATCTATCCTGCTATTTAACCCATAGATGAAGGAAACAGATGGATTCATGCCTTTTCTAAGTGCATTAGTACAAAATAAACAGTCTCATGTTAGAATTTGAACCTGGTTTGCCAATTGCATTTGTTGTACTGCTGAACCTAGACCATTCTGCATACATCATTTTCATATAAAACAATTCAGTCCATGGCAAAGGATTTGATATGATCTTAAAAGTAGTTGACAGTTACCACTGACAAAATAACTAAATTTTAAATTTCTGGTAAACAAGTTCCTTTGAGGAAATTGGAAACAAAAAGTTAACCAGATTTGAACATTTGCATCAGAGATGGGCAGAAGGGCAAAAAAATGTCAATGTCCAGTTACTGTTTACAGAAATTGTTTATTATGGTTATCAGATTGCAATCCGACATTAACATGGCATAAATAAGAACAAATTACATATATATAGCAGGGTAGTTTGTACAGAAATATTTTTTGTTCCTTCCTCTTCTTTAAAATAATCTGTGAGACAAGGGTTATGGCCCATGTTAATTTGCATTTAAATTGTAACCACATCAAAGTTGTCATTCAATTGCACATATCAGAACAAGCAATACATGATTATAATAAGCAGAAAATAGTTCCAGAGCAGGTTTTGTCTTTATGGATCAAGAAACAAATATTTTATAAAAAAAGTGATTAATATTCAGAATCTTGTTCAGAAAATAAACTGTCTTTGTATTTCTAGGTATTGTCATCATAATAATATATCATCCAAGCCAATTGCATACATAAAAGAAAAAAATACACATTTCACCAGAAAATACTGTCTGTAAAAAGAAAAAAAAATAAACAGTAGTTACAAAACCAATTGAATCATATTATAGCATATGTTAGTACGTTGGCTCCATGTGGATGAGTAAGAGATAAAACAATGTTTGATTGTTAGATAAAAGGTGTTTGTTCATTACTTGCCATATAGATAAGAATTGTCCAAATAGAGAGGTGGAAGTAGAGCATCCTCAGTCTCCCTAGTTCAACTAAAATGGATTAACTAGTTGGTATATTAACCGTTTAATGTTGAATGCTGAAAAGGGATTACTCCAATTAGTATACTGACCAATTGAGATCCACGACTGAAAAGGGTTGACCTAGTTAGTATATTGACTCATTAATGTTTTCTACTCCATTTTTAGAACAGTGAGCATGAATAATTTATACACAGTTATCAAGAACCAAAAAATACTAATGACAGATGATATAATTACTATGAATTCTTTTTCTAACCCTATAACACCAATCATCCTCTTGCATAACCCAATAATTAACGAATGAATAATTTTTTTTTTTGGTATAAACCCTATAATTTTTTTTTTTTTTGGTATAAACCCTATCTTTTTTTTTTGGTATAAACCCTATCTTTTTTTTTTGGTATAAACCCTATCTTTTTTTTTTGGTATAAACCCTATAATTTTTTTTTTTTTTGGTATAAACCCTATAATTTTTTTTTTTTGTATAAATCCTATAATTTTTTTTTGTATAAACCCTATAATTTTTTTTTGTATAAACCCTATAATTTTTTTTTTTGTATAAACCCTATAATTTATTTTTTTTGTATAAACCCTATAATTTATTTTTTTTTTGTATAAACCCTATAATTTATTTTTTTTTTGTATAAACCCTATAATTTATTTTTTTTTTTGTATAAACCCTATAATTTATTTTTTTTTTGTATAAACCCTATAATTTATTTTTTTTTTGTATAAACCCTATAATAAGTACCCGATTTCACTGTGAGCATTTATGGGTAAAAATAATAACAAAAAGTGCTGTAGCTGCTTTCATTCTAAAGAAAATCTGAAGAAAAACATAACAATGGGACAGCTCACAAATCAGATTATAAGTGAATTAATATTCATCAGATCAGAAAAAGAAACAAGTGAGAACATGAAAGAAGGCCCAGACACACTAACAAACAACAATCCTGACAATTTCACAGGGAAAATAGCCGGTCATTTTGCAAAGCAATATCTGAGGTACATACAAGTTTCATTTTTACTTATGGATTTGGAGAGGGTAAAATAACCAAGTTTTATACCTACATGAATTTAAATTGAAGAATATTTGTCTCATTGAAGTTGTAAAAGAAGACTGTAAAGGGAAAGATACATTTTAAAAATAAACTAATTTCATATAATTTATGATCAAAATCAGAAATTATCTTCAAGGTTTTCAGTGATAGTTGAAAATCTCAGAAACCTATTTTAGTGGTGGTAATGCCGAGTATGTGCATTGTGGCACAGTGGATATCGGCTCGGAACAAGAAATCAGGGAGCTGAATTCGAATTCCAGTTGAATTCCTTGCATTCACTTATGCAAAAATACCCTTGGGAAAGGTATTAATCTGTCTATTCCTTGCAGTTATGGGTTAAATAACAGGACAGATTGGATTCTATAGCTTTGGTCGGCAACCAGTCTACCGCAGAAAGCAATGGCAACCTACCGTGGGATACATCTTCTGCCCAGTCAGTCATGTCTCTTTTGAGACATGATCGCCCAAATGTGTATCACGTATGGCACTTAACTGACTGACTGAATGCCGAATAATCATGCTTGCTTTTGATAGAAGGAACAATAGTCCTTAACAGTCTTTTATTATTTATTATTATGTTTTCATCATTTACCTTCTAGAACTACTAAGCAAACAACCTGGATGTGAAATTTGCCTTGTCAAATTCCTGGAAACCTGTTTGATAATCTATCATGGATAAAATCAAATGAAGTTACAAGAGAGTGCTAAAAGTCCAAAGATTGACCCATTTACCAAATTCAGTATTTGAATAACTATCAGAATACCAATTTAGGTAAGAGGGCCAAGGCAGAGAAATTTTCAGCACCTGCTTGTGTATAAGTAAATTTTAAGTGCTGACTATCATTCTTCTAAAATCTGTACTTACTGGAATTATTATTAATTGTATTAAAAGTTATGACATTTCTGGACAAATCAAATGTCAAAATTAAAGTTTTCTTGAATGGCCACTCTTCTAGATCATTTTGCATTAATGTAGGTATACCTCATGGCTATATTCTCGAACATACTTTGTTCCTTATTTTCATAAATGACCTTGCTGATATCAGTTCCCAACAACTTTCTGGTAATGTCTTAATAGTAATTCTGATAGGTTCGATAAAGTCCTATTGGCAGTTGATCTCGAAAATGACATTCACTTTTTTCTTAACTGGTGCAAATGGTCTGTAAATTTTAACTCCTCAAAGACTAAACTACTCTGTTAATCATCTTAAAAAAAAAAAAAGAACTTATTTTTGTCTTCTACCAACAAGGCTGATGCTAATTTTCAACACATTGTACGTTCTTGGTCTCATATTCTCTACCGACAGGCTTCAAAAGAGAATCAGTAATGTGATAGGCATTGACTTGGTGGCTCAACTCCAGCCACATTCTCACCAATGTGGCTTCCCTCTGTCTGTTCTATAAATATTTTCATGGCTTCTGCTCTGATGAACTTAAGTCACTGGTGCCCCTGTCACATGAGTTTACCACCCATTCACAGTTAGATCAACCAAATGCAGCTGACAATTCTACTCCAGCAGCTTCTTTTCTCGCACTTCCTGCCTGTGGAACTCTCTTCCACATTCTTGCTTTCTTGATGGCTCTCTAGGAATTTAAATGCAATGTCAATACCCATCTCTTAACCATTTGACTCCAGTTCTTTCTACATTACCCTGTATATCGTTTCCTTTCTCTCAATCTTTTACTCTCATGTAACCCCTGCACATCAGTAGCATTACCGTCTTGCTTGAGGGTGAAAAAAAAAAAAAAAAAAAAGAGAAAGAAAGAAAGGTATCTCAAGTGTCACCGACCTGCACACCTGACCATGAAAATTATTGAAAACAAGATTCATGTTTTTATTTCTCACCAGTGAAACTTATTCATATTTGTCACCTTTGTGAACACAGGTAGACCTTTCCCAGTTTTTTTTTTTTTTGTACACACTGACATGAGCAAGAATAGAGATACAATGTAGTTTATGTATCCAATTGGTAAAAAGCTAAAAGAGGGCTTTGTTATAGACCTGTTTACAGGCTGGATTGCTTCAGTTCTAAATAAAATAGGATATTCACAAATATTTAGTTTTAAAGCCTACACTTTATCCTGTTCAGAAAAAATTTATAAGCTAATAATCCGATTTGGCCCAAATTTTGTCACATGCTATTTGAAGGTTAGTACTCCATAAAAGTAAAATATGAATATTTTATTAGTGGCCCCACTTATATGTCAAGCCTAGGACTATTTGAATGATGTGTTATCTTAGTCAATGAACTTTTCAGCCAACCCTCATACTTATGAATTTGGATAAATATATTAACAGTTTGAATAAAAATACTTTTATGTTATATAATTCCAAAAATATATAATGTTAAAATTTATCAGTGCATTTTATCTGCTGCATGCTCCATTTTTTAAGTGTTTGCCAGAGTCAGTAAACATTTTAGGAGTTACTGCATAATAATTATGACAAAACGAGATGCACAATAAAACCTCCAAACTTAATGACTCCAATTGAAAAGAACCTATCTTACTTTGATATAAAATTTGTTACTGCTACTTTAAAAAAAAAAAGTTAATACTAAACAAAATAATCAAAACCTAAAACAGCAATTTACACTATAGACCAGCATTTCTCAACCGATATGCCTGGGCATACTAATATTTACCCGAATTTACTCTTTATCCTGTTCAGAAAACAAATTATATTAATTTTTAGCTCTTCACATTATTAGTATTATTTTTCTTTCTACTACATTCTTTTTCAAGGCCTCTCAGTTGCAGTATCCATGTTGTTAATTTCAAATTTTTTTTTTTAGTTCCTATAGTGGCATATGACAACACAACTATGAAATTCAAACACACTATAGTTTTGTACAGCAAAGGAAATTATACACAGAATGATAAAACTTAAATCACAAGAAATTATCTAAAATTTATACAAGTTTCAAGATTCCCCAAGTCCTTCTTGCTTCTACTCATATAAACACTAGCTCACTGGTGCCTCCTATATATGAATTTACTTGAGCCACAAGATTAGCAATTAGGTCCCACTCTTTTTCTATGAAACCAATAAAATGTAAATGCAAATTCTACTCCAGCAGCTTCTTTTCTTGCACTTCCTGCCTGAGGAATTCCCCTCCATTTGTTTCCCCGACAGCTACAATCTCCAAGAATTTAAATATAAAGTCAATAGTCATCTCCTATCTCACTAACCTATATCCTCTCTCTCATGCTCCTTTCTCCATCCACTCTACTCTCATCAGTATTCTCATCCTTCTCTTACCCACTTCCTGACACCCCCTATAACCTGTCACTCTTTCTCATAACTTTCCTCCTATGTAACTCCCTGCAAAACAGTGGCAGTAAAATGCCTTTCTTGGGATGATATGATGAAAAAAAAAAAAAAGTCTTGTGGGTGACAAATTATTCTCTACACTTCTCTCTCGCAAGGTGGATGTGGCAATCCTCTCACTACGATATTACTACTTTCACAGAAAGTGCTCAAATGAACTATATTTCTTGGTTTTGCCAGTTCTAATCTTCACAGCAAGGATCTGCCATGTCACTTACACAGTATCAAAGCACCCACATTCTCTCTGTATCCCATTAGTGTGAAGTTCCACTTGAACAGCTTCTTCCCTCCAAACACTATGTGGAACTGACTCCCAAGAGGATGTTTCCCCTAATCACTACAATCTTAACTTGTTCAAGTCTAGGGTTCCTCCTAATGTAACCCTCCACCTTGAGTGTTCATCCCCCCCACCTTGAGTGTTCATACCCCCCCCCCCCGTGGGCCTTGCCTTGTATAGATTGAACCTTACTGTTAAGAAGAAAAAAAAAAAAACACCCTAAAAACCAAATCAAAGCACATTTAGAACATTTGACCTTCAGGATGGAGTGGTTTTAAAGTTTTGTTAGGTGTTGGAATTTTGTTCTCCCATCCTCTATGTTGTCAGTACATTGTCAATTTGAAAAAAAATAACGGGAGTAGTCAGTGCCACAAGCCACTATAGGACATTTCACTAAGATTCTCCTGGTTGCTTTCATTGAACAACTGAAGAGTGGTTCTAAACTTGGGGCATAAGGATATTGAATCATTAGGCTTTGTTTGTTAAGGAAGCTATAGTGTAGTGTTTGGCAAAGTGACATAAAAGTTTAGATTATAGAAATTTTACCAATTGCTATCATCATAATAGCATAAATGTATACTTAAGGAAAAAATGAGCAGGAATTGCTGTTAAATTTGAAAACACTGCAGTGTGAAATTTGTTTTGATAAAGAGCAGAACTACTGCTCAAATATTGTTGAAATGTGTTTGCTTAAATGTAATGTTTAAATACTGTTGCATTATGTTTGCGCTTACATATAATTATTTATGCGTATGGGATGGTGCAAATATTTTTACATAGATATATTTAACACCTCATTAATATTTTCAGGAAGGAATTTCAACTTTATGAAAGTACGCATTAAATGTAATGTTTAATCATATTAAATATTGTTAAACTATGTTTTGCGCTTACATATAATTATTTATGTGTGTGGGATGGTGCAAATATTTTTACACAGATATATTTAACATATCATTAATATTTTCAGGAAGGAATTTGAACTTTATCAAAGTATGCTGCTGGGTTAGTTTTATAAGTAGTAAAGATAGTTGATGTAAATTCAAGTTATAGGTGAAATTTAATATTTACATATACTTCTGAGATGAAGTATTTACATTATTTACATTTTTTGGACTGTTGTCCAGTATGTTTTAGTTTGTTCACAACATTTTTTGAACTGTTGTCCTCATCTTTATTGTCATATTCACAACATTTCAACCATTGTATACTCTAACCCCAGTATAAAGGGTTTAGTTCAAAGTTCCAGTTACCTGAAGATGATTGAAGTGTACAATGGCCAAAATGTTGTGAATATGTCAAAGATGAAGACAACAGTCTGAACAATGTAAATAGTAAGATTCAATGTTTATTACAACATGGGTTATTGTTATATTGTAGTATTTTGGTAAAGATTATGAAACAAGGTAAAAGTAATGAACAAAGAAAAAGGTTAAGAATTACTGCTGTAGAGAGTTACAGAGTATATAACAGTTTCTACAGATATATGGGGAAGATAACCTAGACTTGAACAGGTTAAGATTGTAGTGATCAGGGAAGCATTTTCTTGGGAGTTGGATGCACAAAGTAAGAGAGACACTTTATAAGGATATGTGGGGAAAATAACCGAGACTTGAACGGGTTAAGATTGTAGTGATCAGGGAAGCATTTTCTTGGGAGTTCGTTGCACAAAGTAAGAGGGACACTTTATAAGGATATGTGGGGAAAATAACCGAGACTTGAACAGGTTAAAATTGTAGTGATCAGGGAAGCATATTCTTGGGAGTTCGTTGCACAAAGTAAGAGGGACACTTTATAAGGATATGTGGGGAAAATAACCGAGACTTGAACGGGTTAAGATTGTAGTGATCAGGGAAGCATTTTCTTGGGAGTTTGTTGCACAAAGTAAGAGGGACACTTTATAAGGATATGTGGGGAAAATAACCGAGACTTGAACAGGTTAAGATTGTAGTGATCAGGGAAGCATTTTCTTGGGAGTTTGTTGCACAAAGTAAGAGGGACACTTTATAAGGATATGTGGGGAATATAACAGTTGACCCTAAACTTGAATAGGTTAAGACCGTAGTGATCAGGGAAACATCATCTTGGAAGTCAGTTTCATGTAATGAAGCATTAAAAAAAAGGTTTGTGCGTTATTTTCTTAGTTGTGGATACAGTAGAGTGTTAGTTTCTTGATAGTGGATTTCACCAGTCATTCATTTTTTGGTGTTGATTTCAAACTTTTTAATGACCTGTAGGCAAGCACCATCTCCAACAACAGTATGTTTTAGTCTATAAACTTCGCATAATAACATGTCAAGAGACAACTGTGTTGTTTGAACAACTTGTACACCATAAAAACTGACAGGTTAGTTTCCTGTAAAAGAGCTTGTCCAACTTGTATAGTTGTTCTATGTTATCTTCAGCATGTAAGGTGTTAACGTCCAGTTACAATACAACCTCATTTCCAGGGATAAAAATATGATGGGTGAACGGTCAGGGCTTGTCAAGGACAGTAGCAAGTTACCAAATTTGCATTTCTTTCTTCCAAGTATTATAGTTATTGTTTTTTAGAACAGGTGGAGGAATAAATTTTGAAGCCATTATTCTGACTGATCATACAAGTATAACAGGTTTCAATGTCCCTTTCTCCATCCAAAAATCTTCACTCGTTTCTTAGCTGTTGTAAGAGCTGGTAGTTTGCCATCAAGCATATCATATTTGGACAAAACAGGCAAAAGTGTAAAAGCTGCTCTAAATAAAGCTAAAACAAAATTTGTTTTTGTTTCACTTTTTTTTTTTTTTACCAATGATGTTCATCCTGTATCAGGCCCATGAGTTACTCAAGTGACTCACGGGCCTGATACAGGATGAAAATTTGAGTTTGAGTTTTGTTTAACGCCATATCAACAGCTTATTAAATGCCAAAAAAGTGGCGTTTTAAGGTATTTTTTAATGTTCAGTTATAGTGAGAAGGTTGATTTAGTCAGATTTTGATTAAATTTTAGTTTTGTATTCAAAAATGTATTGCTGGTAATAATTTTTTTTTCCTTCACCTTCAAAAATGTGTTATGGTAATAATTTTTTTTCTTCAAAAATGTATATTTTTCTATAAAAGTCTATTTCTATACTTTCACTCTGGGTCAGGGTGGACCTGGGAACAACAGCAATCAAGAGGTGGTTCCATGCTCCTCACAACCTCCCAATCAGAGGCCTTACAGTCAGATGCAGTTTATGATCATACCCAGGACCAGATATGTGGGAAAGATGAAACATGTTGAGTTATGCAGATATGTGGGAAAGATAATGGTTAGCCCAAACTTTGAACAGGTTCAGATTGTAGTAAAAGAAAGTATCTTCTTGGGAGTTCTACAACATAGTGATTCATGGGGAGAAGCCTCTCAAGTGGAACTTATATCTCACTAATGGAATATATAGAGGATGAGGGTGGTTCGCTACAATGTGCATGATGGCATTGTGGGCCTTAGGCATGAAGGTTAGAACTGAGAGAATTAAGGAGAGTAATTCATTTGACTTACCAAGGGAATGTGGGTGATTTGCTACAATATGCATGGTGGGTTTTAGTTGTGAAGGTTAAACCTGGTGGAACTAAAGAATTTTATTCATCTAAGCACTTTCTATGGAAATAGCAACGAAGTAGTGTGGAACTTGAACATTTCATCTGTGAGAAAAGGGTGGAAAATAATTTGTCAGCCAGAATTATGCAGAGACTTTTTCAAGAGAGGAAAGTAAAGACTGGGCAGCTCCTGCCAATATATAACGCCATTACTTCATTTTCGGTCTAATCTGGCTCTAGTTAAGTAGATGATACCAATAGGACTTGGATACTTGCTGGGTTGGTACATTAAAAAATCATTGAAAGAAAAACTGATGAAAGTTATAGAATGTCAGATCAGTCAGTTAAGTGCCATACGTGATACATGCTTGGGCGATCATGTCTCGAAAGAGACATGACTGACTGGGCAGAAGATTATCCCGCAGTAGGTTGCCATTGCTTTCTGTGGTAGACTGGTTGCCAACCAAGGCTATAGAACCTAATCTGTCCTGTTATTTAACCCATAACTGGAAGGAAGAGACGGATTAATACCTTTCCCAAGGATATTTGCACGTAAATGAATGCAATGAATTCAGCTGGAATTTGAACTCGGCTCCCTGATTTCTCATTCCGAGCCGATATCCAATGTACCACAACGCACATCCGAATGTCAGATAAACTTGCTTAATAATAAAATAAAATATCCTGAAAGTTTTTATCAACATCAGTTGGATGAAAGCAATTTTATTGATTTTCGAAATAAAATTTCTCTGTGTGAAATTTTATACATATATATGATTGTGATACTTTCGTTTGGATTTTATCTGAATAAATCACCACAGGCACTTCACTGGGAGGTTTTCAGACATGTGAAGCCACCATGAGCGAGGGTGTTAGCACCTATTATGGTCCCAGCTATTGGCAAATACCCTGCAAACTGAGTCAAAATATGAAAAATATAAAATATAAAAATGTATTATAAAAAATTCCCAGTAATACATAATGTAAAATAAAATAACAAAAACTAAAATTACCAGCATTATAGAAAAAAGAAAAACAGCAATATATTTCTATAAAAAACAACTCAAGGCTCAAAAGAAAATAAAAGTTTTGTATTAAATGACCTATAAGGAGCAGATATGCTGTTAAACAAACCAAAACATGAATTATTAAATGAGTACTAGTTGAAAAAGGAAAGAGGAAAAGAAAAAATGGGAGAGAGAAGGAGGAAAGAGAAAAGAAGAGAAAGAAAAGAAAAAAAACAGTTGTAAGAAGAGGAAACTATAACAACAATAACTGTCAATATGAAAATAAGTAAAAACCTGAAAAGAGGTGGAAGAAATGATTACGAAATGAGCCAACCGGTTATTACTCCTCACTTGTCAGAACTCAACTTGGAAAGTTAAAATATTATGCATACCAACTAAAATAGGAAACATTAAGAAAGAAAATATACAAGTATAACATATTGACTGAAGATTACCTAAGACAAATTACACTAAGATCTAAATATCAATTGATTTGTTTGCATAAGAATGGGGTTGTCTCAGTACTTTTATCTCTTCTTTTTTTTCTTTTCCTATTTCCAATTATTATAAATTTATTTCCCTCTTTTTATGATATCAATTTTTATCACATTGATTAAATTTTGTATCTCTAGTAAGAAATTATTAATCCACTTTAACATTCAGTATATAGTTCAATTTATTCAAATATATTTATGAAATCTTGGATTAAGTTAATTTTATCATCAAAACCAGTGTAACATTCAGTCAGTCAGTTATGTGCTGTACGCTTAAGTGGTCATGTCTTTTTCGAGGATAGGGGAAGAGGGGAAACGTAAGGGCCGAGGATAGAGAGGGGGGAAACGAAAGGGCCGAGGATAGAGAGGGGGGAAACGAAAGGGCCGAGGATAGAGAGGGGGGAAACGAAAGGGCCGAGGATAGAGAGGGGGGAAACGAAAGGGCCGAGGATAGAGAGGGGGGAAACGAAAGGGCCGAGGATAGAGAGGGGGGAAACGAAAGGGCCGAGGATAGAGAGGGGGGAGGACAAAAGGCCGGAGGATAGAGAGGGGGGAGGACAAAAGGCCGGAGGATAGAGAGGGGGGAGGACAAAAGGCCGGAGGATAGAGAGGGGGGAGGACAAAAGGCCCGAGGATAGAGAGGGGGAGAGGACGAAAGGCCCGAGGATAGAGAGGGGGAGAGGACGAAAGGCCCGAGGATAGAGAGGGGGAGAGGACGAAAGGCCCGAGGATAGAGAGGGGGAGAGGACGAAAGGCCCGAGGATAGAGAGGGGGAGAGGACGAAAGGGCCCGAGGATAGAGAGGGGGAGGACGAAAGGGCCAAGGATAGAGAGGGGGAGGACGAAAGGGCCAAGGATAGAGAGGGGAGGACGAAAGGGCCAAGGATAGAGAGGGAGGACGAAAGGGCCGAGGATAGAGAGAGCCATGATTGACTAGGCAGAAAAATTTTCCTGCAGTAGGTTGCTATTTCTTTTTAATGGTAGACTGGTTGCCAACCAAGGCTATAAAATCCAATATGTCCTGCAATTTAACCCATAGCTGAAAGAGAAGAGATGGATTAATATCTTTCCTGAGGGCATTTGTGCATAAGTGAATGCAACAAATTCAACTGGAATTTGAACTCAGCTCTCTGATTACTCATTAAGAAAAAAGGACAGAAAAAAATTCTGATAAGACCAGAGACATTGATGAAAAGTGATACACTGAAAAGTTGTCAATCTGGAAAACATGAGAAACACTGGTTTTAAAGATCTACAATAATCTATTTGAATTTGATCAAATATTTAATTAAACGTAAAATTGTATTAAAAGAAATTTGAAGATTATAAATGGCAGGGAAGCAAGAAATCAGAAGGGAGTTCCACAGGTGGGAAGCGCAAGGGAAGAAACTATTAGAACAGAACTTACAGTTGCATCTAGCTAGTTCATCAGTAAAACAATGTGACTTAGTTGCCAGTGTAGCAGCACACTTAAATCTATGTAACCAAGGCACTAGGAGAAAAAAATGCTCATGAAAATAATTGTAGAAAAAGATAGAGGGAGGCTATCTCACATTGGTGAGATGTAGGCTGATAAAAAAAAAATTAAAAAAATGAACTTAGCTAATTTTGTCAACTTGTGCTACAGGACATGCCTTTTGTCAAAGAATCCTAGTAAGCCTAAACTAGGTTTTTGTCAATATAAGTTGTATAAGTAATACAGGACAATATATTCACTATTTTGTCATTTTTTACCCAAAGCTTCACTGGTCCAGAAAATTTACTATTCTAGCACCTGTCCGAGACGAAGCTTGAAGCATTGGTAAAGTTCAACCAGTATGACTAAAAACATTTTAAGCATGATTTGATCACAAAAAGTCTTAGAAAGTAATGGTGATTTCTCCCAAAGAGTTTTGCAGTGAACTTGTCAGTCTCATGGGTTAAAAAGAGAACAGTCATTAGAAACACATAAAATGGAGAAGGGTGTTGCCCAGAGTTCATAGCCATGCGATGATGCTTTTGTTTTTCTAGTTCAGCAAGTCAGATAGTATTAGTCATCAGTTTCTTTCCACAGACACATTATATCAAAGTTTGGTTGAAGGTCATCATTACTTAGCCTATCAGGAAACCAACCACTAGCTGTAAACAATTACTTGCCTTGAGAGAAAGAGCAAAGCTTCCTGTTGAAGCAAAGAGGGGAAACAGTGAGAGGATGGTGGGTGTTGGAAAGATTACCAAAAAATGGTGACAGGATGTAAATGTGTGAGAGAAAATGAAACAGTGTTACAAAAAAGGAAGGAGAAAAAAAGGAAGGAGAGGAAGAAAAGGAGAGGAAGAAAAATTTTTTTATTTTTTTCTTCCTCTCCTTCATTAAGGAGAGGAAGAAAAGAAAAAAATAAAGCAAGATGTGAAGAGAAAAAAGAAAAAATGGTATAAATAGGAATAATACGAGAATAAAGGAAGTGACAGTATTGTTAAAAGTAGCAGAGAATAACAAGAAATATAAGAGATTATAATGAGAAAGGAGAGGAAGGAAAAACCAATGAAAGGAGGGGGAAGAAAAAGATGAAGAAACCATCGCAAAGAAAAGAAAGACCAGTGTACAGGTGGTAAACTCAAAAACAGAGCAAGACACCAAGAAGAGAGAGAGCGGAAAAGCCAAAGGCTGAGTGGAGTGAGAAAGGCCAAAGATAGAGTGAGAGAGTGGGAGGCGAAAGCCGAGGAGGACGAGATATGGGGGGGGGGGCGAAAGCCGAGGAGGACGATATATGGGGGGGGGCGAAAGCCGAGGAGGACAATATATGGGGGGGGGGGCGAAAGCCTAGGATGACGAGATATGGGGGGGGACGCGAAAGCTGAGGAGGACGAGATATGGGGGGGGGGGGGCGCGAAAGCCGAGGAGGACGAGATATGGGGGGGAGGAGAACGAGATATGGGGGAAATGAAAGGCCGAGGAGAACGTGGGGGAGGGACGAAAGGCTGAGGAGAACAAGAGGGAGGGACGAAAGTCCGAGGAGAGAGTGGGACGAAAAGCTAAGAGATCAAGGAGAGATGCAAAACCAGAATGAGTGCCAAAGAAAAGAAAAGAGAGAGAGAGAGAGAGAGAAAATAATTATTGTATAATATTCTACTTGTTAAAAAGTCAATATTTTCCATGACCACAACTTCGCAGTTCAAGGTTAACCAAAGCTTTTCGAGTTGGTGGCTCACCACAATATCCTGTTTATTCCTTAACCCAAATAAAGTGGGGAAACTTAACATTGTGCAAGCAAATTATACAATTCACACATTTTATTGAGTACTTTAAAATGAAGATAAGAATAATTTTAATTCTTTATATCACATTCATAACAGAATTATCAAAGAAGAAAAAAAAAAAAGGAAATGAATCCAGGACTTTAAACAAGTTTAGGATTGAATATATACTGTAAGCCTACATCCACTCAGCATGAAGTGGGGGGGGGGACATAATTGGATAGCCTGCCATGTGGGCACAAATACTTGTCCATTTCCTGCTGCTGATAACTTAGTATTTGATTTGTGTTGAAAGCCATGATTTTCGAACTGAGGTTTGGGGATGTCTCTACATTTGGAAGATTACAATAATACAATCTTCTCATAACCATTGGCCCTGCACCATTTTCAGCTGATAGTAGAAAATGTTATGAATTATGACAAGATTCTTTGCTAATAAAATACTAGAGCAAAAACAATTTCATCTTGCAACAAGGCAAGGATCCAAAGTGTACCTGTAATTTTTATTAAATCAATATTCAGAAGAGTTAGTATATCATACTGATAACTCAAAACCCTAAGACTATGACATAAGAAAATTGCAATATGTTATTAAACATGTGAAATATATTCAGTATTTACATTATTCGGACTATTGTTCTCATCTTTGTTGCCAGTGGTACGATGCTTTGGCTGTTGTATGCTCTGGCCTTCTTCAAGTGCAAGGAATTTCAAGCTAAACCCTTTATTACAATCACTGGGGTATATCGTACTTGTTCCTTGCGTTAAGCCTCGATTGGAAGTTATGAGTTATCTCCCTCTAACCCTGCAAGTTACTTGTTCACCACTTGGTATTGAACTCACAACTCTAAGAGTCAAGTCAGAAATTAACCAACATCTATATGCACTGAGACAACAACTGAATTTTGGGGAATTATAAACTTCATGTCCAGTAACCCTGTTTTACCAGAGTTCATATTGAAATATATTGCAAAAAAAATAAAATGCTCAAAGCATTACAAAAAAATTCTCTTTGGAAACTTGACTTTATAAATTTAAACCCAGTACTAGATTGGCAAATAGGTCTAAATTTCACTGTTGAAATTGCTAGCTGTAATCATAGATTCTATGCTCGTGCTTTATTCTGTTGTATTTCACACTTGCTGAACTCTCTTGGTTTCTTGCTGTCCTATCAGCTATGATATTAAAAAATTTAAATCTTCTGTCTCCTTGAATTCTGTTATTTATAGTCCTTGCTGTTTCTCTTCCTACTACTTACTCCATAGCATTCTAATAGCTTTTTATGACCATGATTGGTATGAAATAATGAAAAGAAAATCTAAATTCCTAGATGTGCATCTGTGTATTTCCAGTGATATTTATGTGTTTCTCAAACTTTTTCATTTCAGGGTGTATTTATAGAAAAACAAACTTTGGGAGCACTTGAAATTTTTATTTAAAATATTAGCATTCCCCCCCACACGGGCCTTTAAAATATTAGCATTCCCCCCCACACGGGCCTTTAAAATATTAGCATTCCCCCCCACACGGGCCTTTAAAATATTAGCATTCCCCCCCACACGGGCCTTTAAAATATTAGCATTCCCCCCCCACACGGGCCTTTAAAATATTAGCATTCCCCCCCACACGGGCCTTTAAAATATTAGCATTCCCCCCCACACGGGCCTTTAAAATATTAGCATTCCCCCCCACACGGGCCTTTAAAATATTAGCATTCCCCTCCCACACGGGCCTTTAAAATATTAGCATTCCCCCCCCCACACGGGCCTTTAAAATATTAGCATTCCCCCCCCCCACACGGGCCTTTAAAATATTAGCATTCCCCCCCCCACACGGGCCTTTAAAATATTAGCATTCCCCCCCCACACGGGCCTTTAAAATATTAGCATTCCCCCCCCACACGGGCCTTTAAAATATTAGCATTCCCCCCCACACGGGCCTTTAAAATATTAGCATTCCCCCCCCACACGGGCCTTTAAAATATTAGCATTCCCCCCCCACACGGGCCTTTAAAATATTAGCATTCCCCCCCCCCACGGGCCTTTAAAATATTAGCATTCCCCCCCCACACGGGCCTTTAAAATATTAGCATTCCCCCCCACACGGGCCTTTAAAATATTAGCATTCCCCCCCCACACGGGCCTTTAAAATATTAGCATTCCCCCCCCACACGGGCCTTTAAAATATTAGCATTCCCCCCCCCCACACGGGCCTTTAAAATATTAGCATTCCCCCCCCCCACACGGGCCTTTAAAATATTAGCATTCCCCCCCCACACGGGCCTTTAAAATATTAGCATTCCCCCCCCACACGGGCCTTTAAAATATTAGCATTCCCCCCCACACACGGGCCTTTAAAATATTAGCATTCCCCCCCCACACGGGCCTTTAAAATATTAGCATTCCCCCCCCACACGGGCCTTTAAAATATTAGCATTCCCCCCCCCACACGGGCCTTTAAAATATTAGCATTCCCCCCCCACACGGGCCTTTAAAATATTAGCATTCCCCCCCCCACACGGGCCTTTAAAATATTAGCATTCCCCCCCCACACGGGCCTTTAAAATATTAGCATTCCCCCCCCACACGGGCCTTTAAAATATTAGCATTCCCCCCACACACACGGGCCTTTAAAATATTAGCATTCCCCCCCCCCCACACACGGGCCTTTAAAATATTAGCATTCCCCCCACACACGGGCCTTTAAAATATTAGCATTCCCCCCCACACGGGCCTTTAAAATATTAGCATTCCCCCCCACACGGGCCTTTAAAATATTAGCATTCCCCCCCACACGGGCCTTTAAAATATTAGCATTCCCCCCCACACGGGCCTTTAAAATATTAGCATTCCCCCCCACACGGGCCTTTAAAATATTAGCATTCCCCTCCACACGGGCCTTTAAAATATTAGCATTCCCCCCCACACGGGCCTTTAAAATATTAGCATTCCCCCCCACACGGGCCTTTAAAATATTAGCATTCCCCCCCACACGGGCCTTTAAAATATTAGCATTCCCCCCCACACGGGCCTTTAAAATATTAGCATTCCCCCACACACGGGCCTTTAAAATATTAGCATTCCCCCACACAGGCCATGTCCCTTTCTAGACATCATTGTCCAAAAATGTATCACGTATGGCACTTAACTGACTGAAGGGTGTGTAACATGTGGTATGGCACAGTTGTAATGCAGTTATCATGGAAAGCAGACATTACTTTGATTTTTCTGCTTGTTCGGTTATGTTATTTTCAGCAGTACAACAATATCTTACCTAATTGTAACAATATAATGATCATTGTATTTTGGGTGTGATTGAGTGCCAAGTTCAAATTCTAGTCGGATTCATTGCATTCACTTATGCGCAAATACTCTTGAGAAAGGTATTAATCTACCACTTCTTCTTTCAGCTATGGATTAAATAGCAGAACAGATTGATTTATATAACCTTGGTTATTAACTATTCTATTAGGCAATCATGTCTCTTTTAAGACATGACCACCTAAGCGTGTATCAAGTATGGAACTTACCTGACTAAAAATCGCTAGGGAACTATCCAATTTTGGAAGTTTGAGGTAATTAACATGGGCCTAAAGAGATTTATGAAGAACCTATATTTTTTTTTTTAGAGAGGTCAGTAATAACTGATTTAAATTCCTTGAAGATAGCAAAAGGGAAAAGATTATCCACTCTTCAAAAATTAAGGAATTTAGCATCCAGTTTAAAATATCAAATGACAAAGACAAGAGAGATATGTGTGATTGGAGTCAGTTGGTTTATAAAAATAAACTTTTTTTTATATATATAAAAATAATTGATATATTACTTTTTTTTTTAACTTGAGGCGCATTTGGCTACCCTGCAAGGAATTTTTTTGTTTTTTTATAATCATATTGCCCCAAGAAAGGCATTTTACTGCCACTGTTTTGCAGGGAGTTACATAGGAGGAAAGTTATGAGAAAGAGTGACAGGTTATAGGGGGTGTCAGGAAGTGGGTAAGAGAAGGATGAGAATACTGATGAGAGTAGAGTGGATGGAGAAAGGAGCATGAGAGAGAGGATATAGGTTAGTGAGATAGGAGATGACTATTGACTTTATATTTAAATTCTTGGAGATTGTAGCTGCCGGGGAAACAAGTAAATGGAAGGGAATTCCTCAGGCAGGAAGTGTGAGAAAAGAAGCTGCTGGAGTAGAATTTGCATTTACATTTTATTGGTTTCATAGAAAAAGAGTGGGACCTAATTGCTAATCTTGTGGCTCAAGTAAATTCATATATAGGAGGCACCAGTGAGCTAGTGTTTATATGAGTAGAAGCAAGAAGGACTTGGGGAATCTTGAAACTTGTATAAATTTTAGATAATTTCTTGTGATTTAAGTTTTATCATTCTGTGTATAATTTCCTTTGCTGTACAAAACTATAGTGTGTTTGAATTTCATAGTTGTGTTGTCATATGCCACTACAGGAACTAAAAAAAAAATTTGAAATTAACAACATGGATACTGCAACTGAGAGGCCTTGAAAAAGAATGTAGTAGAAAGAAAAATAATACTATTAATGTGAAGAGCTAAAAATTAATATAATTTGTTTTCTGAACAGGATAAAGAGTAAATTCGGGTAAATATTAGTATGCCCAGGCATATCGGTTGAGAAATGCTGGTCTATAGTGTAAATTGCTGTTTTAGGTTTTGATTATTTTGTTTAGTATTAACTTTTTTTTTTTAAAGTAGCAGTAACAAATTTTATATCAAAGTAAGATAGGTTCTTTTCAATTGGAGTCATTAAGTTTGGAGGTTTTATTGTGCATCTCGTTTTGTCAATTATTATGCAGTAACTCCTAAAATGTTTACTGACTCTGGCAAACACTTAAAAAATGGAGCATGCAGCAGATAAAATGCACTGATAAATTTTAACATTACATATTTTTGGAATTATATAACATATAAAAGTATTTTTATTCAAACTGTTAATATATTTATCCAAATTCATAAGTATGAGGGTTGGCTGAAAAGTTCATTGACTAAGATAACACATCATTCAAATAGTCCTAGGCTTGACATATAAGTGGGGCCACTAATAAAATATTCATATTTTACTTTTATGAAGTACTAACCTTCAAATAGCATGTGACAAAATTTGGGCCAAATTGGATTATTAATTTATAAATTACAGTTGTTCAAATGAAGCTACTGGCACAAATTTAAAAAAAAAAAAAAAAAAAAAAAAAAAAGGAAAAATTTGAATTTTGTATGTTGATAAAGCATAAGGAAAAAACTGTTCCAGCAAAGCAATAGCTTGATAAGTTATTCAGACTCTGCTCCATCAAAAACAACAGTTAAGAGGTGGTATGCTGACTTTAAATGCAGTCGTACAGACACAAATGATGGTGAACACTCAGGTCGCCCAAAATCGGTAGTTGTCTTGGAAAACACAAAAACATCCACAAACTCATTTTGGCCAATCGTAAATTGAAGTTGCACAAGATAGCAGAGAATTTGAACATATCAGAAAGCAATGTATTCACCGTTTTGCATGAGCATTTGTCAATGAGAAAGCTGTGTTCAAAGTGGGTGCTGCATTTGCTCACATTCGATCAAAAACAACATATCGACAACTGAGAGCATTGTTTGCAGCTATTTCAATGCAACAAGGAGTTTTTGCATAAATATGCAACAATGGATTTTACCTGGATCCACCACTTCACTCCAGAGTCAAATCGGCAATCAGCTGAGTGGACAGCAGCAGGTGAAAGCCATTCAAAGCAACCGAAGACACAAACATAAGCAGGCAAGTTTTGGCCTCCGTATTTGGGATGAGCAAAGTATTTTGTTCATCGATAATATTGAGAAAGGAAGAACCATCAACAGAGAATATTATATAGCATTATTAGAGTATTTGAAGCAAGAAATCACCAAAAAATAGCCACAAATGAAGAAGAAAAAATGATCTTTCACCAAGACAATGCACCGTGTCACAAGTCTATTGCAAAACTACATGAATTGCACTTCAAATTCCTTCGGCATCCATGCTATTCTCTAGATCTGCAGTAGATATTTTCATTGATGTCCTACTGGAATAAGAAAAAAAAAATGAAATCTATAGATATGCACGGTTGTTAAAAAGTATGTTTTAGTGAAAACTATCTGACTGATGAAATGTACATAAGATGACTGACAGCTGCAGGTTCGTCCTGATTGATTGTAAGCATCCTTTTTTTTTTTTTAATCATCTCACCCCAAGCAAGGCATTCCACTGCCACTATTGCGCATGGGGCTACATAGGGGAAAGTAAAGAGAAGGAGTGGTTAGACACAGGGAATGTCAGGAGGAAGGTGACAGATGAGTAAGGATAGCGAGGATGAGGGTTGGGCAGATGGGAAGAGTGTTTGATAGAATGGGAGCAGGTTATTATGTTAGGAGGTGTCTATTGACCTTACATTTAAACTCCTGGAGATTGTAGCCGTCGGGGAAGAGAATTCCACAGTCGGGAAGTGCGAAGAAAGAAACTGTTGGAGTAGAAGTTACGGTTGCATTTTATCCGCTATAAAATTCTACATAAAGCAACATCCAGATTAAGACATAATAGCTGAGTTTGTAAAAAGATGTGAAATTCTCAATAAAAATTTATCACCAGACCAGTATTTAAAAAAAAAATTTGTAATGAAAACATTAACAGTTACTCTATTTTTCAAAACAAACCTAACAGCCTGAAGGAGGCAGATTCAATTTTCTAAATTTATTATATTGAGAGAGAGTTCACCAATACAGTGGGAGGATCTAGAGTATTTTAAATAGGTACAAATCATTGCTCCAGCATTATCTACTGATCTGCCTGGGTCCCCATGGCAAATAAAGCCTCTACAGAACATAGAAATTCTATTCTGTTTGCAGCTGTTACTTGTACCTCACCCCAGGATTGCCAGGCCCAATGCTTAACTCTTCTTCTCCATAGTCCTTCACCATGTTGTTCTTGTTGTTTTCTTTTTCCTTCAGGGGTCATTTTGAAGTCACTGATTGGGTTTTGCTTTAAAGTGTAGCTGCTGAACCTCCATCTTTTTTACCATACCTCAGCATGAAGGAGTATTTGATAGGCTTACAGATTTGAAAATAAATTCAGAATATCATCTTGTTTTCTCAGCTGAGCTCAAATCTTACTAATTGCTTAGCATCCCAACTTTGTCATCTGGTTAATTAAAAAATGTATACATGAATGAAATGATAGTTCATTTTCTTAAGAAATATTTTAACAGGAATCATGAACATAAAACTGAAAAATATTGAAAACCTCTGTGTAAAAAAATATGGAGGAGGCATGAACTATATAAGAACATATTTTTGAACCAAGTGCAAACGCTGGGGTTTATATTGCTACCTTAACTTTGGTATAGCCAGTGAAACACAGGATGTCAAAATGAAAAATGGGAAAATATATCGAAAGACTCCAAGAGGAGGTGGATCAATGTTTATAATCAGGCACACAAGAAAAATTTCTACCTGAATGAAATTGAAGACATAGTTGCATTCAAAATACATTTTAATTGAAGCCATAAAATTCTGTTAAAAAATAGGCTCATCCCTTGTTTCCTGTTTAGGATGCGGTTTCTGGTTTTCTCTTTTCCAATCTTCTCACTTTTTTTTTTTTTTTTCAATTGGAGTAGATAGACTAAACTATCGCCCGGTTCACACTCCATCCACGTCTATTGAACAGGTGAAGAGGCTCATCCCTTGTTTCCTGTTTAGGATGCGGTTTCCGGTTTTCTCTTTTCCAATCTTATCACTTTTTTTTTTTTTTTCAATTATTGAACAGGTTAAGAGGCTTGTCCCTTGTTCCCTGTTTAGGATGTAGTTTCCAGCTTTCTCTTTTCTGATCTTTTCACTATTACATAGCCCCCTGCACATCAGTGGCATTACTGCCTTGCTCGGGGTGATACGATTAAAAATTAAAAAAATTAGAATATTTCAATTATATTGTCTATCATTGATTAATATTCACCATCAAATTAAGTACATTGACGAGAAAGAAGACTATACTAAAAAATTAGGCTGAAGACTTGACATTTTAATTTAAGTTTAATATTAGATTAGCGGCAATGACTCTACAGTTGAAATGGCTAAATGTAGCCATGAATTTTATGCTAATAGTTTCTTCAGTCACATTTCTTGCATCATAGTGGCTTTATTGCCTTGCTTGGTTTTTTTCAATGGCATATCAACCTCTATAGGTTATTTAATGGTAAAATCTAAATATTTCGAATATAATTTTATGGCTTCAACTACAGACAAAATGTATTGTTGGTAATTCTACTATAAAAATGTATTGCTTATCCTTTTGCTTTAAAAATGTATTATTTCTAATTTTACTATAAACAAGTATTGTTGGTGGTATTTTTCTATTTATATAAAAATGTATTTTTTATACTTTCATAGCATTGTTTTTGTTTGGGGGAGGTTCATTATTTGCCTGTAGCCAGGACCCTAACAGATACTACCACCCTGAGTTAGGGTGAATCTGGAAACATTTAATTACAAGGTGATTCCATGTTCCTCAGAATATCCAACCTCCCGATCAGATGCCTTGCTGTTGGATGCAAATTATCGTCATATCCAGAACTGTCTTGCTTGAGAGTGAAATGATTTAAAAAAAAAAAAAAGAAAGAAAGAAAAAACTGCATATATAGATTGTTCTACTATTTAACTTCAACCAGAAATGATGTAGTTATAAATAAATTAAATGCCAGAAGGAGCTGAAAAAGTCCACAGCATTATCTACTTTCCCATATTTGACCAAATACCTTCTCCGCACCCCCACCTCAAATAAAGTGTGATCAGCTTTGAGTTAGACCAAGTTAAACAAATATACATAAACCCTGAAGGAAGAATTCTTATGCTAACAACTAAAGTTTTATTTATATTTTTATTGAAGAATATTTTTTTTATCTAAACTTATTTATAAATGGAACTTTGTGTGTGTGTGTGTGTGTGTGTGTGTGTGTGTGCTACCTATAGACTCCGGAACAGCTGAACCGATTTTCTTGAAAATTTACAGTTGTACTATAAGCGTCTGTGAGTGTTCTTAGCTAGGTTTTGTGTCGCGGTAACTCTGATAAATATTGAAAATCAATAATCGAAAAAAATCGGGTTATAGAAGGAGTGGTCCAATTTTAATCAAATTTGATACACTCATAGGCAAAGACATAAGAAACGATATTCAGAAGTTTCAATATTGCAGTTCTTACAATAGTGCAGAAAATTGATAATATATATATAAAAGGAAAGATGTTTGTGTGTGTGTCTGTTTAGCTGTCTGTATGTCCTTTATACAAATCCACAATTTTTATCCAATTCTCACTAAACTTCACACAAATATTCTTTAGGCTGAGTCTGAGCTCCAGGACCATGTATTAGTTTTAAAGCTTTCATTACACCCGAGCAATGCCGGGCTACACTGCTAGTTTTATATAAGAGATAATTTGGGAAATATTCAGCAATTTGAAAATATTGAAAAACTGGCTATATGACTGTGAATAGACACTATCACATTATTCAGTTGTTATGAGACAACTGAATAAGTCTGTGTCAGTCGATATGCATAAAGTTTTACTTGAGAATTGGACATTGATCTCTGAAAACTGAATAATTAAGATAAAAGATAATCTTATGAGTACAGCACAAATAAAATTGGTACCAATGCATTTAAAGGGTTTGTCATGTCTATTCGTTTAGCCGCATATCAACTAATGGATCATTTAATGCTGAAATTTAATTTTCTTGGGAACATTAGAAATTTTTTTTTTTTAATACAAAAAAAATATATTGCTAGTAATTTTTTCACCATAAATTGTATTTCTATACTTTCATAATGTTTTGACCCTAATCTGGAAGTTAACTATTTGCCCATAGTTGGGATCCTAATGGGGTCATAGAGAACCTGAAAACAACAGCAACTGAGAGGCGGTTCTGCACTCATCAAAACTTCCCAATCAGAGACCTTGCTGCCGAATGTAGTGTACCATCATACTAAAGACACTATTAAAAATGATCTATATTGTGGAAAGTTATCAACAATACTACTTCTTCTATGGATATAGGTGATTTCAGGACATAGGTGATCATGGCCTTCCATGTCTCCCTATCCCTGGTGGCTCTCACACTTTCTCCTGGAACACCATGCAACCACTGCTCTGTCATCCACCTGCTCAGGCCCTTCAAATTTGCTATCCACTGCTTTCTTCTGTTTCTTTTTCCTTCTATCTGGCCTGTTAGTATCAGGTTCTCCAAGCCCTCCTTCCTCATTACATGTCCCAGGAAAATGTCAAAGATGTGCAAGAGTTAAAGATCTGAAGATTTTGGAAACACGTCAATAACTGAATCAAGGACACCCATACAGCAAATGAGAAGCTATTCAAAAGAGTTTTTGACAATTATGGGCTAACACAAACCACCAAGGCCATTGTCTATTGAGCCTTTGTAATCATGAGTCACCTGTATATCTGTGAGACCTGGGTAATATACCAAAGAAAGATCTGTAAACTTGAGATTCCATGAGATGAACTTCATCAAATCTTGCAGAACATGTGGCAGGATCTTATCACAAACAACAAAATTCTCCTTTCTAGCAAGAAATCATATGAAGCCCATCATCATCAATTCAAGAATCAGCTCAAAAACACCTTACTTAGGACAGAAATAGATCCAGTCAATTGGGAGATGGAAGTTCAATAAAGAACCAATTGGAGAAGAGCATTCCATGAAAAAACATCTTTTGAAAATACCAGAAGACAAACAGAAAAAACGAAGAAAAGCCTGAGCTATCCAACCCCTGAACCCTTCTGACCGACCATGCAGTGGCTGTGTACGTCTCTTCATATCCAATATAGGACTCATTTCACACAGAATGAGCACCCCAATATTTGGCAACAATTTCTACCAACAACAACCCATGGAAAAAAAAAAAAAATTTTTTTTATAAATATAAGAAACGAAGAGAGCCCAAAGAAAAACCAGAGTTATCCAACCCTAGAGCTGTTCTGCTCTACCATGCAGTGTCTGCAAATGTCTCTTCAGATCCAATATCAGACTCATTTTACACAGAAAATGTCAATAAGCATTCTAATACTTGGTAATGATTTCCACCAACAATGTCATTGATTAGCAAGTATACCATTCAAGATTCACAGTTGTATTGGCTTGCTTAACGGACAACAGCAAAAGGATGGCATTTATCCACATGTCTATTTGCACAGAATATGATAAAAGGCTATGAGATAGATTGATTTGTTTCTTATGGCCTATCAATCCCTTTGTGGGTTATTAAAAAGATGAAACTTACTCTTATATTGAAAGTGATCAATGCAAAATCCAGTACAAATTAGTCACTGAAGTTGAATTTAAATTTTGTTTAATGACAAATCAACCTCTGTGGGTTATTTAATGCCAAAAAGGTAGGGCTTTAAGGTATCTTTTTTAATGTTCAATTATAGTGAGAAGGTTGATGTAGTCAGATTTTGATGAAAAATTTATTTATTTTATTATTTTTTTTTATTTTAGAAAACTGAAGAAGTTTTCTAGTTTTGTATTCAAAAATGTATTGTTGCTATTTTTTTTTTTTTTTTTTATTATGTTATGGTAATAATTTTTTCCTTCAGAAAAGCATTGTTGGTAATATTTTTCTTTCAAAAATGTATATTTATCAATAAAAGTCTATTCTTATTTATATATTTCTGTTTGATAGTGTTTTGACCCCAGTTTGGGTATAAACTATTTGCCCATAGCTGAGACCCTAAAAGGTGCTACCACTTCGAGTCAGGGTGGACCTGGGAACAACAGCAATAAAGAGGTGGTTCCATGCTCCTCACAACCTCCCAATCAGAGGCCTTGTTGCTGGATGCATCACTGAAGTTGAAGTGGCATAGATTCTCGAACATATCAGATGTTAAAGTCGTAAAGGTTCCCCAGGCAACATAAGTTAAAATGAGAAAGAAAAATTTTAACTGGCTTATATTTGGTTCATTTGCAAATGCAAGTCGGAAAGAAAGGGAGACAAACCTGCTGCTGATGCTACTTAGAATGATCCATTTAAATTTGAAAAAGGAAAATAACTGAATTTTTTAAAATTTTTTTTAATCATATCACCCCGAGCAAGGCAGTAACGCCACTGATGTACAGGGGGCTATATAAGAGTGAAGAGATTGGAAAAGAGAGAACCGGAAACCGCATCCTGAACAGGAAACAAGGGATGAGCCTATTCACCTGTTCAATAGATGTGGATGGAGTGTGATGAGTTAACAGTAAGAATAATTCACATTTTGAAAATTAATATTGCATTAACAAGATTTTAGAGATAACAATGAGTGCTCTTAATTAACTCATAGCTGAGGAGGGAGAATACGGGAATTCATACCATTTGCATATAAGTTTAACCTTCAGCACACTGCATTAGTCACTACTTTTCTTTACACTAGATTATTTTTCAAAGCTCCTTTACTGCACTACTTTCTGTTACCATAGCAGGATATGACAGCACAACTGTAAAACTGCAAAATTCAAATGTGTTATCATTAATTTATGTGAATGTTTAATATTAATGACTATATTCATTTACTAATTAATTTTTCTAATGAGCTCACTTCCTTGATACCTAAACAGCATGAATTTAAGTGTATGACTAAATTGGTAAATAGATCACATAGGTTTATTGTTAAAATATCTAAATGTAACCATAAGCTCTCCTCTGAGTTTATTTTCTTGACTATTGAAATCTCTTCCAGATTCTTGCTTTCTTGCTACTTATGTTCTTCAAAATATAAATGCTATTTCAATAGAAATCTATCTTCCTCAATTGTATTTTTGTATTGTTCTTAAAGTCTTCTAATTTTCTTTCATTCCCAGAAACCTTTTGCAACTTAGTGGCTTTATTACCTTGATTAGAGCGAATTGGTTTACTTATTTTTCTTATATTCTTGCATCTTAGTGGCTTTATGGCTTTGCCTGGGGCAAAATGATTAATTAAAAAAAAAAGAAAAAAGAAAAAAAGAGTACTGAGAGAAAAAAAAGAGTACTGAGAGAAAAAAAAAGTACTGAGAAAAGAAAAAAAAAGGGAAAAAAAAAGAGTACTGAGGAAAAAAAAAAAAAAAAAAAACACATATCGTTTTACAGGACAAGTTCATTTCCATAGAAGGGAAGTAAACGTTTTAATTTCAAAGGGTTCCATAAGAAAATTTTAACAATTCTCATTGGGTCTTCCTTGTTTCCCTTTTCTTCAAGAAATAGGTCTAACTGATAGAACTGAATTTTCTGTTAACAAAGCATTTTTTTTCCCTCTTAATATAAATAATTTTTTTTTTCTGTTAAGCAGTCAGCCATCTGTATAGATGCCACCACCCAGAGTTAGACAATTTCTCTCTCTTCAGACCAACATAACTTTCATCACTGCCACATTCAATCACAATCTTCTATTTACAAGTTATATTTTTTTTTAACTCTGGACAACTTATTACTTCGCTTTTTGTGATTACAATGTAAATGTCAATTTCAGCACCATCATGCAAAGACTGAAAACAAAGCTGACTTTTTTTTATTAATTTTTTGGTCAGTAAATCCACTAAAATGCCAAGGGTTACCAAGTGTGAAAAAATATAAGAAAAAGAAAACATCAAATGGAATGAGAACAGGAATTAAGATGACTGGAGAAAACGATTGACATGGCATTTAAATTTTTGAAGCTCAACCGCGACTGGAAAGAAATAAACTGTTAGCATAAAGTTACGTCTAGATGTTTCGACTGTGAAATACAATAAGAAGGGCATTCAAGCATGAAAGTGTTGTCCTCAGCATCCACTTTTATATTTACAGATACTATATCCATGATATTGAACACCTTTACCCATAAATAACATACATTAAAATTATATTTTTATCATATATAAAAATAATCAATACCGAGTGGCGACAGTGTTTCATGCTTGAACACACGCTTCAGGGCTGAAGAAAGTGAACAAATATGAAAGACTGTCACCACTCAGTGCAGACCACAGTGTCCATTTTAATATTCAGACACTCTAATCCTGATATTGCGTACTTTTATCAAGAAATATAGCACACCTTAAATCCGATCATTTACTGTCACACATGATGCATGCTTTTGCGATCATGTTTCTTTCAAAACATGTTTGACTAGGTAGAAAATTTTCCTGCAGGAGGTGACCATTTCTTTCTGCAGTAAACTGGTTGCCAACCAAAGCTATAGAACCCAATCTATCCTGTTATTCAACCCTTAGTGAGAGGGAGAAGAGATGGATTAATACCTTCCCAAGGGTATTTGCTCATAAGTGAATGAACTGAATTTGAACTTGGCTCTTCAGTTTATCATTTCAAGCCAATATCCATTACACTACAAATACCTTACGTAAATATAGCATACCTTTTATTTATATATATATAAAGTTTTTTTTTTTAAATTGAGAAGTTTACAGTGTCATCATCCTATCTCTTTTGCACACATGAGTAGATACATTAACATAAACAGGTAAACATCATTTTAGTCTGATAAAGTTCTTCAGGGCAAAATATGTCAAATAAATTTTCACTGTCACTGAATTTACTAAAATTGTTCCAGTATGTAAAAATTTATTTATATTGTCTCTCTCATTTGAATATTATCGAGAGCAATATTGTGTGTGTGAGTGTGATTTATTTAGGGAGCAATCCTCTTTTTATACAAAAATTATAAATTTTAAAATTGACCAACAATTTTCTCCATAAATTATGTAGTAAATTGTACAAATTTTTTGTAGGTCTGAGCACTTTCAGCTATACATTTAGCTATTATCAAGGATAATTTTATTATTACTTTTAACTGAATGTGTGGTGAGTAAAAAATGAAATTTTTTTCTTCACTAATTGCAAATTCTCGAGCCATGTGAAATTTAATTTTGACCAATAGGAAAAACAGATTGGCTCCATAGTGAAAAAAAAAAAGACTGAGACAAATTTTGCGAGCCAGTATGAATTATTTTCTAACCAATAAAAGGGAATGATTTACAAAACTGACAGTTATTAACAAGCCAGTGTCAAAACGATATTTGATTTAAGTTGAGAAAGACAGGGACAAAAGAGTCAGAAAAAAATGGAAAAGAGAAAAGCAGAGATTACACATCTGAATAACGCTAGTGTCAAATTACACTGATACATTATCAGCCTCTAATGACAAATTGGAATTTCAAGAACACTATTCAGTGGTTAAGTACCTAAAAACATAACTTATTTTGAATTCAACCATATAACTTTAGTGTAAAAAACGAACTCTCTCAATTTGTTTTAAGTGTTTTGGAAATTTACTGTGTCTGATGATTTAATATAAACATTTTCTCTACTTGACTATTCATTGAACCTACAAAATTATGTTTGATTACTTTTCTTGAAACAAGCTACTGGCAATTACAAAAGTGTAAATTTCTAAATAAATTCCTTATCTTATGTGTCATTAAAATATACACACATTTCCTTGTCATTATTCTTAAATAACCTTACAGGATCCCTACCATTTACTTCAAATGTATAGATTTAGAGTTATAGCAATGTTTTATCATGGCTAAAAGTATAGCCAAAGCACTTAGACACACAAAACATGCAGACAATATATATATATATATATATATATATATATATATATATATAATTTAAGCAGTAATCCCACTTTTATGCAAGTTGCTGTGGTGAAGTATTTTCATATTATTTTTCATGTGATTTTTTTTCTTTTCAGTACATAAAATTTTTCAGTACATAAATGATATAAAAATTGTCCAAATGTTTGATATACCCAAGCTTTTGGCTATACTTTTAGCCATTATAAAGGAGGAATTTTATTTTCCTTTTAACTGAAAATAGGGATAGGTTTACGTATGTACCTATAGCAATAGGAATGTTTTATTTTCCTAACATGGCCAGTATATTGTGGCTGTGTTCATAGTTGGTATTATTGTGTACTGATTTTCTTTTTTATTTATAATGCTTCCTTTATTTTTATTTGTAGATGAGGCTATTACATTTGTATTTTTAATAAGTATGTTGTGGATAGAGTTTGTTTTATGTTTCCATGTGTTTTTAAAAGAAACCTAAATTGTGCTATGGTCAGAGAGATGTAACATGATTCATCATTTTTTGTGTGTGTGTGTGAGAGAGAGAGAGAGAGTCAGAGAAACAAACAGACAGACAAAATCCAAGTTCCTCAAAAAATTATAAGACCCCTTCATCCTCAAAACTTGCCATCAGAAAGGCAAAAGGATAGATGAAAGAAGCACTCAAATAAACAAGATTTGGTATGTTGAATTTTCAGAAAAACAAAAATTCAAGTCATCATGGATGACATTATTGATCACTGTTGAATTAATGTCATTGACAGTAGCTCCGTTATGGGATGGATTTAAATTACATGTCAAGTGCAATATTAGATTCGATATTTGTTGCAGATGAGCCATCAAGGTTATGTTGATTTACTTCTGTTTCAGGATGTTTTGGAACAGTTGACAATGAGGATGCCCATTGAAATTGACCCACTTTTAAACTGTCATGTGTAGAGAAATATAGTAACATCTGATAAAGTTTAAATCAATGTTTTTATAATAAAACCAGTATTAACAATATCATGTTAGTAAAATGTTCAGGACATGTTTATATGATAAACTAGCAGTATAGCCCGGCGTTGCTTGGGTGTAATGAAAGCTTTAAAACTAATCCATGGTCCCGGAGCTCAGACTCTTTGGACGTTGGCATGAAAGACTAAAAAGCAATAGTTGTTTCCAGTTAAAGCGAAACCATAGACTGAAAGAAAAATGAATGGATGTCAGTCAAATTTTGATTTCCTGGCATCGATATTAAATAAGTTTTTTTAGTTGTAAACTGAATTTTTAAGGCTAAGTAAGTCCTCTGAGTAAATGGTATCATGGCTGAGACTAAGAACTAGAATTATACCTATTTAGAGCCAAACCTGAAGCAAAAACTAAAATAAAAGGGCTGAAAAAAAAAAAAAAAAAAAAAAAAAAAAAAAACACAGACATACAGGCAGATAAACAGAAACACACAAACATCTTGCCTTTTATTTATTTATTTATACATATATATATATATATATATATATATATATATTAAAATAGGATTAATTCAAGGATGTTGGATGATCATTTCGATATGAAAATCCCCACGGGGGATAACACGTCAGCTCAGCAACAAAAAAATCCTTTCAGAAACTCTGAATATATGTACCTATAGCAATAAAAATGTTTTATATTGATATATAATCGATTTTCTCACTATTGTAAGAACTGCAACCTTGAAACTTCTGAATATCATTTCTTATGTCTTTGGTTATGAGTATCAAAATTTGATTAAAATCGGATCACTCCTTCTATAACCCGATTTTTTCGATTATTGATTTTCAATATTTATTGGGGGAACCTCGACACAAAACCTAGCTAAGAACACTCGCAGACACTTATAGTACAACTGTGAATATTTTCAAGAAAATTGGTTCAGCCATTTCGTAGTCTATAGGTAACGGATACACACACAGACACAAAGTTCCATTTATAAATAAGTTTATATGATAGATATATGACACAAACTTCAATTTATAATCATGTTCTTTATGTATCTGAGAATGTTTTACTATTTTTTCAGGCATTATTAAGGATGATTTTATTTTTACTTTTAACTGAATGTATGGATTTATTTTTATGCCGCCATTGAATATTACCCAAATATTAATCGACACCCAGGCTTTTCCCTATATAACCTTTTTTAACAGAATTAATTCTCTCCCAAAGAAACGCACACAACAGTCTCAAAAAATAAAAATAAAATGTATGAATTCGTCAACACATTTATAAAAACAATATCTCCACACGTGACAGTATTTGATGCAATTTTCAGTTAACAGTATAAAAATAGCCTTCTTTGAATTCTTTCAGTTGCTAAGGACATTTTGTTTTGTTATTATTAGTTACTTAATTTTTAATAAATTAATTTCGTTTTTTGCCTTGAAAAAGTTCACATTGGATGAAACGGTTAGCAACTAATACAGTTTTCCCATTGTCCCTTACATTTATAAAAAATGATTGTTATGTATGTATCTAGAGTTATAGGACATCTTATATTTTTTTTTCTAAATATGGTCAGAACAGTGTGGCCATGTTCATAGTTGATGATTTTGAGTGTTAGCTTTCCTTTCATTACTAAATTTATTACTTTTAGCCTTTTTACCTGTGGATAAGGACATTGTATTTTTATTGTCGACTAGCAGTATAGTCCGGCGTTGCTCGAGTGTAATGAAAACTTTAAAACTAATCCATGGTCCTGGATCTCAGACTCAGCCTAAAAAATATTTGTGTGAAGTTTGGTGAGAATTGGATAAAAATTGTGGACTTGTATAAAGGACATACAGACAGATAAACAGACACACACACAAACATCTTGCCTTTTATTCATATATATTATCAATTTTCTGCACTATTGTAAGAACTGCAACCATGCAATATCGTTTCTTATGTCTTTGTCTATGAGTGTATCAAATTTGATTAAAAATCAGACTACTCCTTCTATAATCCGATTTCTTCGATTATTGATATTTATCAGGGGTACCTCAACACAAAACCTAGCTAAGAACACTCGCAGATGCTTATAGTCAGTCAGTTAAGTGCCATATGTGAAACACGCTTGGGCAATCATATCTCGAAAGAGACATGACTGACTGGGCAGATGATTATCCTGCAGTAGGTTGCCATTGCTTTCTGTGGTAGACTGGTTGCCAGCCAAGGCTATAGAACCCAATATGTCCTGTTATTTAACCCATAACTGGAAGGAAGAGACGGATTAATACCTTTCCTAAGGGTATTTGTACGTAAGTGAATGCAATGAATTCAACTGGAATTTGAAGTACAACTGTGTAAATTTTCAAGAAATATTTTCAATTTTGCACGAGCCTATGACCTGAGCCTGTGTAAATTTTCAAGAAAATCGGTTCAGCCGTTTTGGAGTCTATAGGTAACGGACACACACACAAAGTTCCATTTATAAATAAGTTTAGATTTATTACTTTTAGCCTTTTTACCTGTGGATAAGGACATTGTATTTTTATTGTCTATGACTATGTTGCAGATGGAGTTTGAAAAACGTATTGCTGGTAATGTGTTTTTTTTTTTTCTTTTCAAAAATGTATTGCTGGTATTTTTACTATAAAAATCTATTTTTTTACTTTCATAGTATATTGATCCCAGTTTCAGGAGGTCAGTATTTGCCCATGCAAGGGGCCTCTGAAAATGAAAGCCAAGAAAAAGATTTTAGAGGGTACCTGAAACTCAATCATAAACAGGAAAAATAGGGATAAACCTCTGCTCTTGTTCAAAAAAAAGACAAGGGAGTAGTCTGAACTAAACAGAGAAACATATCTGCCATGTCCTAAATGGACATGGAAGATGACAAATCATTATAAAGAATCCTATAATCACTTATAAGGATGATGATGATTATTATTATAGTATTTTTTTTTAAATCACTATAATGGTCATCAGTAAAAAAGGGCAGCCCAATATGCCAAATACAGGCCGGGGATACTAAAATCAAGCAGGTACAAAAACTTAAATACCTAGGGAAAGTTATAACAAAAGACAAAAGTGCGACACAGAGATCTGAAAGCAAATTGGCATGGTGAAAGAAACATTCCAGAAGTTGATTAAAGTATTAAGAAACAGGGCAATTACGCTAGAAACAAAGAATAGAGTACTGGATTGCTATGTAATGTCAGTTCTTCAATATGGCAGTGAATGCTGGACAATATTATTGTAAAGTTATTATTGAAATAACTAACGAAGAAAAGACATCGGGAACTGTGAAAAACAATAATGTATTAACAAAAATACAATTGGTGCTAACGCCGAGTCGTGTTTCCGCTCAGCTACAGGACGAATCTGGTTACGACCCTTACTCCTTCACACTATACCTCTGACTGCCCGGAATATATAACTTGATAACCGGACGTGATGTCAGGAATAGTCCATTAGTCAATCGACTCACAGGAGTACCACCGTAACACTTTTCTTTCCTTTTCTTTATACTTCTTACCCTACCACCACTCTATTCCCTTCTGTTTTGTTTCACTCAGTTCTCAGAATACGGGCTGAACCTATTAGTCTCCAAGCTAATTAAATTTTTTTTAATTATATCTTTATTTAATTTTTATTTTTAATTTTATTTTATTTTATATTTTTATTTTAGTTTATCTATATCTAGATGTATCTTTAATTAGATTAACTTAATTTGTTTAAATCTTACATCTATTTTTTCCTATAAATATTTTTTTAATAACAAATCTGTTTTCTAATACTTAACCCATGTATAAATGCTAGTTTTTGTTTGACACATATTGAGCGTCTCTAATATATGAATCTGTCCTTTTTTTTACTTTTCTTTTTATTGTAAAGTTATTATTGAAATAACTAACAAGAAGACATCGGGAACTGTGGAAAACAATAATGTATTAACAGAAATACAATTGGTGTTAACACCGAGTTGTGTCTCCGCTCAGCTACAGGACGAATCTGGTTACGACCCTTACTCCTTCACACTCTACCTCTGACTGCCAGGAATACATAACTTGGTAACCGGACGTGACGTCAGGAATAGTCCATTAGTCAATCGACTCACAGGGGTGCCACCCTAACAAGTATCATCAAAGATGAAGGAAAAACTTGAAGCAACTGAAATGTGATTCTACAGAAGGATGCAGCGAATATGATGGATCGAGCATGTGAGCAATGATGAAGTATTGGAAATGATGGAAGTGAAAAGGAAATAAACACTGAGCATCAGGAAGAGACAGCTGGAGTTCCTGCGACATGCAATGAGGAAAGAGGGCTTGGAGAACTTGATACTAACAGGCCAGACAGAGGGGGGAAAAGAGACAAGGGAAAGCAAGGGATAACATATTTGAACGACCTAATCAGGTGGATGATGGAACGAGGGTTGCATGGTTTAACAGGAGAAGGCGTGCTAAGAGCCACCAGGGATAGGGAGACGTTGAGAGCTATGATCGCCTACGTCCTGAAAGGACAGAGCACATAGAAGAAGAATAATGACTCATAATAGAAATAACTGAGGTGAGAGTTAAGATACAAACACTTAAAAGAGAGAAAAATTTACATGAATATGAACATCACCTATAACAACATTATTCTGAGTGCCACAGCTATTGTCTTTGTAGGAAAATGTCAATTTTTAAAAATATTTTTCAGTGTTCATTGGCCTTGATTTTACTGTTTATCATTAATCACAGGTGCTGCAAAAAAAAAAAAAAAAAAAAAGAAATCCGGGGACCCATATTAACAGTAACTGGGTAATACAATTCCACCACCCTCCAACCATACTCTTAAATCTATAAAAAGATACCAAATTTCGTTGCAAGAGGAGACTTCAAAAAAGAAAAAAAAGAAAGTTTTTCATTTATTTACAAACAGGCTATTATCCCCATCTTTGTTGTCATCACAATGTCTTGCTTAATTACATTGGAAGAATATATACAAGACTGAGGAGCCGAGTTCGAATTCCAGTTGAATCCATTGTATTCACTTACGCGCAAATACCCTTAGGAAAGGTATTAATCCGTCTCTTCCTTCCAGTTATGGGTTATATAGCAGGACAGATTGGGTTCTATAGCCTTGGTCAGCAACCAGTCTACTGCAGAAAGCAATGGCAACCTACTGCAGGATAATCTTCTGCCCAGTCAGTCATGTCTCTTTCGAGACATGATCGCCCAAGTGTGTATCACGTATGGCACTTAACTGACAGACATATTACTAAATAGACATTATTTATAGTGGATATACAGGTTTGGATTGATATACCTGTTTATTTATTTTATTAAGCAGTGAAATTAATAAAAACCAGCCGAACTGAATATATATAACTCCTCATTTTAAAATAGCTATAATTTAGTTATCAACTATAATTTTTAAAGGAAATGGATAAGAGAGGAATGCATTTACCATGGAGTTATATTTAAAATATGATATCAACACCAGATTTTGCTACCTGCTTCTTGAGGCACCCAGGAATTATGTCAACTGATTTCATCAGGAACATTTTTTTTTTTTCAAATAAAACCCTGAAAATTACATATGCGATGTGGAGTTTTATTTGAAAATATACATACTTGGCTTGATAAATAAATAATACTATTTACATTGAGCCCTCTACCAGGATCATTTTTAATATTAATAAGATTAGTGTTAACCCTCTAGGGCCATTCGTATCATATTTGATACAGTATTTCCCTATAAGGAAACATTTGGTATTTCCCTATAAGGAAACATTTGGTATTCATTGACTGAGCAGTCAGTACTGCTTTCATTTGAAATTTATAAAATATTTCTCAGGAAAATATTTATTTCAAGGCTTGTTTTCATACTGTATCAAATATGATACGAATGGCCCTAGAGGGTTAATAGGATCTGTTTTTTTGAATTTTACCTACATGCCATTTTTGTTTTTTGATTTTTATATGTATAATTAAATTTGTTCTTTTTATTTAAAATTAGTTTACATTATGACATGGAAATTTCTGTTTTGAGATTTTACCTCATCATCAGGCAATGTTGACTCATTATGCTCTACAACAAATGTTGTATTGAGCACTTTTTTAAAAAAGTAAATGCCAAAGAACTCAGAATTCTAGAACTGTTGGTATTCTTCACCTGAGGGGACACACACACACACACATATATATGCGTGTGCGTGAGTATGTGTGTCCTCAGGTTAACAATTTTATATATATATATATATATATATATATATATATATATATATGTAATTATTATTAACTAGTTTATGGTCAAAATCAAATTAGACAAGTGTACCAGTATACATTTATATTAAAAAGTGCTCAATACATATATATTGTAGAGCTTTTGAATATTTTTCATTTGAAAGCCAGATTAAACAATAAATTTCAAATCACCTAATCTGGGGAATAGCTCATTTTGGCAGCTGAAGGTGTCAGCCAGCTCTCTTTTGCCAGTTAATTATTATATCCAAGTGAGAAGACCAAATCCAACCTCAGTAATTATTTAAGTAGTCAAATAAAGTCATTCACAATATATGAAAGAATGCTGAATCAAAAATATCATGTAGTGAAAAATAAATACAGTCTGTATTCACAATACATGTAATTTTCTTCGATGTAATTGGTAAGAGTAACTTAAATACTAAGGAATTATAATATGATTATTAATAATACTAATACTCACTAAAAGTTGATCATTATACAAAGTCTGTAGCAACATACTCTGAATACAACATGAAAGAAACAAATGACTTGAAGATTAGTTTGGTTTCTTTTAAGGCCTATCAACCTCAATGGGTTATTCTATGCCAACAAGATTTTTACAATAAAGTTGTATGAATAGAGAATATCTATTCTTTCTAAGAAATCAATTTGTAGATCAGGTTTCACTGACATTTTTGTAAAAAGGGTTTAGTTGAGAATCAAATAATTTGCTAGTATGTATTTTTCAAAATATATTACTGGTCATATTTTTTTTCAAAAATGTATGCTGCTAATGTTTTTCCTTGCAAAAATGTCAAACTATTTTCTATGGAAGTTGGAAGTATTTTGTTTTCTTCAAATATTTTATTATTTGTGTAGTAGGCACATTTTTGATGAGCATGTTAAGATTTTGTACTTGGTAATAGTTGCTAAGTTTTCTTGATAGGCTTCTTGCATTCTATCTCACCCCGAACTGAGGCTCAACTGAATGACATCCACATTACTCTCTTGGTGGTCTCAAACATAATTTCAAAGCTTGACCACCATACAGCAAGCGACAGCGATGGAATCCCAATAATTGTCCTGAAGAAATGTTTCCCTGAACTCTCCTCTGTTCTCTCCAAACTCTATAACTACTGCCTCTCTGCTTTTTGCTTTTCTGCCTGCTGGAAGTGCTCCTCAGTGTTTCCGATATATAAAAACACTGGTGAACACTGACCCCTCGAATTATCGACCTATCAGCCTCTTACGAATTTTTAGCAAAGTGTTCTAAGCCATCATCAACGCCAAGGTGGTTCAACATATCACAGCCCACAGACCCTTCTCTGACAAACAGTATGGTTTCCGCTTCACCAGGTCTACTGCTGATATGCTCACGACCATCACTGAGTATATACACCAGGCTCTCAACACAAACGGTAAAGCCTGAACTGTTGCCCTAGATATCTCCAAAGCTTTTGACAGAGTCTGGCATGCTGGCCTTCTACGAAAGCTGCAAGTTTATGGTATAACTGGACAATTGCTTGACCTTATCCAGTCATTCCTTTCAAATCGCACAATGAAGATAGTATCGAATGGTCATGCCTCCCAATACTATCATACGAATGCGGTTGTCTCTCAAGGATCTATTCTAGGTCCGATGCTTTTCCTTATCTACATTAACAATCTCCCAGATGTAATAAGATCACAAGTTGGCATATACACTGACAACACTATGGTTTACTCTCACATCGATCAAAAATCTACTGAGGCTGACAAAGCAAAACTCTCTGCCAAGCTTGAAAAAGACATCTAATCTGTGGCAGACTGAGGTAAGAAATGGCTTGTGAATGTTAATGCTTCCAAAACAAAGCTGCTATCTATTAACCATCACAGACAATCGCTTCTACCCCATTAACAAGGATCAGGCTAGTCTCCCTGAAAGCAAAACACTGCGCCTCCTCGGGTTAACTCTCACAACAGACCTCAAGTGAAATGACTATATAGAATCCATAGCTGAATCCACTGCTAAGAAAGTCAGTTCACTGTGTAGGGCTAGGAAGTTTTTTTTTATCTGAAACAATCCTGCACATATATAAATCTACCATCCGCCTGTGTATTGAATATTGCTGCCATATCTGGTCGGGTGCTCCTGCTATCCACCTAAGTGTCCTTGACAAAATCTAACGGAGAATCTGTAATGTGACTGATCCCAACTTGGTAGCTCAGATACAGTCACTTTCTCATCTGTGCAATGTGGCTTCCCTGTGTTTATTCTACAAATACTTTCACAGCTTCTCCTCTGATTAACTTTGCTCACTAGTGCCTCCTATATATAAATTTACTTGAGCCACAAGATTAGGAACTCTTTTACTGTGAAACCAATAAATTGTAAATGCAAATTCTATCCCATCAGCTTTTTTTCTCGCATTTCCCGCCCGTGGAATTTCCTCTCATTTGCTTGCTTCCCTGACAGGTATAATCTCCAAGAATTTAAATGTAAAGTCAATATACATCTCCTATTTCACTAACCTGCATCCTCTCTCTCATGCTCCTTTCTTCGTCCACTCCACTCTCATCAGTATTCTCATCCTTCTCTTACCCACTTCCTGACACCACATTTAACCTGTTACTCTTTCTCATAGCTTTCCACCTATGCAACCCCCTGCAAAACAGTGGCACTAAAATGCCTTGCTTGGGATGATATTTAAAAAAAGAAAAAAAAAAGAAATGCTTGATGGTGATAAATTGGTTGCAGTGGGTACACTGAAGTGTAGTTTTTACCTTGTGTGTGTGAGAGAGGTAAGTATGTCCAATTCTTATTCTGTTGGGCCCTATCTCTTGTCTACAGTCAGACAATGGCTCTATATTTTTTCTGATTGTCACCTGATGTTCATAATCATTATTGTTTGAAAACATGTCCCAAAATCGAAGGCCATTTTCTTTTTTTGATGTATTATGTGATTTTGTTTTTGTAATCTGTATATGTGCAGTGGATATCGGCTTGGAACAAGAAATTAGGAAGTTTGAATTCCAGTTGAATTCATTGCATTCACTTACACGCAAATACGCTTGGGAAAGGTATTAGTCCATCTTCCTTCCAGTTATAGGTTAAATAACAAGACAGATTGGGTTCTATAGCCTTGGTCAGCAACCAGTCTACCGCAGAATGGCAACCTTCTGCGGGATAATCTTCTGCCCAGTCAATCATGTCTCTTTCGAGACATGATAGCCCAAGCGCGTTTCACATATGACACTTAACTGACTGACTGACTGAATCTGTATATAGAGTTTGATGTTGGTTATTTCCGTTGCCTCTTTTGTCAGTGTGTCAGCTTCATGATTTCCCTTGATGTCTATATGGCTAGGAATAGAAATCAATATTACTGTTTTGAGCTTTATTAATTGTTGATAGATTTCTAGGATTTCTTAAATATAAAGATTTCTGTTCTTTTCTTTAATTGCTATTCAACTAGAAAGGGAGTTCGAAAATATTATAAACTTTCTATGTTCGAATTTTCTGTCCTTTTAAATGCTATTTTAATGGCTTGTAATTCAGCCGTATAGATAGATAGATGAATTATTTGGTAGCCTGATTTGTTTAGAAATTTGCCTGTTTGTGGCTGCTGCGCCTATTCTATTTAGGATTTTTAATCCATCTGCATGAAATAGTTTATTGTCACAATATTTGTCTCTTAATTCTTCATATATACTTTTGCTGATTGGCATAAAAATTAAAGAAAAAAGAAAAACAATATTAAATCTATATGAGGTTTGGAGATCATCCAGAGTTACCTGATTTATTGTAACTGGTGTTACATTATCAGGACCTTTGTTTATTTATTCTACTGCTTTGTTAATTTTAAATCCATACTCTGAAGAAAAAAAAAAATTCTTTTTCGGTTAATAATAATTTCAATTGGAGTAGATAGACTAAACTATTGCCTGGTTCACACTCCACCCACGTCTATTGAACAGGTGAAGAGGCCCATCCCTTGTTCTCTGTTTAGGATGTGGTTTCCGGCTTTCTCTTTTCTATTTTTTTTACCCTTACGTAGCCCCCTGCGCATCAGTGGCGTTATCGCCTTGCTTGGGGGTGATATGATTAAAAAAAATAAATAAAATAAAATTTTAAAAGAATTGTTTTCATTTTAAAAAATTTTTTTATTATTAAATAATTTGATAATATATAAAATTTTAAAAATATTCTTAAAATCTCCAAAGAATTGATTGCGAATAAACTTTTAGTTAAGAACTGATCATTATATTGCCTATCCAAAATTGGAAAGTTTAATAAAAATCCTTTTGCAGAAATATTTTAAATTAATTAAAAAAAAATTTTGTGTGTAAATATGTTCATTTTGATTAAGTACGATGTTCCATAGGAGTCATAACATGTTTCCATAAAAATTAAATTAGATATTTTTACCATGCCTTAAACTTAATGATAACTTATTAATAAATAACATTATTGAACAGGTGAAGAGGCTCATCCCTTGTTTCCTGTTTAGGATGTGGTTTCCGGTTTTTCTCTGTTCCAATCTTTTTTTTTCAATTGGAGTAGATAGACTAAACTATCGCCCGGTTCACACTCCACCCATGTCTATTGAACAGGTGAAGAGGCTCATCCCTTGTTGCCTGTTTAGGATGTGGTTTCCGGTTTTTCTCTTTTCCAATCTTTTCACTCTTACGTAGCCCCCTGCGCATCAGTGGCATTTTCGCCTTGCTTGGGGTGATATGATTAAAAAAAAAAAAAAAATGTGAAGAGATGGCCATTGTATATATTATATAATTATTTAATGTTTTTTTGATATGCTAAGTTATTTGGGTTGGATTGTAGTTTCAGTGCATATTGGAGGGATAATTCCCCCCACCCCACCCCGCCAATCTCAGAAATATGTATAGTTCATTGGCTTTTAAGTAGAAATTTTGCATGGGTGAGGTTCAGAACTTAATCTCAGTCCTTAATTTTGTATAGTTTGCAGTTTTTTTTTGTTTTAAGATAGGATTGATGTGTGGCACTTAATAATGCATCCATAGTCTAATTTTGATCTGATGTGTGAGCTATATATTCTGAGCATTATTTTGATCAGCACCCCAATTCAGTTCTGATATCACTTTTGGAAGCTTCAAAGCCTTTTGGCATTTTTGTTTAAGGTAATCAATGAAGTTAAGTTTACAATTCTTGACCAGATCCTCCTTCATTTTAAACTTCCAATTTTGCAATCTGAAAGTTCCTGTTATGCCTTTGAAAACACAGTGAAAAATCAGTTAATTTACATAAACTGATTTTTCACTGAAGATACCAAAAAGATACCAAAAGCTTGAGAACCAAGGTTGCATAATCAGCTGAATTCCAAATGAAAATGCACACACCCAGTCACACCTTTACTTCAAAGTTTATTTCATGTTCACATCTAAAGAAATACATTATTCATTTAAACATAAAAATTCATTATTTATGTAAAAATGAAATACAACTTTCCTAACTCAAGAAAAGACTACAATGTCAAAATAAAAAATGACAGCCTGTCTATCAAAAAACAGAAGCCAAATGTTGACAATTGAAAAAAAAAGAGAAAAATGAGTGAGTGTAAAGTGTGTGTGTGTGTGTGTGTGTGTGTGTTGGGGGGGGGGGCACCAAAAATGACTAATTTTGATTTGATGAGTGACTTAAATATTCTGAACATTACTTTTTAGTCAGCATCCCAATTCAGTTTTGATATTACTTTTAGAAGCTTCAAAGCTTTTTGGCATTTTTGTTTAAGGCAATCAATGTGCACCTTAAAATTAACTTTGCTATCTAGTATGATTCCTAGATATTTTTTGATGGATTATGGGAATTATGTATTCATTAAATTTTGGATTGAAGTGGTAGGTTTATCTTTTGCAGAAATGCATACAAACTGTTTTTGTTTTAGAGAAATGGAATCTATTTTCATTTGTCCATTTTTCTATCTCATTTAAACATTTGTACATATCTTTCAAGAGAAGTCATATTTGGCAATGAGAATGATAATTGAGAGATCATTTATATAGAGATTTTTCAATTTCTGTATTAATGGTTTTAATAATAGAACTTATTTTGAAAACAAATAATGTAACTGATAAAATGCTACCTTGAGGTACTCCTGCCTTGCTTGGATGTGCATGTCTCACGTTGTTTCCATTTTGTACTTTGAATATTCAGTTTGATATGAATGAATATAACCATTCTTCCTTTTACTCCCATCTTGTGCATGTCTTAAAATATCATACTTCCATGCAGTGCCACAGGCTTTTTCAAGATTGAAGAATATTGATACCACATGATGACCTCGAAAACAAAGCCATCACAAATAAAAGATTCTACCTATATAAGTTGATCATTGGATCCTTAGTTTTTCCAGAATCTACTTTGGTAGCTAAATAAGAGATTGTTTCTCTTCAGGTACTACATTAGTCAAGCATTTACCATTGTTTCCATTGTCTTACAAATGCAGCCTGTTAGTGCAATGGGTTGAGAGTTTGTTGGGCTGGAATGATCCTTGCCAGGTTTAGGAATTAGACCAATGACAGATTCAAGCCACAATATTATAAATTTGTCTGAATACCATGTATAATTTAAGATCCAGAAAAGTATTAACATAGATGTTTCTGGTAAGTGTTTCAAAAATTGGTAATGAATTTCATCTGGATCAGTTGCAGAGTTAACTTGTTTATGGCATCTTTTAGTTCTGCCATACTAAAGACAATGTTGTATTCTTCCTTATAGTTTGAAGCAAATGTAAATTTTTTTTTGTTTCATAATGTGTTTATGCTTTTGAAATTTGGGAGAATAGCAATTTGGTGAGGAGTTTCTTTGAGATTCTATTGCTATTAGGTTAGTTATCTCTTTTTTCAGAGCATTTCTCTACATTTGTTTTGATTAAGTGGATTGTTGCAGTTTGCGAGGGTTTTCAATTGATATTCTTTATTATTTCCCATGTTTTATTTATTGGGGTTTTGTTTTTCTCTGGAGATGTAATTTTGCCAAGTTTTTCTTTTGGATTTTTTTAATTATCTAAACTTATATATAAATGGAACTTTGTGTGTGTATCCGTTACCTATAGACTCCGAAACAGGTGAACCTATTTCCTTAAAAATTTACACAGTTGTATTATAGGCGTCTGCGAGTGTTCTTAGATAGGTTTTGTGTTGAGGTACCTCCGATAAATATTGATAATCGAAAAAAATCGGGTTTTAGAAGGAGTGGTCCGATTTTAATCGGATTTGATACACTCATAGACAAAGACATAAGAAATGATATTCAGAAGTTTCAAGGTTGCAGTTCCTACAATAGTGCAGAAAATTTGATATCGATACCAGGAAACCAAAATTTGATTTACATCCATTCATTCTTCTTTCAGTCGACGGTTTCGCTTTGACTGAAAACAACTATTGCTTTATAGTTTTTCATGGCAACGTCCAAAGAGTCTGAGCTCCAGGACCATGGATTAGTTTTAAAGCTTTCATTACACCCGAGCAATGCCGGGCTATACTGCTAGTACCACATACTTTTGCTAGAGCTTGCTTGTGGTTTTGTAGGTTGATTGTGGCTGGGTTGTGTTAGAATATCTTCATTTTTTTTTCCTGATTTTAACTGCACCTCTGCATTTTGCTGTAAACTAAGGGTTTTGATTTGATATGTGGTTTAAAGATTTATTTATTGTTTGTCTTGCTATTTGTGTTAGCATGTTTGTAAAGGGAACTATTGGTTCAGATTCATTGAGAATTATCATGTTTATTTGGGATGAGCAGAGTTCATTGAATTTTAACTCATTAGCTTTGTGTAGTTGCCATTTTAGATTCCTTTCTTCTGACATAGTCTTGATTATATTTAAGAAAATAGGCAAATAGTTACTACCACATTGAATGGAAAGCTCATGATGACCAAAGCTCATAAAAATTGATGTGAAGCATATAGTTAGGTTGATATTTGATCCAGAACCCAGGTGTAGGTATACACACTTGATTATTAAAGATATATATAGAGCAGATGATTCTAGCAAAGATTCTATATTTTTACCAGTTTTATTAGGGTTCCTACAGCCCTACATTTTGCTATGTGCATTAAAATCTCCCATTAGTAGAAAAAGGACGGGAAGCTAGCCAATTAGCCTTTCTATTGCTATCTTACTCAGTCTGTATTTTGAAGGAATATAAATTGTACATATGGTTATTGTTTGATAAATTGAGGCTGTCACTGCCAGGGTCTGTAGATTTGTGTTTAATCGTCGTTTTTCATGGGGGTGTTAATTTTTTTAAAATCAATATTGAAGTACCTCCACTTGGCCTATTTTTTTTTTATTCTTGATATATTTATATATTTGGATTGTAATTGGTAAGGAGTAGTTTGTTTTCCTCATAGTTTGGATTAACACCTCTACAGTTCCACTGTATGATGCTTATGTTACATTCGTCCATTTGAGTGGTAATTATTTTATTTTAGTGAGTGAATCTTAAGGATGACTATGTTATTGGTTTTTGGGAATCTGTTTCATGTAAAAAACATGCTCAGCAACAAGATAAATCCAAAGGATGGAACGCTTATATTAGACAAAGAAAAATACTTCAGCGATAGGATGAATATATCGAATTCTCTTCCATGACAATAGAGAGATGCTGATACACACAAATACTGATGGACAAGAAATATTAAAAACTAAAGTAGAAACTGCATTGGCCAAATTAAACAGAAACAAAGAAATAAGGCCAGACTGTATTCTAATAGAGATGCCGACTGCCTTAGATGATTTCAGTGTAGACAGGATTACAAAAATAAATAAACTCTACAACAGTGGCAATATGCCAAAAAACCTAGGCAGATCAATTTTCATAACATTACCTAAAATTCCAGGTGCAAAGGAATGTGAACTCCACCAAACAATCAGCTTAATGAGCCACATAACAACACTCATCATCCAGATTCTGATGAACAGAGCATACAGCAAAATCCAAGGCCAAAGATAGGACAAGAACAGTGCTGGTTTGTTAAAAACACTTGAAGAAATACAATATTTTTTTTTTTTTTTTTAATCGTATCACCCCGAGCAAGGCGGTAATGCCACTGATGTGCAGGGGGCTACGTAATAGTGAAAAGATCGGAAAAGAGAAAGCCGGAAACCATATCCTAAACAGGGAACAAGGGATGAGCCTCTTAACCTGTTCAATAGACATGGGTGGAGTGTGAACCGGGCGATAGATAGATCTATCTACTCCAATTGAAAACAAAACAAGAAAACAAAGTGAGAAGATTGGAAAAGAGAAAGCCGGAAACCACATCCTAAACAGGGAACAAGGGATGAGCCTCTTAACCTGCTCAATAGACATGGGTGGAGTGTGAACCGGGCGATATATATATATATATATATATATATATATATAAATTTGCATCCAGGTTCTTATGTTTCACCATTCTTGACACATCACAATGTGGGATATTTAAGAACAAAGATAATAAAAAGAAAAAGCTCCAGACTCTAAATGAAACTGGCTATATTATATGCCCAAAGCCCATATTAAAAAAAAAAATTTCCTAAATTTAAAATTCCAAGCGTCTCTCATTCAGGCATGTGTATAGTCCCATCAATGTAAACAAACTTAGCCCATAAAGTTCTAAGGGACGAAATGCATCACATAAAAACTTTTTCCATTTTGTCAAGCATCTTTCCTACAAAACTGTTCTTGCTCCATAAAAATGTATCAATCATTTTCCCATATATATGTATACATTCATAAAAGTCCCAGCCAGAGATGCCAGTCAGTTGGTTAAGTGCCATATGTGATACACACTTGGACAACCATGTCTGAAAAGAGACATTACTATGCCGAAGATTTTCCTGCAGTAAGTTGCCATTACTTTCTGCAGTAGACTAGTTGCTAACTAAGGCTATAGAATCCAATGTCTCCTGCTATTTAACCTATAGCTGAAGGGAGAAGTGACAGATTAATAACTTTCCCAAGTGTATTTGCATATAAGTGAATGCAACAAATTCAACTGGAATTCAAACACGGTTCTCCAATTTCTCATTCTGAGCCAATATCTACTGCACCACAATGCACAGACTGGCGATGCACTTTCCTGAAATAAGCAATTCAAACTTTGCTCTTTTGAGATGGCCTCCAGTGATCAAACTGGAAGTTGTATATT